>BMAV01008731.1:80409-125063 GCA_019973955.1 Trichonephila inaurata madagascariensis | reverse complement strand
AGAGAATATGGTGAATTGCGTCTCCGTCCTTCATTTCATTCTACTGTTGAGCAGCGCGCGCCGACATCACGTGTTTTGCGTACGCTCACATCGCTTCTGACGTTTTGTTCCTGATATTTGCATACGCATGACGTTTCTACTGACTTACGTGTTCCCTCTACTGATCTCCAGACCTCCTTTTCTGCAATTTCATGGCTATCTGCTAAATTTTTACATTGTTGCTTAAGTTTTGCACACCAGTGTAATTTCTGTATGGTAACTTTTAAGACATTTTCCATAACTTAATTAATAAGCTAAAAAATTACGTTAAAGGTTTCAAGGAATTAGTCTCCTCAAAAGATTAATAATATTCAGCACAAAAACTCTCTTATTTTGAAATCTTGTCTTTTTCAAGACAGTCGCTCACAGTATGCAAGCTATTTTAGAGTTCAGCATGAAAAAATAAAACTAAAATTATTCCAAACTAGAAAAGGAATACTTGAATTATTTGCCCATAAATAAATGCACGAAGAAATAAAGTAATTTTTGTGGGTTTTGAAAATGTAGTAAAATTTAAATAAATCCTGAATCTTTTTAGTATTGATCTGGATTCCATATGGGTTGTCTAAAATTTTATTTATTCTCACATTCAAGGCACCTTCTACTAACAGTGTTAATTGATTAAAATCTTAATACTATGTTCAGTCCATAAAACCATATTTTATATTCAAACATGTTAATGCTACAACTCACACAAACATATTCTACTTACTGCAAAACAATAGTACTACTACTGCAAACTTCATGCGACATAATGATCATTGGATGACCACCTTTCGAAGCAGAATCAAAAATGGGGTTTTAGTAGTTGGCTATGTGTAATGACATAGATAAAAGTTTTTCCAATTTTGGGTCAAAGTGTAAAATTGTGGCCCTTTGGATTTGGCGACCGGAACTGATCGCCAAACAACTTAATACAAATGCATTACTGGTAACTTGTACTACTTTTTTTTATTTCTCAATAACATTTATTTATTTTCATTGGAAAAATCCACTTCGTAATTTTTCTTAACACCTATCGCTAAATTAAGCCAATTTTGGTTGCTACAAAATTAACTTTGCCAAGACCCTCTCTATTCTACACTTGAACCCAGGATGGGTTTTATAAGAATGTTGCTTACAGTTGTTTAGTTTTGATCTGAATAAATCGAAAAACTGACTAATGAACCAAGTAAATTGTATTAAATTAATAACACTAGTCTTTCTTAAATAATCTGCCAATATAAAGTAAACATTTATCACATAGCTAAATTGGCTGTCAATCATATAGAGAGTGTAATTAATTTTACCAGCATATTAAACTTATATTAAAAACAAGTCACGTACTTTTCAATTTACAAACAAGAGAAAATCAGAAATAACAACAAAGAATCTATACTCATTTTAATACTCATGTGTTCCTCCGCGTGTAGCGTGGTAGATACGAAATATAGTTCGGTAGATTTAAGAGAACTAAGTTTGTTGTTGAACCCCAATTTTTAAAATATCTAGCCAGAATATTAAAAGAGCTTCTGTAATCCTGAATATCTTTTTAATTTGTCTGAGAGTGTTTTTAGGGGGGTTTGAGTACATGTACTGTATCAAATTCGAGAAAGGTCTGTGTTCAAATCTGAAACAAACATACTCATTTCAAAATAATTATGTCTACGTGTTCATTTTTGAGTATGTCTTTTTTCTCCGTGTAGTAATGCATGAGTCGTGGCAGTACAAAGCGCCCAGAAAGTCGCAATCAACTGAGCGCAACGATAAAATGCTAGAGGATTGAGTAATCTCCGATTGGCATTCAAAACTTCTGATGTGTCCCTATCAACGATGTTACATGTAACTGGGTCCACAATGGCTGCAATGTGAACATCAATAATCAATTCAGCGAATGGGAGTTGGGCTCAAGGAGACTATTGTGGTTGACTGTCCCTCACGATTGCACACTGCCAAGCGCATTGACAAAAGTGCAGGATGCATTTAACCTGGAATGTTCTTGTAATGGAGTATAATTGTTTTTAGAGATTAGTCCCGCTACGAGTCGAGATCTATTGACCAACGAATATCCAAAGCAGTGATAGAATGCTTCCACCATAGCCCGGCATCCAAAAGTTATGGTATGGTATACTCTTTTATTTCAAAGCTCTGTTCGTCATCCTTATGTAACATCCCTACAGATACATCGATGAGACACTACACTTCGTAGTATGACCTTCCTTTCACGATTCCATGGGCTTATAATTCAACAGGATAATGCCCGACTACACGACTTGTCTTCATTAATTTCCAACTCTTCCCTGGCTGGCACCTTCACCAGATCTCTCCCGTTTGGGTTCTAAAGAACATGCGATTCCGATTATCATTGGACCGCTCAAATCTGTATTGTATATGGCAAGCATTCCCATAGGAGGACATCCGCTAGTCAAGGCTCAATTGATAACAGCTGGTTTCCGGGTCAGAGGTGTCCCGTTGGTGTGGTGTGGTAGTTAGGAGAGGGGGGTGCCAGCTCAGGTATCGTCCACGTCACTTGACCATGGTTCAAAATTACGTGGTCTGTCGCCAAAAGCCCTCGTGTAGCTGAACAGTGCGACGTTAATATTCACTCACTCAACGTATGGAAAAAATAAAAATAGTTATAATGTCCCGACGACCTCCACGTTTGTGGTCAATGTAAATAAGTGTGTATTTTGTTTAGGAACTGATAATAAAAATTACCTTAGTTCCAATTTTTGTCCGAAATCAATCCAGGAAAGGAAATTATCTCTTAGAAAAAACGGCATTTGTTATTTGTGTCTCACGCGAGGCCATATATTTTGCGCTTGTATGAAGGCTAGGGTTTGCAGCAAATGCAGGGGTCGTCACTCCGAACTGATATGCGATACTTCCTTCGATCCCGCAAACACCCCCGCTAACTCAGGGTCCTACTCTCAGAACGCAGGTGTTTGTGGTCTCTCTCCGCAATGTTACACCCCCACGAAAGTATTTCATGCTGTAATGTGAATACAGCTCATGCTGAAGTACTTCTGGAAACGTGTAGAGCTTTGTTGGTAAACGAATCGGAGAAAAAAGAAATCTCTTGTTAGAGATAACGCTTCGCAGTGATGTTTTTTTAAAAAAAACAGTAGCCTCTAGAATGAAACTCCCCGTGAAACGCGAAGAAAATTTATTGTGGCTTACACATTCGGTTCCAGAACACCCATTCAAAAAAAAAATACGAAGTTGTTGAAATCACCCTCTGTAACCTTAGTGACCCTGTAAACACGATCACTATTGAAGCTCTCCTGACGGATGTCATTTCGGGCGAATAAATTAAAGAAATCGCTTAGCTGTAAAAATATCCGCATGTCTAGTATAAAAGAATTGAATGGATACGAGATTTCATTGTGTTGATAGGCACGCAATATTTTTGGCAGATTCATTCCAGAAAAAAGGAAAAATTAACAAAAACTTTGTTTGCGATAGATACCATTTTCGGGACAATAATCCAGGGTAGAATATCCCCCATGGATGTACATTATAAAGAAAACGTTTCGGTATTTAAAATAGAATGTTGTTCCCAATTAAATGAAAATTTAACCCAATTTTGGAAATCAGAATCGATGGGAATTAGTGATACAGAAAAAAGTATGTTAAATAACAACTATATTTCGATTTTTGAGATTAATTTAAAATTTAATAACGGAATGTATGAGACAAAATTATTTTGGGAAGATAAACCAAACGATTTGAAAAATAATTGGGCAATAGCGAAGCGCAGATTCGATAATTTAAATCTAAAAATGAAAGACAATAATTGGCTTTATAATGAATGCATAAATATTGTTAAAAATCAAATTAAAGAAAATATTGTTGGGGAATGTTCATCACATTTCGAAACTAATTCTTATTATATGCCTCATATGGTTGCGGTTCGAATAGATAAAGAAACGACGAAAGTTCGAATGGTTTTTGATGCATCTTCGAAAGGTAGAAACTGTAAATCTTTGAATGAGTGCCTTTATTCGGGTCCACCTGTGAATCCCCGAATAATAGATGTAATTTTGCGATTTCGCGAATATGAACATATATATGCGTTTTGTTCAAGGGGCATTTTTAACTATTGGAATAGCTGAGGAAGATCGCGATTATTTAAGATTTTTTTGGTTTCCGAATGATGGAGATGCCAAATCTTACAAAATAATGAGAATGAATCATGTACCGTTTGGGGTGACTTTGAGTCCTTTTGTACTTGCTGCGACTATTAAATTCCTTATACGAAAATATAGGGAAGATTATATATAGAGAATCTTTTGAAATGCTGAATATTTCCTTATATGTTGATTACCTGTTCGCCGGTTCATCCGAATCCGTTAGTAAAGCTTTCGATCTCTCAAAAAACGCGATAGAAATTCTTAAAGATGCTAATATGAATTTAAGAAAATTTAAAACTAATTCGAAGGAATTAAGAAAATTATGGAATGAAAACAGTATAGGTGATGTAGGTGAATCGGATGAGCGTTCTTTAAAGGTTTTAGGAATTATTTGGAATTTAAATAATGATACATTTAAATTAGATGCACAACCCTTGCTTGAGTTAATTAAAAATTTAAACAATTCAGAACGCTGTGTTCTAAAAACAGCAGCAAAAATCTTTGACCCGATAGGTTTTATTTCCCCATTTGTGTTAATAATAAAATGCTTAATGCAAGAAATCTGGGAATACGGTCTCGGCTGGGATGAGGAATTACCCACCGAGTTAAAGAAAAAATGGGAGACTTGGTTCTCTCAAGTTTGTATGCTAAACGACTTGTGACATTGGAAAGAAAACATTTTTCATATCCTTTAGATAAGGGAAAGGATTTGCAATTACACATATTTTGTGATGCAAGTCCCAGAGCATTTGGAGCACTGGCATATTTTCGTTATGTCACTGCGAATGACGAGATTTACACGAGATTTATAACCACTAAAAACCGAGTTTCTCCTCTCAAAAAGTTAACCCTCCCGCGATTAGAACTTTTGGGAGCAGTTTTAGCCTCGAGAATTTTGAGATATTTAACATCCAATTTTAAATTCAGTGTGTCGAAATTTTTCCTTTGGAGTGATTCTTTTATTGCTCTCTATTGGATTAAGGGAAAAGCTTCGAATTGTTTCGAATAGGGTAATAGAAATCCAATCAAATTCCGATCCGTCTGATTGGCATCATTGCAGTGGGAGAGAAAATCCAGCAGATTATGTTTCTCGTGGAGTGAATCTCAAGACAATTATTAACAGCCAATTTTGGATGCATGGTCCTCAGTGGCTTCGAACGACGGAAAACAACAGGCCGAAAAACTTGAACTGTGACTTTTCTTCAACCGACCCATGTGAATCCGAAGAACAAGTGTTTACATTAGCACATGTGAATTAAACACAGCCTCAGTAATTAATTTAAGCAAATTTAGCAGCCTTCAGAAATTATTGCGAGTTACTAATTGGGTGCTTCGTTTTGTGCATACCATTCGCAATAGATTAAATAAACGATCCGATGAATTATAACAACAAAAGAAATCGATGTTGCCGAAAATTTTTGGATTCAATTAGTACAGAGAGATACTTTCGCCGAGGAAGTTAATTGTTTACGTGCAAGCAAATTACTACTCAAAATTTCAGTAATTTTAGAGTTTAATCCTTTCCTTGATACAGATTAACTGATACGTGTCGATGGAAAACTGCAAAAATCTAAACCCTATCATTTTACCGGCCAAGCATTACTTCGTAAATTTAATAGTGCGAGACTGTCACGAAAAGGTTTTTCACGGTGGTATTAGTGAAACTCTACAAGAAATTAGAGAGCGATTCTGGCTCATTAAAGGGAGACAAACTGTGAAAAACATCTTAAAAAAATTGAGTGCTGTTCAGCTCGACTTCAGGTGTTCAAGTCACCGCACCGTTACCAGTTCATCGCGTAGAGCAGTCAGCTCCATTTTCTGCAGTTGGAATAGTTTTAGATGCCCTCTCTACACAAAAGACTAGAATAAACACTACATTGTTTAATTTACGTGTGATGTTATGAGAGCTCTTCACTTGGAGCTAGTGAACAACCTTACAACTGAAACGTTTCTATTAGCAATTCGACGTTTTATTAGTCATCGTGGACTGTATTCAAAAATCATGACTGACAACGCAAAAACTTTTAAAAGATCCGAACGAACTGAAAAACTTGTGGAAAGTTATCAGGGATCCTGTAGTGAAAGAGTTCTACGCCTCCCATAAAATCCACTGGCAGTTTATCATCCAGCGAGCTGTTCTGTCGCTGGGCATATGGCTCGCAGAGCGAGCCCTTATCCCATATCGTAACATGTTAATGGTGCCTGAGGGAGTAGCAGTCCTTGATGAGAGAGGAAACAACCTGAGATTGGCTGATAGCACGAAGAGAGTAGGCATGGTTGACTGGTGCCTGGAGTTGGGAGCAGAATGGTGGTGAGAAGTTGAAAAAGTTCATCCTTGAGTGGCTCAAAGCCTGGCATTTTTGATTGGCTAAGGGGGGTGAGTGAATTGGCATTGGAATGGCTGCCCTGAAGTTGAAGAGTGGAATACAGCGTGGGGAACTTGCCTGTATGGAAGCTTCGCAATATTAAGAGTAGAGGAGAAATATACGAATTAAAAAAATTAAGTTTAATAAATAAAATTTAGCAATTCATTTGCCAATACGCAAATGAAAGAATTTAATGTTAAGGTGGGTTATATGAATCAAGGAGTATTCTCCTTGGTCTCTTAGTATTGTCATGAGGAGTGTAGTTTTCCAAATTGAGGATGTGATAGTTATTAGTGAGTGGAAGAGAATCAAAAAATTTGGTAGCAAGCTTCTTAATAAAATTTTTAAGGGTTGGGAGTTTAAGTGCTTAATAAAAAAATATCAGAGTTTCTCATATACATATTCGCACGAACAATCATGCGAATAGTTTTATTTTGCGAGATTTCAAGCATTTTAATATTACTATTAGCAGCATATCCCCACACGGGACAACCGTAACTCATGATGGGCCGCAAAACGGCTGTGTAGAGAAGTACCTTGTTTTCTACTGTCATGTTAGAATTCCGGCAAAATAGGGGGTAGATTAATCTTAAAGCATTTCGGAATTAATTGCGCGCATGTATACAGTGTTGTTTCCATGTGTGTGAGTTTATTATCAAGTAATAAGCCTAAGTAAATTGTGTTTTGAGACCATTGGAGTGGTGTGGAATATAGTGTTGGTGGGGTTGCAGATTTTCTCTTCCTTGTGAACAATACTGCAACCGTTTTGTCAATATATTAAGTTTAATTTTCCAATTTGTGATTTGTTCCAATTTGTGATTTTGTTAATTTTCCAATTTTGCCTTTGTGATGCTGTTGTGATTTTTGTATGTAGCCGCTATGGCAGTATCATCCGCGAATATATTTAGACAGGTGTATGGATGAGTTGGAATATCATTGATGTAAATGTTAAAGATTATTGGGCCAAGGAGAGAACCCTGAGAAGCCCCAATATTGACATTGTACATATCAGAGAGAGTATCCTTAACACGTACTTGATAGGGTCTATTAGTGAGGTTGGAGTTAATCAGATGAATGTTAGAAGGTGGGAAGTTATAGATAATAAGTTTATAAATTAGTCCACTAATCTAGACTCTATCAAACGCCTTCTGAATATCCAGGAAAACAGCTCCAGTGGATCTGCCCCTCTGAAATCCAGAAGTAATTTTTTCAGTCAGTCTGAGTAGTGGGTGGTACGTACAGAGGCGCCTTGTAAATCCGTATTGATTTGGGTTAATAAAATTAGTATCGGAAATGAAAGTGTTAATTCTGTTGAGAATGATATGCTCAGTAATTTTACTGAGTGAGGATAAGAGAGAAAATGGTCTATAGCTAGATGGATGATGGTTACTTTTGCCTGGTTTTTTAATGGGAAAGATAATGGCATTTTTACAATTTTTAAGAAAATGTCTAAGTTTAAGAATTTTGTTAATGAGATAAGTAAGAATAAGGAAAGCTTTGAGTGGGAGATTTTTAATCATTTTATTGGAGATCATGTCAGAGCCGGGTGATTTATTATTTTTGCGTTTACTGGCATAGTTAATAATTTCATCCGGATCAGTGGGAGAGATGGGAATAGACGCCGGGTTAGAGAAGAAATTTTCCAACGTGTTAGAAACAACTGAGTCAATATTATTGTCGAAATTATCAGGTCTTGTGTTTTCTGTGAAGTTGTTTTGAAAGGTTTCTGCTAGTAAATTTGCTTTTTGATCATCTGTAATAGCCGGGTTATTCAGAGTTGGAATGTTCGAACGTTTTTTGCGAAAAAAATTTTTGGTACTGCCATAGTGTATTGTCTTGTGCATTCATCGCTTCTAATTTTATGTTCCATGTTTGATCCGAGTATTTTTTAAGTACTTTTTTGACTTTTTCTTCAATCTGTTATACTCAGTTTTGTGTGCTGGATTTAGTGTATTTTGGAATGTTTTTCTAGCTTTATTTTTGAGTCTGATAAGATTTTTGATGTGGTGAGGAGTGTATGTGTGGCTCTTGTCTGTGATTGGCTGGGAGGCGTAGTCGTGGGTGGAGCGGACAGCTTTGGTGAAAAGGTTGATTTTACTTTCTAGGATCTCCGGATTATTAATGTTACAAAAGTTCGAGATATGAATATTATTATTAATGTACTTGGAAAAATTTGACCAACAGGTGGTAACTGCTCTAGTGTTATCTTTGTGTATATTGGAATTAAAAGAGAAATTAAGAATCACAGGGTTGTGATCAGATGAAAGTTCAGGAATAGAGAGAATTGTGTACTGGTAAGGGAAGTTGTTAATTAGAGCAAAGTCAAGTGTGTTAGAAGAATTATGCCCGAATCTAGTCGGAGTATTAGGAAATGCTATTTCAATGTCAAGGATGTCAGTGAAATCTTTAAGCTGATTTCCACAAGTGGAGTTGTGGGAGCAGTTCCACGCATTGTGTGTGGCGTTAAAATCGCCAAAGATCACACAATTACTGTTACTCTGGAGTAGATTCTCAAGATCTAGAGTGAATAATCTATTATCAGAACTAGGAGGAATATAGATACTAATTAATGTAAGTGATTAATGTTAGGAGGATTTATTGTCACTATTGTAGCTTCAGAGTACTGGAGTTGGGGTGTTGGGATGTTAAAGTGATTAATGGAATTTTTAATTAGAATTAGAGTTCCGCCGTGAGCATGCCCTTCCGCAACACGATCATTCCTATAGCAGGTGTAGTTAGCGATTCTAATGTTGTGTGTAGGTCTCAATTTTGTTTCTTGAACAAGAATTAAGTCAGGGGCGTACTTCTCTACAAAAAGTTTAAATTCGACAATTTTACCAAGTAAGCCGTTTGCATTCCATGAACACAAACTCAGGCCAATCAATGGGCGACTAATCATAATCATTTTCTATGATTGCTTCAAGTAGGGCGTATAATTCTTTTTTTGCGGGCTTCTTTCTTAGATTTCTTAGTTTGATTAGGTGGGGGGAGATTCGGTATACTGCAGATCTGTTGGGTGAGCATAGATAGTGCGAGTATAGTTTGTTGTAGAGTCTGGGTAATAAAGTTAAGATCTAAAGTACCATTATTATTATTATTAATTATTGGTGGGGTGATTATGTTGGATTGATTGGCCTAGTTTGTTACTGAAACAGCAGGATTTCTCTTGTCATGTGACGCCATCTGTTGTGTTTTTTGGGAGTTTGAAGTGTTAGTTGCTTTAGCGTATGAGAGAGAGAGATTCCTGGCCTAATGATGCTATTTACTGTGTTGGTATAGGTGTTTGTGTTTGAACCTTTGCGTTGCTTAGGGAATTTAGGGCAACCAGAATAATTTGCCATATGTCAGTAAGTTTCACAATTTATGCAATATCTGTTTTCGACTCTTTGGATTTGGCACTCTCTCGTTTGGTACGCTTCGCCACATTTAACCCGCGGTCACTCGCGCCTGTTTTTGCTACCTTCGTTACTCGCGGGGTGTAGAGAACACCCCAAACTTTTAACGCGTGTATTTAATTATAAAAATAAAAATTAAGTCATTATGATACATATTTATAAAGTACAAGATGTGTTTTGTATTATACAAATAAAATTATTTAATTTATTGCACACAAATGAGACTAACATTAATTTAAACTAAACATACAAAATTTTCATTTTAAAACACATAATTTTATATTTTTTCATAAACCAGTATAAAACGTATATGCCAGTAATAAATATACTTTATAATTAATGAGATAATGATAGTAGAAAGTAGAAAAATAATATTTTAATCATTTTCCAAACTTTCAGAGCAGACTGTATACAAATGCTCAACTTCTCGCGGGAATTCTCAGCCCTCCAGATAAACTTTTCAAGGTCATTACATTCCAACCGTTCCTTAAAGAGGGATTGCATCACGCCTGAAGGTTCAATGACCTAAAATGTGCAGCTATAGAAAAAATCGTGGTTCTGCACATTCTTTTTAGAAATCTGGGAGGATTTTCTTGTTGCTGGGGTGTACAGAACACTCCGCGCGAGTGATCGCGGGTTAAGGCACCTGGGAGTGATATGGCAGTTTTCTGCCGTGTGGTGGGAGCGGTTACAAATCCAGCGAGCTGCCTGGCTTTTACGAAAGACTCATTCGAACAGTAAAGCTTGCTTTACGAAAGACTGTGGGAAAAACAACTTTATTTAGCGATGTGTTGGAGACTCTTTTAATTGAAATTGAAGGGGTGCTCAACTCTCGCCCTCTTACATATATTTTTTCTGAATTTAATGAACCTGAACCTCTTACTCCATCTCATATGATTTTAGGACGTAGAGTGAATAGTCTACCACCTTCCAGGCTTAATTTTGATTCTAACTTATCCAACAGAAAAGTTCTAATTAAAAGGTTTAATTATCGCGAAAGATTACTAAATATGTTTTGGAAAAAATGGTCAAAAGAATATATTTTCTGAATATATATTAAATCTGCTCATTGTGTTAAACCTACAGGCTAAATTAAAGAGTTTAAAATTGATGATGTTGTACTAATTAATGATGAAAAAATTCTCCTAGACATTTTTGGAAACTAGGTAAAGTTGTTGATGTATTTCCTGGCAGGGATGGTAAAATACGGTCTTGTAAGATAAAAACACAAAATTCAATTATTAAAAGACCTGTACAATTGTTACATAACCTTCAACTTAATGAATGATTTCCTAGATAAGTAGTTGATTTGAATTTGTATCTGTTGAATTTCTATGTGAATTGACTTGTAATGTATATTTAATATTTTCCTGTGTATTTTGAAATTGTATCAGATTTTGAATGAACCCCCTGGTCATTCGGGGGGGGGGGGTGTGATGTAATTCTAGTTCAGCGGCACTGCAGTCGCTTGTTTTCAAGTGTATATAGTATTCCTGTTTTGTTTGTCTTGTAAATAAACGTTTGTCCCTCCATCCGACTGATCGTATCAATGTAGTCGCCTCAACTTCTGAGAGGTAAGAACTAATTTATTCCATTTTTAATGTACGAAATCGAAATGAATTTTTGAAATACGATAACGAATCAATTACGAATTTGAACATTACTTTGAATTTGAACATCTATACTGAGGGTCGTAAGTGACACCAGTTCATAATTCAACAGCCGGTGACCGTAAGCACTTGGTAAAAAATAAAAGTCAAGATGCTTAGAGAAATTCGACCATTTTAATAGATCTAACCTTTCTTTATTTTATAAAGTGGTTTTTTTTCTGTATCTGATTGGTTACTCTTAAAAGTGTATGCATATATTTCTTAAAATACAGATGTCGACACTTTAAACTCCGTTTCATTATAGAAATACCGTTAACCACACTTGTGAAATCGCCCCCCTAGGGTGCCCTTCTCCTTGATTATCTGCGTGAGTTAGAGGTGTAGGTTTAACAAAAGAACTAGACGTATATATGTTCTTAATATGGCTTTATTAAGAACTTAAACGTTTAACAGATTAGATGATAATAATATATGTGAGAGAATCTACGATGACGAAACACACAATATAAATAATACCGAAATAACGTAACTCGGACCACTATCAATATCTAACCCGCCTAATCTCATTTCCAATAATATCACAAGTCCTAATATTAAATAGTCAATCCTACCTTGATCCGATCTCCGATCTAATCATAAGGGAGTTGCGTCTTTACTCGAGTGCAATGGTATGCACCTTGACCTAATGCCTCTATCTTCGGGATAACCTCTGTTGGCTGTCACTTTACAATCGTATCACACTCTCTATCATAACATTCCCCAAATTGCTCTATCTCACTTACTCAAACTTCTGATAATTAAAAGCTATCTAATTTTCATGTTATATTCACGTTTCACTTCTTGGGTTTTGGTTGGAAAAGTGTTGCCATTAATCCTGACCCCAAAAGAACCCAAAGGACATGTTAATGAAAAGACGCAAGAGCCCGTCACACACTGAATAAAAATATCATACTGAGAAACCATTTTAAATCTGGTTTTCAACTATAAACTGTTCATAGATGCAAATACATTGCTAGAATGTGAAGTTAAATGAAATTTTATGTTATATGAAATATATATATCGCGTTAAAATCATAAATTGATTGTTTCTGAAAAATTAAGTTTTATTTTCATACATTGTAAATCAAAATTTCTATTGGGTTTTGGGCACGACATTTTTGATCGAAGGTTAATATTAATTAGAAGTTTAATTTGGGTTAATAATTAAGTTTTAACAGTTCAGAAATCTGCATATTTTTCTTAAGATTTTCAGAACGTCTTTCAAATATAAATGGCGACATTTTTTGTATAGTTATTATTACATTGAAAATTTTGAATTCTAATGGGTTTTTTTTAAAAATAAAGCAAGAAACATTAAAAAAGTTCATATATTCTTCATTTTAGTCATATCTGCTATGATTTTATTTTTATTTTTCCACTAAGAAGATAGAAGTTTTATTGTCTTTTCAGCGTTTTCTTTTATTTTATAAGAATCGAGATTTATTCCGGGAGTGTGAGGACATTTTCTGAAAAATGTTTCAAAAGAGCTCTTTTTGTTAAAAAATTTATTTCAGCACTCAAAAATTATTTAAAAAAAATACCATGCTATATCCTGGACTCTTTTTAAATTCCTTTCTAAAAATAATAAGATGAAATCGATTGTTTGAAGAGTACAGCTGAACTTGAATTTATTTCATGATTGTGAATTCAAAATGTATATATATTCCTTAGTTTAAATAATTGCATTGAGAATCTTTGTTCTCATTTCTTTAGCGATAAGTCTGCTTTATTAAATGCGTTGAAATAAAAAATGCTGTAGATATTATCTCCTTTTTTCTAGCGGGTTTTTCCGCGATAAAAGGGGATTTTTTTTTTCGAGACACATTTATACATTAGTTTTAGAGTTTATGTGTACATTTTAAAAAGGAATTTTTGTTCCACTCTTGGGTATAAGTGATTGTTTGTCTACCTTTTGTGTGTTCTCGTAATTGATTTTACTCTTTAATTACTGATTTTAAATGATAAGGTAAAGTATTGTGTTTTACAGTAGTCTCTTTCTTAGTTTGATAAACAAAAGTTAATTTACTCTCAATGAAACTGTGTAATATTGAACATAAAATATGGAAACCCAATCTTCATCACAAAAACATGATCGAAATTTCTACGTTCATAAGTTTCAATCAAAGTATTTGTAAAGCATTATAAAAAATATCCAGATAACAATTTTAATTAAATTTTATTCTTATTTTAAACTAGAACACATTTTTTGTGAAGTTATTTTCGGCTATGGTAGTCTAGTGGTTATGAGCACGAACTCACACATGGCCGAAGGGTTCGAGTCCTGGTGCCACTGCAGACCCGCCGTGTAGAGGATGCACGTTAAATCTCACGATACCGTTGGCGTAGTGAAGTAGTTAGAGGTGTCAGCTCAAGTGTCCTCCTCGTCACTTGACCGAGGTTCAAAATTAGGAGGTCCCCCTCCTATAGCCCTCGTGTTGCTTTCTAATGCTACGCTAATATATAACTCTCACTTGAAAAATAATTTCCTTTTTTTTTTTTTTTTTTTTTTTTTTTTTTTTTTTTTTTTTTTTTTTGTATATTTTAAGAATAATGAATTGAATTTCCTTTTAAGTAAAATCTATAAGCTTAGGATTAATGTAATTTAATATTACTTACATTATAGCAGCATTTTTTTTTGCCAAACTATAAAATGATGAATTTTGGTAATCGTAGTTAAAATAATTACATGATTACACAAGAGATTGATTTACATTTCAAATGGCAGCAGAGCTTCAATTGAAAAAGAAAGCTCTTCTTGTAGACATTTTTGTCCACATCTTGATTAAACATCCAGGACAAAGTGGACGTTAGATGAACCAGGGACTACCCGATTTCAACTGTGTATTAATCACTGCTTCAAATGCCGTCTAGGCGTCGTCCACTAATGGTAGCTCTAGAAGCCAAATAGATTCGCACAGATGGCCATGGGCATGAAATCGGAGAGAACAGCAAATTTTAGTGATTGGAAAGGATTATTGTTCTTTCTCATTTTGCGTTATTATAGCTTATTTAATAACCACTTTCTCAGATGAAATAATATATTTTCAAGTATCCACTTGGCACCTTATAAATCAGGGGAGTAAAACACGCGGCCGCATGTGGCGCACGAAAGTTGTGGTCCACCGACTACTTCAAAAATGTTTTAAGTATCAGATTTTTAAAATTTTTCCTTTTGAAATTTATTTGAGGTGGACCTTATATATATATATGTACGATATATTTGCCTGTTACCTGTTCTTGTTTTAAAATAAATCCTTTTTGATAATAGAAATGGTTTTAAGATTAAGAATATTTTTTTACATTTTATTAAAAGTTTTCATTTGATTTTGCTGTAATAAATTACTTTTTTATTAAATTCTGCAATGCATTAATCATATTCTTTACTATGGATGTTACACGATTCTTCATGTGTGCGACTTTTATTTCTCTTCCTCCTTTTCTGATTGGAGTGTCCAATCAGCAAGAGGCAATCAGAAATGTTTTTTAAAATTAAAAAAAATATTCAGGACGGTTAAGATAAAGGGAAGCGTGTACTTAATCGTTTGCGAATGAAAGCACAATCAAATTTCAGCAACGAGTAAAGAAAGATGAATTCAAAAGGAACTGTATAATTTTCAAGAAAATGGCAATTAATATTTTTTGTGTTCAAAATAAGATTCAAATATGCTAGATATCTAAAAACTATTTCAGTTGCTATGAAATATATTATTAAAAGGCACCATAACACAAATCATGAAGCAAACTATGACCAATACTTAGCAAAACTTTGTGAAGACAAATTGTCTCCATTGTGTGTGTGTTTGTATGTGTGTGAGAGAGAGAGAGATCAATTCTTCAAAAACAATAAAACACACTCAATAAATTTGTTCAAGACTATGCAGCTACTGTAAAAGTTATATAGTATTACATTTAGTCTCGCAAGTAGGTCGAAATCATTTACTGAAAGGGAATTTATTAGTTAATGTTTATTTAAAACAGCGGAAGTATTCTGTCCAGCACAAACAAAGCAAATTAAAAATTTAACTTTAAGTCAAAATATTGTTGGTAGCAGATTTGATGAAATAGCCGAAAATTTGAGAAATCAGCATAATTCAATAATATTAACATTTCAAGCTACTTTATTTTGCAATATTGATTAAAGCAAAGATATTCGAAATTTCGCTCAGCTAGTCACTTTTTTTTTTTTCACGGATGCGATGTTGATTTAAAAATAAGTGAAGAACTTTTGTAAATCATTCATATTCAAAATACAACATAGGGAGCTGATATTTTTAATGTACTTATAGAGGTTTTGAAGAAATATAAATTTTACAATGGGGAAAAGTTGGTTTGCCTTGCATGATGGTGTGCCTACCATGATCGATATTACTGACGGAGTTGTTGCAAGATTAAAAGAGACATGCGAACAGCATGGCAATAATAATTTTGAGTATTTTCATTGCATTATACACCAGCAGGTACTGTGCGTCTAAGTTTTAAACATATGACATGTTTTAAAAATAGTCAACAAATTTGTAAGTTATATTCAAGAACACATAGACTTAATCATTGTAAATTAGCTTCATTTCTCGAAGATATGGAGAATGAATTCAACGATCTACCATATTACATGGAAATTCAGTGGCTTTCAAATCATAAAGTGTTAAAATGATTCTGCAAATTGCTGGGCAAAATTATAACTTTCTAGGAAGTAAAAATATTATGAATGTGTGAATTAAAAGATGCATAAAGGACCTGGCTTTCTCAGTTGATAATACAAGCCATCTTAACCAACTTAATTTTAAGCTGTAAGGCAAAAATCATATTTTTACAACTATATTTGACAATATTAAATATTACTACTTTGGCGAAAATAAGTAGAAAAGGAAAACTTGTTCCACTTTTAAAGCTGTCAATATCTGTTAATTAAATTCCATAAATTAAAATTTACTGAATACGCTCGCAAAATGAAATTGTTTGAAACGGAATATTATTAATACTAATTTTAAGAGCTGTGAGTTATAATTTCGCACTTTTACTTTATCTATCGATATGGAAATTGTTAATGAAAGCTTACAAATAAATTAATTGAAATTCAATGTGATTTTTTGTTGAAGCAAAAGTCTATGGAAGTAGGAATTCTAGATTTTTGTATTCTAGACTCGTATTTATCAGTAGTTCTTTTTCCTAAAATGTTTGTTATGCGAATAATGACTATGTTCGGAAGCATTTATTTATGTTATTTTCTTTAATGAAAAATAGCGAGAATTCAGAAACCCCAATCAACATTTATCGTCCATTTGAAAAATTACATCAAGTCAGTATTTTTAATCAAATCTTGATGACTTGCTTTGTGAAAAAATTGATGTTGAATTTCTTCTAAAAAGTAATTTTAAATTGAAATTCTTAAGAAAATATATTTGTTTTTTTCTTTTTGTTAAAAAATATGTATATATTAAGTTTAAAAAATAACATGAATTGCCAGTTCAGGTGCCGTTCTCGGTTCCAACTGACGAGGTCCGTCACCAACAGCCCTCGTTCAGCTTTCTAGTGTGAAAAACTCTCATCTTGAAAGTGTTAGCACCTATTTCTGTACAAAATATATATATTAGTTATTTTTATAACCAATACATTTTGGTACTTAAGTGATTTTCTGAAATGTATTAGTTTCTGACCATTAAAAGAAAATCAATGTAAGCACTTTAGAAAGAAGACACTTTCTACGTAAACAATCATGACAGATAAAGATCCATATTTATAGAAGTTTCGAAATAAGTTTCAATCGCTATAATACGGAATCAGAGAAAATGACATGCTTAACAAACAGCTTTTTTCATTACAAATATACATTATTTAAATTTTTATTGCATTCAATTAACTATAATTGCCATCACTATTTAAAGAATTTTAAATAAAAATCGTACCTTGTTTATTTTTTGAATTTAACATTGTTTTTGTTTTGTATTGGATCCTTATATTTCTTTATAACAATGATTTCCATATCAGAGCCTTATTAGAAATATAACGAGTGTGTTAAACAGAGATTACCTGTATTTTAAAATTCCTTTTTTCGTAGAATGTTTTATAAAACTGAGAAAGCACTTTCCACTTTAACTCTTTTTTTAGTGCATGTTAATTATATTTTTTTGAAGGTTCACTTCCTTAAGGAAATCTCCCCTTACTATCATTGAACTTCCTTTTTTTCGGAAATCATCAAATAAAAAAAGCCTATGATTTCCTGTCATTTGTCTTCTTTTTTTCGGTTTCTTTATTATGCACCATTGAAGCTCGACCATGAGAAAACCGAACAATATGAAAAAAGAGAAGAGAAAATAGCAGTTCGGAATGTTTGATTGAAAGCAAGCACAGGTGTTTTTGAAAACCAATTCTCGTTTGTTTTCTTAAAGACAGATTTTATACTTTTTCAGCTGAGACACAAAAACAAAACATCTTTTTTTTTCGTAAATGCAGTCTCCCAAGCAACAAACAATTCTCATCCTTGTATAATGACTATTCAAACATTCTTTTACCGTTTCTACGGTTTACTTTTAATTGCCAGGATATGTAATAACAAAAAAAAAAAAAAAACTATTAAAACTCGTCCAGTCTATCAAAGAAGGTTTCTACCTAATTTGAAATGCTCTTTCAGTTTTCTACTTTGTAATTTTTAATCTCGGTGTTGGTGTTATATTTTGAATTAGCGTTTTCAGATGGTGGTCATACCTGCGCGCGCGCGTGTATAGGAATTCAATAAAGTGCCTACTTATGTGACAAATAGAGTTTAAGAAAGAGGATTTCATGCATTTTTCGTTAGAAGAAATATTTGGAATACATTGAAAGAAGAAGAAATCCCAAAATAAAAATCGAATATTCTTCAAAAAACGTATGAATCCTTTTGAATCTTGCGAAAGGCAAGTTTCTAATATTTTGGTTTATATAGAATTTATCTGAGATACCGGATAACACTTAAATGTATTTGATCTGATATCTGTGAATCAAGAAAGGAATTAAGAGTTGTGTGTAGCAGATGAGTTGATAAATGTACTTCTATTCCCCTAAACTTTTTTGTTTGGTTTTGAGTAAGAATAGATAGTAGTAATCTATAGTGGTTAAGGCTGTTTTCGGTAAAACTACGAGAGCTCTAACTAAACGCGAAGCACATTTCTAGACAGAAAAAAATGACCCAATTTCCATAGAAATTTGCAATATTATAACTCGTACCTCTTTTAACAATATAGTGTTTTTAAAAATTTCAAAATATTCCTTGAATACTTTTTTTTTTGTTTTGATACGTGAAGGCAAAGCCCATTTAACATTACAGTATAGGATAAAAAATGCGAAACACATTTTATACCAGAAAAATTAATCACCTCGGTTAAAAATGGGAAGTATGATAAAAAATGCTGCTCTCTAAAGGATAGTGAAGACAGAATATCACATTAATTTTTCATTTCTCTTATATCTGAAAAAATGTTCCAAATTCGGGTCCTATTCTTTAACATTAACCGAAAACAGCCTTAAAGTTATAAATATAAATTTTGTTACCGCTGATAGTTCAGTCAAATCATAGGTTCGTGTCCTAATTCTAATAAAAAATTGATTGTGCAACATAATTCACTATTGGGCGTTATTTAGAAATGGACCTTAAACATCTTACAAGATGTTAAAGTTAATACAATAAAATATCCATTGTGGGCAAACATTGTCATTTGATTGTGTTTCAAAATTAAGCAATCAATAGTTATTATCCCACCCCCATCTTGTTATAGAACGACGGTATTGCAGACTGGACTGAAAGGAAGTAAAAGAAATAATAAGTTAATATAGGTCCCTATTGGGGTTACAGAATGGTTTTAAATAATTTGAACATACAGGTCAATTTTAGTCTTTTAAAATTAATTATTCAGGAGCTGTTTACAAAATTTTTTAAACTTGTAAAAAAAAAAAGATTTCAATAATATTCATTAATATTCCGTTATTCTTAGGAATACTGTCTCACTAATGTTATTTTTAAGGTATCAAATAATTGTTTAAGGGTTAATTTCAATAAATATAAACGTAGCTAAGTAAATCGGCTTTCTTCTGCATTTTTATATTGTTTACCCTTGGACAACGCCTTAAAAAGGGAATGCCGAACAATTTAACCGATTGTTATTGATTTCATTGATTCTTTGGTAGTGAACCTGTGATGCGAACTTAACTCAAATCGCTCAAAATCAACATAAAAATAAATAAATAAATAAATAATGAAAAAAACAACAACAGAATGATTGGAGGAATGAAATAATTTCTTATAGAAGAGAATAAGAAAATTATTTTTTGCTGCTTCAGAAATATTCTTTCTTCCCCTGAAATGTAAAGAATGTCGAAATATATCTTATTTTGCTATTGAATATGTGACATTTTCTTCGTTTTCCTAAGAAAAAGCAAAGCACCTTTTTTACATATTTCTCCTAAAAATGACCCGTGCTTTTGAAAAATGTGTTTAAATTTCAAAATGGCAAAGGAAAACTTTATTTCCGAAGGATTGAACTACCTTTACATACATTGAACAAAAATCAGTTATTAGTTATTTCCGTTTTCGGAATTCTTTTCAAAATAAATAAAAATAATAAAGAAAATGCGCAGCATACGAGATGAAAACCAAGAAATTCAAACAAGTCATCATCATTTCCAATTTTTAGCCTTAATGTATTTAGCATTTACCAGTTTAATGAGTGATGATAAAGCTCAATGGAACATACATATATTAAGAGAAAAGGATAACAAACACGCACACACATATTTATATATGTATATTTGGATAAGTATTAAAAACTCTGCACTGTGGGAAAGGTTTCTAAGGCCTTGCTCTAATTTACGAGTACAAATCTGATTATTCCATAAGATGATATCGGGGACTCTCAAACCTATGACATGAATCATGGGCACATTTACCTCTTCACAAGGACCTTTTTATAGAAGACAGAGTATCGATTGATATGTGTATCTATTAAGATATTCACTAAACGATCCGAAATTTTCCGTTGCACGATTGAACTTGTTTATCTTGTACTTATCTTTGTTTCCGAAGGAGGAAAGGCTTAAACGTATGGATGTTTTTCATTTCTCTAGGTCACACGAGCTTTTGTATCCTACACCCACTCTTCAGTACGCTTATTCTGTGTGTGTAAAAAGAAATCGGTTTTCTTGAGAAAAAAAAATTAATAGAAAAAATTGCTGCAAATTTTTTTTTCCATATGTGGCCTGAACGGAATTTTCTCATAAATTACAAAATGCAAAGGCATCTAACAAGCTCATGATGGTTTTGGAAAAAGAAATCTTTAACGACCATTACGAATATTCTTGTTCTAAGCAGGCCTTTACAACTCTTTAAATCCTTCGATTTTATCCATCCCACGTACATATTAATTTATAAATGTGACAGATTACATATGCCGGCGCGTTTATTGGAATCTTATTAAAAATTCTCCGTTGACATCCACAGTTTATGGCCGCAGCAGCGACCGAGAGGAATGCCTGTGGTTGGTCCTGTCTCGAGTAGAAAGGCGTCATGACGTCAGGTAGGCGGCAGTAGAAACGAACATGGGTCAAGGTCCGATGTCGCACCTCTGGCATTTCGAGTTTCGAATTAAAACGTAACGCTTGACGCCTTTTTATTTATATATCATCCAGATCATTGGGCTTCATAACGGAGAGCAAATATGGTTCCTATTTTCGATTTTCCCAGCCTCCAAATAAACTAAGAGCGGTCTTGGTTAATTTTTTAAATAGAAAGAGGCGCAAATTTTGCATTCATCATGTTTTTAGAGATTTAAAGGTTAACTCAGACGCACCAAATTCGAATCAAACGAAAGGACCTCGAAGCTTATCTTTGTTAAGTAGACAGTTTGAGTACGTGCAAGCATGTGCTGTGGATTGGCCGATAACAGTGCTTCAAACTAATGTCAAGGTATGAATGGTATTAAGGCAAAGTACGTGATCAGAAACAATCACGCGCTGTTAAAGTAGTGGAAATGTGTTTTTTTCTTCTTTTTTTTTTGTAATTTGTTGACTAAAAGGAACGAGCTAAGAAAACATCTCTCGTTTGTCAAATGACTCGCATGTTTTGCTCGCGGCACCCAACTCTTAACTGAAGAATAGATTTTAATGTTATCATGTAAAATTTCAGGGAAGGAGTCGGTTTTATTCATTAAGTAGCCTTTTCTGGGACTGAATCATTCACTAAATGCATGTACTTTTACGATTTCTTTTTCAAATCGACAATCACTTGACTTTTG
This sequence comes from Trichonephila inaurata madagascariensis, assembly GCA_019973955.1. Lineage (NCBI taxonomy): Eukaryota > Metazoa > Arthropoda > Arachnida > Araneae > Nephilidae > Trichonephila > Trichonephila inaurata. Next base: position 103,243 of record BMAV01008731.1, on the reverse strand, counting down.
TATTATTTTAGACGACCAATAGGAATCCTTTTTCTTCAATGAATAAATGCGTAATCGAAATTAAGAATGATTTAAGCTTAAGCACTTTCTGACTTTTTCCAGGAGTAAAAGAGCAATTCGTTACATTTCCATTCATTGTATGTTAATCGAAATTTTTCCGAAATACTTTCACTCATTTATTATTATTTTTTAATCTTTATTTTCAACTTTCTGTTCGTTTCATCTGACTTTTAAAATGCATACTCCCAAGAGTAAAACTAAAAACGGGAACATCCCGTTAATATTGTAATCGTGAAGTGAATTCAAAACAAAATAATTGAAATTCTTTAATTCATTAAAATAATTTGTCTCAATACAAGAAAAAAACCGGTTATTAGAGAAGTCGTTAGTGGTCCATAATCAAGGAAAAGCTATCTTTTTAATCAGCATAAAATGCAACATGTCAAAAAATGAGCTTCAAGTTTGAATCATTTGGACGAATTTTGACCGAAAGAAATCAGTTTTTGTATGAGTGTCGTTGGAAAACAATTCAAACAAAAGAAAGAAAGAAAACAACAAAAAACTGCTCGAAACGCTAAATTGTTTCAAGTTTTTTTTAAGTTTCGGTAAGCAAAGCTTAAAATCTCGTGTTCTTAAAAATTTAAGCAAAGTAATGCTAAAAAAAAGATATTTCATTCATAAAATGTTTAATTTATGGGCAAAACCCATGATTTGAACTGATAGGTATTCTCATTCGCAGAAGTTTAAGTTACGTACATGTCAAATTATATGATAATGTAATAGTTTCTAATATTTATGATAAAAGAGAAGAATTTAATTTCAATATTATAAAAGTTCCTCATTGGGAGAGTAATGTACATGTTTCTATATTCAGAAATATTGTTATTAATTATATACAACGTAATAAATTTCTGGTGTAAAAAAAATCAGACGTTATAAATAACTATAAACATTTTACTAAATATTGCTTAAATCAGAAATACCCAATTAATTTTATAAATAGTTATATGAATAAAGCTATTCAAAATAGTTAGGATTAAAATTCTGAGATTGATAATAGTTTATTAATATAAACTTAATTTCATATAGTTATAGTTATCTCCATAATCTAATATTAGATAAAATTACTTATTATTATTTTATTCATAGTGTTATTAAAGTTATGCAATAATTTGCAACTCTTATTAATTTTTATTTCCATTCTTTTTAAATTTTTGTTAAGTACTACATTTCAGCCCTTCACTTGATTTAAATCTGCATTAGGGTCTAGAATCTGGCAATAACTTATTTATTGCACTCAGATTTAGTGCGGGCTTTGCATTTTTGTAAGTGCAATTTTTAGGTAAGTTACCTGTATCTTATAATGGATTTAGATATTCATATCCATTATTTTCTATTGGTTTTTGCTCAGTGTTATTTACATAAAAGGGGGAAGGTTGGTTGGTTAAAAAAACATGTTCAACCCCACTTTTATATAAATTATTTTATATAATAGCTGTTCTAAGTCAGTAATGTTCATAACACTGCAGCATCCATTTTATAATTTTTTATTCATTGTGTGATTTTCCTACTGTCTATGTGTTTTTCGAATGTTGTTGTTTGGATGTTAGAAGACATGTTTAAGATTCTTAAAATAGCATATATAGCGAATACTTTTTAAATAGGATATTAAAATATGATAAATATATTTCTATTATAGAATTAGTATTAAAAGAAAATTATATTTTCCATAATAACGCTTATTATCAGCAAATTAAAGGTTTACCACAAGGGGGACCAGCTAGCAAATGCTTAGCAAATATCTACTTGCATTTTTATGAAAATGAAAGTATTAGTTATGAATCTTGTTACTTTTTTAGATACATAGATGACTTAATTATATTTAGTAATATAGTAGACTTTGTTCATAACTTTAATTATTATCCCCACTATTTAAAATTAGTAAAAACTAATTATAATAATGAGTCAGCTAACTTTTTGGACCTTCAATTAAAGGTTAAGAATAATTTGCTATTAAGTAATATTTTGATAAAAGAGACTCATATGATTTTAACATTATAAAAATGCCTTTTTGGGGTAGTAACCTACACCTATCAATATTTAGAAATATTATCTTAAATTTTATAAAAAGAAACAATGATTTAGTTACTGATAACATTTTAAAACAAAGTAATTTTGTGAATTTTTGCAATAATTGTTTAGAATACAAATTATCCAAGTAAATTTATTTATAGATATATTTCTATTTTTCTAATTAAATATATTTTTATCTTAGTTCATTATTTTATTTAAAATTCCTTTTATTTAGTTTATTTTAAAAAAAAATATTTTAAAAAAACAAAAAAATTTTTAAGGGCTTATTTTAATTGCAATATATCGATTAGTATATAATCATCCAAGTTTATTTGCTTTGTAATATATTTCTATTTTATTTTATCTATTCTTAACTTCGTTCGCTATCGTTTTTAAAACTTCCTTTACTTAGTTTATTTTTTAAAAAATCTTAGTTGTTTGTTTATTTGCAAAATAAATATCCAGATGGCGCCACGATTTTTCCTTCTCGAATAGTCGATTCTTTTCTTTTAAGCCATTTCGCGTTGGGTGTTTACTGTGGAAGGTTGAATTTTCGATCTCCAGTAATTATTTTACACGTGAGTTTTTTGTTTTTTTTTAAATTTTATTATTATTTTTCTCCTTTAGACATTTATTATTGTTCTCTTTTCTTAACTTCATTTTAATATATTATCAGGTTTTTCTTCCACGTGTTGTATTAGGCTTAACTTTTCAACTTGTTTTTTTCTCCCTATTATGTCGAAAGTTTCTGCTGTACGGGGAAGGTTGGATCAATAAAGCATTGCTAACCCTAATTCACTGGTCTAATTCATCGACAGCTTTAGAAATAATAATAGGTCTCCAGTTTAGTCCAAAGACTTTTTTGTATCTACATTTGTTGAGTCTAGTGAATTCCAATTTCTTCTGCTTTAGCACTGTAGGTTTTAGTACTTCTTCACTTTTATTTTATATTACTATATATATATGTATGTGTGTGTATTTGTAATTCAATATTTTTTCTTTCTCCTTTATATCCATAGACCACTTGTTGAGATTTTTGTTGTGACAAGCAAGAAGTTAGAATTGGATCCTAAATGGAATTGCGAGTGAAAAAAAGTACCCGAGTAATAGAAACTACATGTCATTGCGATAAATTCTTCTAGATGCTCAACATTGTCATTAACATTCCAAATAGATTCGAATCAAGAGGAGTCTTCCGAGAAGTAGAAATCAAGAAGAAAGATGATCAAAAATACTAATTGTGCGTACAGTTGAGAGGAAGATGGGTGCAATTTTCAATGGAAATAAATGCAGCACTGCTGACCATCTTTAAAATACTTAACATGGTGCATTGGTCATTGACTTCCGACTTACCTTTATTTTGTTTAGACCTTTTACCAAAGTCTATTTATTCTCTGTTATTATTTCTGTCAATCGTTCAAATATTACTGACATATCCAAGTTAGTTTGAATTTTGACCAGCTTAGTAATTAAAGGTCAGAGTACGAAATTTATTTTTAAATTAATATTTAGATTTTAAACAGAATTACTTTAAATTGATATCAGTTGAATTTTTAAAGTTTAAAAATTAATTATTTACCTTTATTTAAAATTAATCTTTGAATTCTATTCTAATTTGTCTGCCAAGCAAGGAAACGGAGCTCGTTATAAGTCTAACATCTACAGGTTTCAATTGACATCTAAAAAGTTTTATTCTAGGGTACCAATTATTAAATGATATTTTGCATTGATGCTTTCATTAAATTTTTTTTTAATCCTAAAACTGAAAACTATTTAAACTATAAAATATTACGAATCTTGAAAAACATGCTTAATTCATGTAATTTTATTTAGATCATAGGATGTATTTTTTACTTGTAATTAAATTTCATGATAATCCATTAAATAGTTTATAGGGTTTATATAATTTAATTTTCGAGTCACAATGACTACTAAGTGAAAATACCCGTTACCATGCACAACTTTTAAGACTCGTTTTAATATTTTTAATTTCATTTGTAGAAAAATATTATTTTACCCTCATAAAATAATGTTATTCATTTAATTTTAATCGCCATAGACTTTGAATTCTTAATTGGAATTACTTCAAAGAAATATCTTTAATATACTGTTTAACACTGACATTGAAATGTATATCAGTATATTCCTCTAATACATCCAAAATACATTTTATTATATTTTGCTTCTCAGATTTCAATATTCATTCATTTGATAGATAATTTGAAAAATAAATTTTTTTTTTTATCTTTAAACTAAATAGATGATATCGAAGCTAACTTTTGAAACTAACTTCCAAATATTGGTACCTCTCAGGGAGCTCACCTTCTTTAGGTGGGTACGGGTGTCACAATCCCGAGGTACCCTAGTGATCTTTTCCTTTTCCAAAGGGGTTTACTATCTTTGGTAAACACGGGTGTCACGACCCCGGGGTACCCCAGTGATCCTTCTCTATTTTCGACCCTCCATCTTGTCATCCAATTTCTCCTTTTCTTCTTTTCCCGTCCAGACCACAGACCTATGAATGTTTGGCGCAGTATAGCCAAAACTGGCTCTTGCGCCATAAAACACCTAACTCATCATCATCATCATCCAAATATTGGTGTTTAGTCTTGGCAGTTATATAAAACACGAAGTTTCTACATACATTTTTAAAGTATAAATAAGGCATTTCAAAGAGGTTTTACGCATAAATAAGTCATGGAAAACAGGATTGAAAAGTCTTTATTTGATAGTTCCAGTATTAAATTTGTAAATGTAGCTAAAAATTCACTGGAATTGCTTCACTAAGTGAAGATTTAGTGTCGCTATCTTCACCATCCCTAGACAATTCAAAAAGATATTTTTATTCAGTCGCTATTCATCTTATTTGTTCAGAAGTGCTAGTAAGAAAAGGATTTTTTTTTTTTAAATCTGACCTCTGGATCTATAAAGAAGTATTAAAGAAAATATATTTTGAAATTTTTTCGTACCAGAATTTGTTTTTGAATAAAAAAAATTTATTTTTTTAATTCATATTTTTACAAAACTTGATTTTGTTACACATCTATAGTTGTTAATTTATCTTATTACTTCGTAACCATTGTTTTATACAAGAAATTCCGGGAAAAAAGTCTTTGAGCCCACGTTCAAATGAAAATGTTATCTTAACATTGCCGTGATCTTACTAGACGACGATGACACAAATGGATATTTCATTATTAATTCCACTTTTTGCTACTTATTTTATCCATAACAAGAGAAAATGGATGAAATAAGTAACTTTTTACGTGTAGAACGCTTTCCTAATTTAAAGTGATTCAATCACCTTTCCTCATAAAAATTCTAAAAAATGATGGTTGAAATGCATTTAATACCTTGGAAACACTCTAAGGGATAATTCTGGTTTCTTTGATGCAAATTGTATCAATATATCGAATAAAAATAAGTTGTCTTATTTTTTCCTTCCAGTTGCATATCCATGTAAATTTTAGTTAAACAGTATTTACGCATTGGCTTTGTTTGTTTGTTTCTAGATAAAAGCTAAAAATTATAAGTTTTATGTCGTTAATCTCAAAAGAAACATTAAAACTGATTTCATTCAACGCTTAATACGATGATCATGAGTTCCGGAAAAAAAATACGAGAAATAAAAATAGGTGTCCCTTATAGAAAACTTCATGTATATGATACGGTTAAAACAACGTACAATCAAAGTAAAAACGTAACTTTTTTTTAAAAAAATGGAATCACTCTCTTTTATATTTTTTTTACAAAAGAATTACTCTTGTCTATGCTTTTTACTTCTGCCTTTTTTTTTCTTTTTTACGAAATCTATATGTCTTTAGACACAATTATTTAGCCACATGTCCTACATGTTTCAACAAATATTTTCCCTTTGTCATTGGTGACATTGTAGAAGATATTTTTGTGCGTCTTTTATACTTGATCTGTTTTCCTTTTTATTTCTTTCTTTTTTTTATTTCGTTTCTGCTGAGGCATCGAGTTCTTTGACATTCTGGGCATTTTTAAACTAGTTTGGATCAAATCGAAGGCAATCGATTTTTTGTCGATAATGTTGCTTAAACTAATTCATAATAACATCACTTCACAGAGAAAAATAAATGTTCGGTTTCCATCAGTTTTGTGATATGGCCCCCTTTGGTAACCATATCTTTGACTGTCAGCGTGAGCTAGAGGTGTGGAATTCTCGGAATAAACAGACATTTTAAATTCTTAATATGACTTTATTAAGAATATAACTTAAACGTCTAACAATTCAGATAAATTTATATAAATGAAAATCTAGAATGAACTAACACACAAAAATAGTTAAACGGAATCGCGTAATTTAAACCACTTTCTCTAAATAATTATATTATCCGCCTATTCTCACTTCTAATAATATTACACAAGTCCTAATATCAAATAATCAGTCCTACCTTATTCCAAACTTAACTTCAATCTTTAAATGGAAACCTTTGGGTGCGTGTGCAAAGGTATGCACCTTGTAGTAATGGTTGAGATTCTAGGTAACTTTTCGATAGGCTGTAAATTCACGCTCGTATCTCCTCCAAAACTTAACATTCATCAAATTGCCCTCCTGCTTACTGAAACTTCTGTTCTTTTAAAAGCTATCTTATTTGCATTTCTTATTCGCATTTCGCTTCTTGGATTTTGGTTGGAAAAGAGTCGCCATTAATCTTGGCCGTCAAAGAACCCAGAGGTTATGTTAAAGAAAAGACGCGTGAGCCCGTCACAATCCCCTCCAAGAAGCAAAACGTGATTTATTCGAGGGTCTTAATGGCCCTTAAGAAATTACGTGCCTAAATTTTTATTTCTTAATCTCCTCACTTTTCAAGTTTTATTTAAATTTTAACCTTGAATCCTTATTTTAAATATTAATTTTCAATATTCAACTTAAACTTTAATTTTCATTATTCATCTTAAATTTAATTTTTAATATTCCTCCTTAATTTGAACTCTTGACAGCCACAATAAATTTTACTCAATTAATTAGACCAACATTAACAGTTATGCATTTTAATCATGGTAGATTCTCACTTTTACAACAAATATGGGTATGCCCCATCCGGGCTACGGGACCGGGAAAAAATCATCTATTACTTAGAAGGAAAAACGAGGTCTACATATCCTCTTAACTAACTTAAATCTTAATTACTTCTTAACGTTACTTAAAATCTGTTATAGCAATCGTCTTTATCTTCTTTTTTTTTTCTTGTGTTGGATGGAAAATCAACAGAACTTTGAGACTTAATTTTAAATTGGAATTCAGGGTCTGTCACCCTGAAATAAAAACTCTTTAAGTTACTTGGCAAAATCTATAATCACATAATACCAGTATATTTCCCAATTTTTATACATTATATATCACTTTTAAATTACAACTAATTTTTCTATATACACCTCATCTGGTTCTTTCAAAAAAAAAAAATTCCCATCAGTCGCGCAGCGCCGTTAATGTTATTGTTAGAATCCTATCTACTCCGCGTTTCCCTGAACCAGATGTATATTAATATGAAACAATACAACAATATATATATACACACTATACAATTACAAACATTTTTCAATAAATCATTAAAACAAATAACCAAAGGAATAGTCGCATCTCAGTGAAGTCATACATCGAAGTAAAAAAATGCATAATTACAATTGTTTTCTCCATCAATTGAGAAAAAAATTTTACAAGTCAAAATTTAAAAAGAAAAAAAAATACACTCATTGTAGTGTCAACTTTTGCTTGGATTATAATTTTTAAATACCGCCCGAGACTTCCTTCTCTGCAATAATTCTTCCGACCACTTGTTGGAAAGAATATAAAATGAAACAATACAACCTGATTTTTATGGCTTGGTATCCCCTACTAGAACTTCCAAGGATAAGGTACTATTAGTTTTCGCTCCTCATCTCTTTTCTTAGCTGCTCTGTTGAGGGTTATCTTTTTTGTTGGTTTGTTGAGGGTTACCTTTTTTGTATCTCTTGATCTTGCCTGTTCCCTGATGTAGAGTCTGTAGTGTTCTCCTCGGCTGTTCCTGGCTTGATCTGACTTCACTTTACTGGTTGGTCGGGTTTCTTGATCTTGCTTCTTTCGTTTTCTAAGGTTATACCTCTCTCTATCTTGAACTGCTGCTCCTTCCATTCGGTTCTTCTTCCTACTTATATAAATATTATTATGTGATGACAATATTCTTTTATTTATTTTATGGTCTACACTATTCTGCAACTTTCTTTGTGGTCCACTTGACCAAGATCCATGCGATCGTTTATATCCTAATCTTTCTTGGCGTTTTCTTTTAATCTTTTTATTTGAAAAACAGCTAGGTAGTGATCTAAAAAGTGGTCCGCGCTTATCGGCCCTACCTGTGTGTTTCTCACCTTGATTTGACTTAATATTTATCCCTTTTCCCTCTAACTCACGCTTTACATCTGACCCCTTCTTCCTACCATATTGCGACTCATTTGATCTTCGTGGTACGCTTTCCCAACTACTAGTTTCCTGAAGTGAACTAATGCTATCCGAGCTACCTGTTCCTATCTCAATCTCGTCACATTTCCTATGACGATATATTATCAGCTGATCAACATTGACTGTTAACCTTTTCCCTGACAGCCATATTATTACATTATTATTATTTGCTTCTAACACACTATACGGACCTTCAAATTTTTGTTTAAACTTGGCACAAATTTTGTTGCCTGCTGAACAAAAAGGGTGTGTTTCAAACAAGACCCAGTAATTCACTTTAATTTGTATATCACGCCTGCGTCTATTATAATATTTCTCCGATTTTCATGTTTAGCTTTTGTGTTTCGTCTAGCTTCATCAAACAATTTTTCAATATCTCCTACTGCAAACTCAGTTCCGTCCGAAACCATGATTAATTTTTGAAAAGGGAAATCAAATTTCGACCCAAAAAGAATTCCGCAGGGGTTTTTCCTGTCGTTTCATTCACTGCTGTACGAATAGCATAAGCAAACTCACGTAAGAATTGGTCCCATCTATCGTGTTGATCATTTACATAATTTGCAATCATTTGCACTAGATCGCGATTCACGCGTTCGGTTCTATTTGCCTGAGGTCTATATACAACAGTCTTCACATGCCTTATGCCTAATCTTTCACTTAAATGTTCAAAAATTTCGGATATAAATTGGGGACCGTTATCAATTATTAATTTTACTGGAGCTCCAAAACGCGATTTGAAATTATCAAAAAGTATCCTCTATTACACGAGCCGATGCCTTTTTAAGAGGTATGATTTCAGCCCACTTGCTGAAATGATCGGTAATTACTAAAACATATCGATTACGTCTCACTCTTGATGTAGGATACGGACCTAACAAATCTAACGTAACTATCTCATTTGGATAATTTGATACAATCGGATTTAATCGACCAGCTGGTAACGCGTTTTTATAATTATTAACTTGGCACATATGGCGTGAAGAGACATATTGATCAATAAATTTTCTCATATACGGGAATAACAAACGTCCCTTATTTTATGATAAGTCTTAAATCGACAAAAATGACCTGCTACAGGCTTGTCGTGAAATTCTCTCATGATTTCATTCCTTAAAGACTTTGGAATGTATACACGCATTTCACCTAACGACGTTGCGTATTTCTCATAAAACAACAAGCATACAATTAGGCGGAAGTCGCGGGACCAATTCTCACATATCGTTGCATTAACTGTGTTATCTTCCGGGTTTTATAAATATCTATAGATATGACCTAATTCTGGGTTATTCTTTTGCTCTGTTATTAACTGTTCTCGCTACGTAAGTACTAAATCTCTGATTATTGCACAATTAACTTTGTCTCCCATTATACTTTCAACCGGGTTTCTGGATAAAACATCCGCCACCGCATTTTGAGTTCAAGGTCTATGTTCCATTCTATATTAAATTCTGCTAATTTCAGTGCCCATCTGATCATCCTACTAAACAAATTTTCCCCATGAGTTAAACGTGTTAAAGCAGCGTGATCAGTAATAACTTTAATAAGTAGTGATTCTAAATATGTTCTGAATTTATTCAGCACCCACACTACTGTTAAATATTCTCTCTCGGTAACCGTATAATTTCTCTCAGCGTTGCTCAGAGTACGCGAAGCAAATACAACTGGTCTCTGTTCTTGATTTAGAACCACTCCCACACCTATTGAACTTTCATCTGTAAATAACTCGAAAGGCTTTTTGAAATGCGGCAATTTTATAACTGGCGTCTTTGTTATGGCCGCCTTGACGGCGTCGAATACCTTCTGCGCCTCAATGGACCAGAAGAATTTTTTTAATTTTCGTTTAAGATTATAAAGTAGTTCGCAAAGATTAGCATAATTTTTAATAAATTTCACGTACCACTGGGACATATTGAAAAACTTGGATACCTCCATTGAATTACGTGGTGGTTTCATCTCAAGAATGGCTGGAACCTTTGTCTGATCCGTTTTGTGATTCCTTTCTTAATAATAATCAATCCTAAATACTTCAATTCATCACAAAAAAATCTACATTTTTCCTTATTTAAGGTCAATCCTGCATCTTGTAATAGCCTAAAAACTTCCCTTAAATGCTCGGCATGTTGAGTGAATGATGGAGACGAGATGATAACGTCGTCCATGTACACACTCACATACTTCCCTATCACCAGTTTCAGAATAAGGTCAATTGCCTTCTGAAAATTGGGAGCCGCCCCTGATAAGCCAAATGGCATACACCGAAATGCGTAGGTGCCACTTTTTACTACGAACGCGGTCTTAACAATATCACTGGGGTTTACTGCCATTTGAAAGTACCCACTTCTTAGATAAAGAGATGACATTATCGTCGTACAGGGGATATTCGTTATTAAATCATCTATTAACGGTAAGGGATAGCGTGGATACTTCATGACCGAATTAAGTTTCCTATATTCAACCGCAAATCTATATGCTTCCGGATTATCCGATGGTAACCCTTTATTTTTTTTACATAACACAACAGGTGGCGCGTACGGGGATTGAATTGGGACTATGGTTCCTTCTTGCAACATTTTCTCTATATGAAATTCGAGTATTACTTGTTTTTGCCGATCATACCGGTACGGCCTGGAAACAACTGGTGGACTATCTCCCGTATCAATTTCATGGTGTAAAACATGAGTAAGACCTGGTTTATCTGAGAACAATCTCTTAAAACTACTAAACATATTTTGTAACTTCTGTTTTTGCTTATCCTCCAACTTTGTCTTAGACAGATCTCTATTTCTACATTTTCTTCCTCAATTGTTTTAACCACCTTATCTATTTGCGAATCGGGAATCTTTAACGATTTTCGATCAAAATCTAAAACAATCTTTGATCCAATTATGAAATCTCTCTACCCCAAGAATATATGGGTATTCCAAATTCGAAACTCCAAAAACTCCCAAATTCTAATATTCAATTCTACAATTCCTATATTTTGACATTTCGCTCCCTGTGCCGTGATCACCTGAGCACGCGATTTTTATACTTGCTTATAAAAAAAATATTTTTTATATATTTACTCAGATATAAATGATTTCTCCACTCCAGTGTCCCATAACGCTTTCACAAATGTTTCATTTATAATAAAATAGGAACATATAGAAGTTCCACTGGAGACATACATATCGCAGAAAGTTTAATCGGTATATCCACTGCCGAGTTCTTTTAATTACTTTGAACCTCATGTACTTTCAAAACATTCAATCGTCCCCTTTGCATCCTATCGACTCGACTCAAATTATCACTCGAACCCCTATTTCTGCGGTCCCCTCTATTAAAATCATCATTTCGATTTCCCTTTCTAAATTGGTATCCCCTTTCGTTGAATCTGCGGTCATCGTTCTGAAATCTATTCCTACTTTCGAACCACTTATTACCTTGACGGCCATTCTCATAGTTACCCTTGTAATCATTTTTGCCATTTTTTGGTCTACGCCCAATTTCTGAATTTCTGAAATTTCTGCGATTATCATCAACATTAGACATCCTATGCTCATTTCATTCCTGTCTTTCCACATTATCACTATTCTGCGAACCCCGCGTTGATTTGCAAAAATACCTCTTTTCCAATTTAGCTAAGATTTCCAAAAGTTGTACCGTGTTTTGTGGATTTCGGACCTCCACATAGTCCTGAACTTGTGGTTCAAGTCTAACAAGAATGTGACCTATCATGTCCGCCTGCCACATCCTTAGTTCTAAATTTTGGTGGAGTTTTAACAAATCGTAAACAAAATCCGTTGGCTCCTGATTTCTTCCCTGCTGAGAGGCATAAAACCTCGTCTCCAAATCTTTCTTATTTCTTATGGCGGGGAAAGCTTTTGATAATTCTGCTTTTAGCTGCGCGAAATCCGTGGCGGTATCCTGCACTAACACTAATCCAAATATCTGATACCAATCTCGGTCCCTTCCTCGGAGATGACCTTTCAAATAAGCACATCTTAAATTGCTGGGTATTTCTAGTAACTTTTTTTGGTTGTCTATGGCTTCCAAAAATTCGGTCACATTTTCCAACCCGTAAAATTACACTTCTGGTAAAATACCAAAGCCACTCGAGCTTCCTACCCCGGGGTCATATAAATTAAATTTGGTTGGGCGCCAATGTGATATGGCCCCTCTTTGGTGACCATATCTTTGATTGTCAGCGTCAGCTAGAGGTTTGGGATTCTCGGAATAAACAGACATTTTAAATTCTTAATATGACTTTATTAAGAATATAACTTAAACGTCAAACAATTCAGATAAATTTATATATATGAGAATCTAGAATTCCGTAATTTAAACCACTTTCTCTAAATAATTATATTATCCGCCTCTATTCTCACTTCTAATATTACAAGTCCTAATATCAAATAATCAGTCCTACCTTATTCCAAACTTAACTTCAATCTTTAAATGGAAACCTTTGGGTGCGTGTGCAATGGTATGCACCTTGTAGTAATGGTTGAGTTTCTAGGTAACTTTTAGATAGGCTGTCAATTCACGCTCGTATCTCCTCCAAAACGTAACATTCATCAAATTTCCCTCCTGCTTACTGAAACTTCTGTTCTTTTAAAAGCTATATTATTTGCCTTTCTTATTCGCATTTCGCTTCTTTGATTTTGGTTGGAAAAGAGTCGCCATTAATCTTGGCCGTCAAAGAACCCAGAGGTTATGTTAAAGAAAAGACGCGTGAGCCCATCACAGCTTGCTCCCATATCTTGGAGAAATATCTATCAGTAAAATTTTAAAAAGTAGGCATATTTATGTTAAAAGAATTAATTTAAGAATGAACAAAATAAAACGAATTTAACAATGACACAAAAATGTGAGTTAAATGTCACAATGAATGGTAAGTATTTTGTTGTATAAAGCAAATGCCCTTCTTCTTTATTAATATATTGCATTTATCTGTATATTTTCAGGTTTATAGAAAACTTCATAGAACGTAAAAATAGTAACACCAGGCTTTATTTTTAACCCCTGAACCTGTTTGCCCGTACATGTACGGGCTACTGAAAGTTGGCATCAAGCGGTTTGCCCGTACGCCGTACGAGCACTAATATTTTCTTTCTTTCTTTGTGTGTGTGATTTGCGCATCTTTTTAATTCTTGTGATGATATTATTTAGTGTTAGTGTTTTAAAAAGGTGATGCAGTTTGACTATAGTACTGAAATGTGTTTCATCCGGCATTTCCTTTGTGGTAAAGATGGGAATGTTTGTCTGATGAAGTCGGGAATTTAGATCCTTAAAATTTGTGTTCTACTGTATGCAATGCTCTTTCACTCAGACCAGCAATTTTTGAAATTATGGATAACTCAAACAACAAAAACACTTTTCTGTGAAAGGATGAATAAAATTTGGACACAGATTCAGAACTGTACGCTGATTATTTGAATCATTTTTAGAGGGATTAGCTGTTTTTTATCTGATACTTTATTTTAGTATAGGTGTTCTTTCTTTTAAAACAAAAGCCATTTCTCCCTTTAATTGTTTTCACCAGTGTAATTCTATCATTCTGATTGTTTTTGTTGTAATGTTGAAAATATACAGTACCGAACAAATCTTGTTAATTCATTTGGATGGCTTTAACACGGTATTTTTAAAAACTTCTGTGGAAAAAGAAAAATTGAATTGAATTCCTCCTCCCCGAGGCATTTGTTCATATTTGCACTGATATGCTGAGAATTTCATCGTAGCTACAGAAATGTGACAAATAAACTACGAGACTACGGCAAACGCCAATACGTAGTTGGCATCCTAGGTCAGGGATGGCAAACCAGTGGCGCGCGTGCCATCAATGGCACGCGACACAATATTTTGGGCACACCAGCAATCAAAATGGTTTGCATTTTATTTCAAAATAATAAGGTTCACTATGAAGTACCTGTATTACGAATAAACGCCGACACTCATTTGTTATTGTCCTGCCTTAGTTACGTCGTGGACTACAGTTGGTTATGATGCAAAATTTGTCTTCGCATAGCAAAATCAGTTTCGTTGAAACTACTGTAATTTAAAGTTTATTTGAATTATATTTATGATTTTTATCTGTTATTTAACATGGTTAGTTCAGCAAAAGAACAAAAAGTGCAAGATAGTAAGTGTTACACAAAGAATTTCAATTTTGTGGTGAATCTAGAAATATGGCATTTATTAGTAAAGGCGATGTGATGTGCGTTTTGTGTTCAGGAACAGTGGTATGCTGTAAAGCGGCATTTTAAAACAAATAACAAATCTTTTTGTCAAAAAGGTGAACCACAGCAAAAATAATTAATTGTTTAGAAACCATTTGGCCGATGACCCCAATTCAGCATGCATTCTACTAAAAGCAACAGCTTACAATTTTAATATAAGTTATTTATCATTCACTCTGCAACAACAGAAGTCCCATTAATGTTACTTCATTTTGAATTACACATATAACTGAAATATTTACAACTATACAGTACAAAAGATATTTTTTCGTAGTAAATAACGAGTTTTGAGTTGTAAGTATTTAGCTTTATTATTTTTCCACTAATTGCAAGTCAAAATTATTTGACGGCACGTCAATACCTCATTAAACATTTCTTTAGAAAAAATGGCACGTTGATCCATAAAGGTTCGCCACCCCTGCCCTAGGTAATAGCTTGAACTATGAGTTATCTCTAAGGAAGTTTTTGATATATGGAGGTATTTTAAAATTTACCTCAACAATAAAAATAATTTTATTATAAAAAAACACTATTCAATTAGGATTATTTTTCAGTCGGATGTGGGAACTTGATGATAATCTATTGTGTTAGTCTTATAAAATAATAAAATTATAAAAGAAACACTTAGAATATATAATTGTTGATTTTGTTCTTCGTACAACCTTGGAATTGGTTCTTTCTTATTTCTAAGTACTTTTAGAGTATGAATTGAAATAAAAAAAATAAAACGTAAAAAAATGAAATGTAATATCTTGCATTTATTACGAAAATTATTATCTATCCCTATTTAAGTAAAGTGTGAAAATAATATTTCGGTTTATAAAAATCTCTTGAAAACACTGGCATTTGATTTCATGTTAATGCATTTAGAACAATAACGTTATATAATACATTTGCAAATTCAATGAAAGCCATTCATGTTAAGTGTTATGCGTTACTAAGATTTTCTTAGTAATTTTACACGCTAAATAAAGGATTTTATATTAAAATTGTAAGAAAATTTAACGAATGTAAATTAGGATTTTAAAGATTTTTAAAAACGAGCGCATTAATTACAATCATATATTTAGTACTTATAAAAAGTTGTGTAAACGATGAATGTCTGCAAAAGATGGAATAATCTTAGCTCGGATTTTGTAATAGCGTAATCCTAATTGAGTAGCGTAAAAATATTGGCGTTCATTATAGATCACCTCCAAAACGCCGTTTTTAAGCAATAGGTTGAGACAGATTTTTACCAAACCTTAAGAGCTGTTTCATTCAGAAAGTTTCTCTCAACTTAGATTTGCTTTTCCATCAAATGAATTCGGTTACGAAGCACCATGTTCAAATTGAATCAAAAAATTTTCAAACTTCCGATTTCAATTTAAATACATTTGATTCTAAAGTAGCAGCACGACGCTGTATTTTTCTTCCCCCCCCCTTCCTAGTTGATGTGGGAATAAAGGGAATATATTTAATTTCGGTTTATACTGTTATGTGAGAAATGGATTTTTTTTTTCTGGAGATGAAGGGCTGTTAAAATGGCTGTATACTACTCAAATTGCAAATAAGTTGCTTTCATGTGCATCAAGCTGTCATGCTAAGATGACATACCTTAATTCTAACATATAGGTAATCAAATAATCTAAAGGATTCAATCCACAACCTTTCCAGTACTCAGTCAATTTTGAAACGCATTGGCAGCACACACCTTGCAGGCACAAAAAAAAAAGCCAAGGGGCTGAAGTACAATCCCTCCTCGTTTCTTGAAGTATTTTTTTGTGCTATTGAATTATTTGTGGTGAAATTTGGCTTATCATTTAATAGAATATGTCTCTTCTGGTACTGCATTTTTACTACCCTAGTAATAGTAAATTGTAGTATTCTTACTTTCCCCTCTCCCCTCCCCCCAAGATTCAAATTCATATGTACTAGACGCCATGCTCTAATTATGTGAATGTTTGTTTATACGTGTGTAAGTAGAAAAATAAACATATAAAAATGAAAATCACCACTATTCTGTGTCTTGTAGCAAAAATTCAAAATCCCTCGTAGCTATAGACAGTAATTTACTAGAAAAGCATGATTTTTATTCTTAGTATAAAAAGAATTACTTGAACTAAATTCATCAATATTGATTTTCTTTGATCTTGAACATGCGATCTATGTAACAACATGTGATCCAAATAAGATCTTCAAATTTTCCTCAAGAGGCATGTCAAGATTTCCTTTTCCTTTCCCACCAGACCTTTGCAATTATCCTAGAAATGAATCACTGTATCAAGTTAGTCGAGTAATAATATTCTTTGTGTATAATTGAAATCTCATTTATTATAAAATGAAGCTAATATTAATATCTGTTTTATTTTATGAATAATTTCTCAAAGAATTTTTTCTAGATATTTTTTTTTAATTTAAAACAATTCAACAATAAATTCAACAATTGTGAATGTACACTGATGGGGGGGGGGGAATCCCAACACCAAGGAAAAATTATTGTAGAGTAATGAAATTTGGACAGTGTAATTGTCTAGTTAACATGATTAATTGCTTACATTTTCAAGATTAAAGGTTAATTTAAGCTCAAGAAAATGCATTTCAAATGTAAAATGCTGTTACATTAATAGCCGCTGTAACCTGCAGAATTCTAAATACAAGCGTGCATGAACTGTGTCAGACAGGTGCCGAATGTCACTTTGTGGTAGGGAGTTCTATGCTTGTTGTCCTTCTTGTGTCAATACTGGGACGATCATTAATGGCTGTGGATGATGCTGGAGTTGTCATCCAACGATGTCCCAACGTGCTCAATTGGAAACAGATCTGGTGATCTCGCATGCCAAGGTAACATGTCAACACTCTGTAGAGCACGTTTCGTTTCAACAATGGTATGAGGACGAGCGTTATTCTGTTAGAAAACTCCCCCTTGAATGCTGTTCATGAATGGCAGTACTATAGGTTGAATTACCAGATTGACATACCAATTTGCAGTTAGTGTGTTTGGGATAACCACGAGAGTGCTCCTGCTGTCATAGAAAATTGCTCCCTACATCATGACTCCAAGTGTACGTCCGGTGTGTTTAAGTCGCAGACAGTTTAGTTGCAGGCGTTCCTCTGGCCTCCTTCTGAACAACACACGGCCATCACTGGAATCATGGCAGAACCTGCTTTCATCAGAAAACAAAACAGATTTCCACTCCGTCTTACAATGAGCTCTGGCTTGACACCATAGGCGTCGCAAACGGCAATGGCTAGAAGTCAGTGGAATACACGCTACAGGGTGCCTGGCTCGGAGCTGTCCCTGAAGTAACCGATTTCTAAAAGTTCGTTGTGTCACTGTGGTACCAACTGCAGATCAAATTTCTGTCACAGATACAGTACGATGCGCCATAGCCGTACGCCGAATATGGTGGTCTTCCCCCTCAGTAGTGCCCCGTGGCCGCCCGAAACCCGGTCTTCGTGAGGCATTACCATCTCTTGGCCACTGCATCCAACAATCATGCACGGTGGATACATTCCGGCTAATCTTTTTCTGCAATATTGCGGAAAGAAAATACACTTTCTCGTTTCCCTATTACACGACTTTGTTCAAATTCGGTTAGCTGTTGATGATAGTTTCTTAGTCTTCTTAAAGGCATTTTTGGTTAACATCAACTCAATACGTCAAATTTCACAGACAAAAAACGCTTACAAACTTTACAGCACAGCTCTTATTTGCAATTTCTGAGTGGTGCTACTTGCGCTACACTTACGCGCGATTCACGAAATTTGAATCGATGTCATCTTTCAGATATATAAACATGCCTACCAAATTTCATCTATCTAACACAAGTCTTTCTTATCATTGGGGTGGATTTTTTTCCCGTCATTTACATCATTTAACGCTAAACGTAGTTTAAAGTCAGTTCAGGTTTCAACTTCGATTCAAAATCTTGTACCCTTGAAAAACAGCCGTGTAGGTGAGTTGATGCACGTTTAAT
Source organism: Trichonephila inaurata madagascariensis (assembly GCA_019973955.1). Lineage (NCBI taxonomy): Eukaryota > Metazoa > Arthropoda > Arachnida > Araneae > Nephilidae > Trichonephila > Trichonephila inaurata. The sequence goes on along the minus strand of BMAV01008731.1, from coordinate 84,527 downwards.
CTATCAAAGTTCAAAGTCGTCATGTGATGTGGAATTTTAGAGAATGTATTGCTCTCTCTCTCAAGTGACGCTCTCCTCACTTGAGCAGTGTTTAAAATAACGTTTTCCTCCAAATACTTCTGTTGCTTCGAATTGCAACGTTAATAATCAATCCTGTATACATACTATAATTGTATAGTATTAATATACTTTTCATCAGATGCTCCCATGCTCAGATCTCGTCCTGCTAGTGATCACATCAAGTGCCTCTCATTCTCAGTGAAGAAAAAGATCTTCTCCATCTGTGCAAGGTGTCAATGTCGTAGAGAGATTAAGAATTTGATCCAATCCCTAAAGGATATGATCAATTGACGGGAGAAGTTAAAAAATTTGTCTCTTCAAGGACATTTCCCTGATCAAAGTAAGGGATTTGAACAAATCCCTGATCTGTTTCAGTAAAATGATGAAATAATATTGTCAAGAGTTTAATAGTGTTTATTTAACAAATATGGTTCATTATTAAACGTAGAAGTAAGTAATACAACAACAGTCAATGAAATACAAATTATTTATTAGAAACTAATTAACAATTAATTAAAAAATTAGGCTGGTATTTTTTTATGTGTAACATCTTTCCTATGGGTTGCTGGATATTTGTGGTAGGGATTTCGGGAAAAGGGACTGAAGTGTGTAATAGGAAACCGGGGGCGTCTATCGACTTGGCCTTCCCTCCCTCCTTCATAGTTTCTTTACTAACGATGACCTGCTTTGGGCAGGGGAGGGCTTGCACACTAAAATATCAATCCCCATGTCAATCCTATGGAGTTATTTTCTTAAAGATATGGGGTTGATATTTCGGAGTACTGCCTGTTTGGTTAGGAAGTACAAAGATTCGACCCCTCCAGGTGCCTCCCCCTCCCCCGGACAGCATTTTGCCAATGCAAATCCTGACTAGTTCATTTCATCATTTCACTGAAACAGTTCAGGGATTGCTTTCATCAGGGAAATGACCTTGAAGTGGTGTTATTTTAACATCTCCTGTCAATTGATCCAATTCCTAATTTCGTCATTTTCCTGCGTCATCAATATCACCAGGCTGCTTTTCATGGATCTTACAAGTAAACATCTCCTTCTTGAGCTCGACTTTTTGAGAGTCAACGATTTAATGGATCTTGTCTGACTTCGTCGACCCTGGAGGATTAGCAACAACCACAACATTAATATGCTAACTCTCTCTCACATTCGGTTATATAATAATTTAACATATCAATAGAACTAAACAACGCAGGATTTCTAATTCAGATTAAAATATTTTATTTTGATTTAAAATAAACCGCGTTTTATATATACTAAGATAATATAAATACACTATTAATTTTTCAATAAAATTAAGTCTTCGTTAATAGTTTTTTATTGCTTTTTTATATTTAGGAAATCTTAAAATGGATATTTTAATTTCTTTTAATGAATCATATTACATATCTTCTTGAAAAAATAAATAGTAGTAGATTAAACAGCTGCTAAAAATTTCATTATTCAGTCGTTACATCAATATAAATTATCTATAATCTTCTACAAAACAAAATTTTGCAAAATACAATTTTTAATACTAGCTGTTTTGCTAATAATTCGATTTATAAATATTTAAGCTTGAAATCTCTAGGTAATTTGATTTCCTTTTATTAGAAAATTTAACGAGATATATATAAACTAGTATTAATTCAAATCAAATAAATATGTTGAACTGAAAAGAAGAAGAAGAGAAAAGCGATCTCGTTTTTTCTGAAGAATTTCGACCAAAGGAAAGAATAACTTAGTTCTAAAGACAGTGAAATACAAAAGAGCAAATGTACAACTCTCATGAATAGAAAATCTATACATCGAGTTGAATTAACCTGAAGCTGAGACCCTTTAGATACTTTAGTCAACGGAATTAACTTCACTAAGAGATTATTTTTGCTAGAAAAGTTCTTATTAGATTTCAACTTCAATGGAAGACTATTTTGAAACTATGGCGAACATTTTCTATATTAGTTCTTGCTCCAAATGGCAAATGGGTTTTTAAAAAGTGATCTATCACTTTCTTTTGTATTTCATCACAAACAAAAAAGAAAATCCAAGAAAGAAAAGTAAAAAGAAAGTAATATCGAATTCATCAAAAGGAACATTTTTTTCTATTCTAGCAGAGTAGAATTAAAGAGTTCAAATTCTTTTTAAGCTTTGTATATAGAGTTCTTAACATGAAAGTATATGCCTAATTTAACGCGATAAATATGTATTTCATTAAAGAATACAAAAATATTTATTATTATGAAATGCAAGAAAATAGAAAGGTAGTAATAAAAAGGATTTATTAGTTTACAGCATAGTATACAAAAATAGAAAGGATTAGTTGCGGAAACAGTTTAAGTTAAATATTACCCGTCTGTGGCCAGGAAGGCATATACTACTATTTTCAAAGTTTTAATTGCTCGAGTTCTACCTAGACAGGTACTATATTGTTTTTATCAGCACGGATCACAGTACAGATGGCAGCGTCATCTATTAGTTCAGTTGTTAATTAAAAACGATCCATTACATTATCTTAATTTGCGTATTATATATATATACTAGCTGCATGGCCCGGCGTTGCACGGGCTTTCTCTTTCCCTCATGACGCCAGCGATTATGTGTGTGTGTTTGTACGCGCGCAATGTGAGTCATTTATAAAATCATTTCATTAGATTTCCCTTTTTCGCAATTTGTTCCACATATTTTCTTTTCCCTCTCTCTAGCCCGGCACAACACGGGTTTTTTTAAGTGTAAAATTATTGTTCCCTCTTCCCCTCCTCCTCACAGATAAGATATAGCTTCAAATTTCAGTGTATGACTTATAAAAAACAATATTACGTTAGTTAAAAAATTATTAATGTATAAAAAGAAAACGATTCTGATGTGCTAAGAGTAAAACACAATAAACTTTCATCATTTTTTAATAATAGTTTCTAAGAAACTAAAATAATAAAATAAATTTCAGATTTTCATGAATCAATCAATCGTTATAGTTAGCTTAAAAATGGCTCTAAAATGTATTTTTTATCCAAAATAATAGACGATGTACTTTGTAATTAACAAATAATTAATTTAGTAATGAAATAATAGAAATATAATCCTTTTAAAAACATACATATATTAATTAAAATCCATTTCTATATGTTATAAATAAAAGAAAAATTTACAGATAGCTATTGAAACGATTGCTTTTTTTTTAACACCCTTTTATAAGTTTCACTTGTATGTAATGGAATCTTTTTCAACTTAATTTTCACCCACTTTAAAAGGTCAGATTAATTCGAAATTTTGCTCACTTGTCCAGGACCGATGGCAATACAATAATTTAAAAATTTTGTTTCATTGTCCTGATTAGAATCATCAGGACTAACGATTTCCCATTTTCAGACGTCTGGCAACTATTTCCAGTCCCCCTTCCCAGTTTTGGTGACTAATTCCAGATTTGACGACTAAAAGATTAAGTTACAATTTTGTTCGATTAACTATAAAAGGGTATTTTTTAGTTTTTTTAAACTGTAATTTATTAATGCTTGAATAAACATATATATGTAAGTTATAAAAAAACAGTATGGGGGAAAGCCTAGATATATATTTACATGTACTGAAAAACACATTCAATAGGAAAAAAAAAAACTATCTGATAAAAACATTTTGATGTTTTATTTTAATTTCATAGTTTTTCATTCTGCTAAATTATTTAAACACGTATTGGACGAAAAAAAAGTATATTATACAAAACTAACATATTCATTATTTTAACAATAATTTCCTTCTTAGGTTTTAAAATTATAAAATTGATTAAAAATATTCATTTAGCAAATAATTGTGACATACCGTTTGCTTAAGAAGTAGCAGTAAAAGAGAAAATCTCGTGTATAGATGTATAATATTTTATTTATATTATATAGCTGGTATACCAGTTCTTCGCACCGGTGAATTGAAAAATTAAACAATACAGATTGAAAGATAAAGAAGTTTTTAATGAGTTAATTTTACGTGAATTGCAAATTAAACAACAACAACAACAAAAAGCTTTTTGCTTATCTCAGCTGAACAAAAAAAAAAAAAAAAAAAAAAAAAAAAAAAAA
>BMAV01008731.1:68224-80309 GCA_019973955.1 Trichonephila inaurata madagascariensis | reverse complement strand
GTAACTCTCTTGTCAGTCGATTTTTGAAAGCACCTTCCTAAACTGATCTCTGCTCAGCAAAAGTAACACATTGTAGCAAATTTTGTGTAATGAACGCTTAAAATAGTGTAAATAATTTATATCTGGAAATGTAATACATTAATATTATTTTCTGTTGTATTTATTTTATGTTAAAATCTTACAGCGCGTTCAAAAATGTGTTATTTAATAAAATAGGAACGTGGGGAAGCTCTACGGGTGATATACATATCGGAGAAAGCTTAATTGGTATATCCCCTGCCGATTCCTTTTGATTATGAACTTCATTAACTTTCACAGCATTCAATCGTCCCCTTTGCATCCTATCACCCCGACTGAAATTTTCACTCGAACCCCTATTTCTACGGTCCCCTCTATTAAAATTATCATTTCGATCATTTCGAAATTGGTATCCCCTTTCGTTGAATCTCTGATCATCATTCTGAAATCTATTCCTCCTCTCGGACCACCTATTACTTTGACGGCTATTCTCATACGTACCTCTAAAATCATTTCTGCCATTATTTGGTCTACGCCCAACCGCAGAATTTCTCCAGTTTCTGCGATTAGCATCAAAATTAGGCATCCTATGCGCGTTTTGATCCCGTCTTTCCACATTATCACTATTCTGCGAACACCTTTTTAATTTGCAAGAATACCTCTCTTCAAATTTAGCCAATATTTCCAAAAGTTGTACCGTGTTCTGCGGATTGCGAACCTCCACATAGTCCTGGACTTGTGGTTCGAGTCTAACAAAAATGTGATCAACCAATTCCGCCTGCGACATCCTTAGCTCTAAACTCTTATGTATTTTTAGCAAATCGTAAACAAAGTCTGTTGGTTCCTGATTTATTCCCTGCTGAGACGCGAAAAACCTCACCTCCAATTCTTTCTTATTTTTGATTGCGGGAAAAGCCTTCGCTAATTCAGCCTTGAGCTGCGCGAAATCCGTGGCTGTATCTTGCACTAGCACCGATCCAAATATTGAGTACCAATCTTGAGCCCTTCCCCTGAGATGACTTTTCAAATAAGCACATGACAGATTACTTGGTATTTCAAGTAACTGTATTTGATTATCTATAGCCTCAAGAAATTCTGTGACATTCTCAGACCCGGAAAAACACATTTCAGGTAAAATACGAAATCTTCCTGCATTACCTAACACAGAATTATAATTGTTCGGGCGCCATTGTGACATAGCCATCTGTCGATAGCTATGTCTTGGGGGTTCCGCGTAAGTTAGAGGTGTGGGATTATCGGAAGGATATATGAGACATTCTATAATTCTTAATACGACTTTTATTAAGAATTTAACTTATCAATATAACTAATTACTTATATAACGAACAAACTTATATTAAGTGAGAATAAACCAATGTACGGCCGTTTAACTAAGTCAGATCGCGCAATTAGATCACTTATCAATATAACTAATTAGATCCTCCTAACCTCAATTCAATAATTTACTAGCGTTCAGAATATAATCCTCCTACCTTGGTTGAAGGCTCAACGATACTGATACTTTAGGGGTAGACTGATGTACTCGTGTGCAATAGTTGCTCCTTGTATATATTAGCGAGGGTGGGCGTCTCCGTGATTCCTGAGTAGGCCGTCTAAACACACTTCCAACTGTTCCACACTAAGCTTTCTCTAAGATTGCCATCCTTTCTCACTAAACTTTCTATCCTTTTAAAGGTTATCTTATTTGCATTGTTGCTTCGTTTTTCCTCTTGGAATTGGGTTGGAAAAGTTTTACCATTAATCGTGGCCGTCAAAGAACGTAGGAGTTATGTTAGAAGAAGAACGCGAGAGATGTCACAATACAAGAAGTTCGAAAAGGAGAGCACTAGGAATGAAAATTTAGATTTTTTCCGAAAAATATTCATTTAACATAAAAATATCATTTATATGCTTTAAATTTAAATAAATTAAAAGTATTGAAACTCTTTTTTATGTTATTTTAGATTAAAAATATAATTGAATAGAGATATATATATATAATATAATTATGCACCATTTATTGTCTTATTGTTTAAAAAAAGAGATAGGGCCCTTACTCTTTTTTCCTCGTTACTTTTCTTAAAAGCAGGAAAGTAAGCACATTTTCTTACTCTCATATTCAAAAATGAATACAGGGTACTTTTTCTGGTTCAAATCGCAATATCAAAATAAATACTTTTTTCAATATTTTTTTTTAATTTTTAAAAATGACAGAAAAATAAATTTTGTTTGAACAAAATAAAATTATTTTTCAACTTCTAACACGCCATTTATTTCATTTTTTTTTTTACCCTTCATTTTGTTTTAATTTTACTGTCACTGAACACATATCAGGAAAACAACCAAGGGGAACTACAACTTTCATACAAGATTGCCCAAAGAAACTTAACAGCTAGCTGTAAACGAGTGATTTCCCGGTTCTCATTTGACAAAGAGGCCGAACTAAGTCATAAAATTATCCCCGTTCGACCTCCGAAGTTTTAAAAGGGGGAAAGGAATGAAGTCTGTGGCAGTTTTGAAGGAGATGGCGAAATAAAAATTACCGCTTTCGGAATGATTTTTCACGAGGAAGCAAACCACCCGGAGGGTTAAGTTACTTGGCAAAATCTATATTCACATAATACAAGTATATTTCCCAATTTTTATACATTATATATCACTTTTAAATTACAACAAATTTTTATCTATATATTTCATCTGGGTCTCCTAAAAAACTCCCATCGCAGTTATTGTTACTGTTAAAATCCTGTCTACGCCGCGTTTCCTTCAACCAGATGTACATTAATATATGAAACAATACAACAATATATATATATATATATATATATATATATATATATACACACTATACAATTACAAACAATTTTCAATAAATCGTTAAAACAAATAACCAAAGGAATTGTCGTATCTCAGCGAAGTCATACATCGAAGTAAACAAATGCATGATTACAATTGTTTTCTCCATCAATTGAGAAAAAAATTTTACAAGTCAAAAATTCAAAATAAAAAAAATAATAATAAATACACTCATTGTAGTGTCAACTTTTGCTTGGATTATAAATTTTAAATACCGCCCGAGACTTCCTTCTTTGCAATAATTCTTCCGACCACTTGTTGGAAAGAATATAAAATGAAACAATACAACCTGATTTTTATGGCTTGTCGTCTTCAACTAGAACTTCCAATGAAAGTGTGCTGTTACTTTTCGCTCCTCTTCTCATTTCTTGGGTGCTCTTTGATTCCGTCTGCTTCCTAATGCAGGGTCTGTACTTTTCTCTTCGGCTCTTCCTGGCTTGATTTGACTTCACTCAATTGGCCGGTCGGGACTCCTGGTCCTGTTTCTTGCGTGGTCTTAGGTTATACTTTTCACTATCTTGAACCACTACTCCTTCCTTTCGGTTCCTCTTCCAACTTATATAAATATTATTATCTCATGATAATGGTTTTTACTTATTTTATGGTCTACACGTTTCTGCAACTTTTTTGTGGTCCACTTGACCAAGATCCATGCGATCGTTTATATCCTAATCTTTCCTGGCGTTTTCTTTTAATTTTTGTTTTATTATTGGAAAAAGAGTTAGGGAGTGATCTGATAAGTGGTCCGCGCTTATCGGCCCTACCTGTGTGTTTATCACGTTGATTTGACTTAAGATTTATCCCTTTTTCCTCTAACTCACGCTTTACATCTGACCCCTTCTTCCTACCATATTGCGACTCATTTGATCTTCGTTGTACGTTTTCCAAATTACTCGTTTCCTGACGTGAACTAATGTTATCCGAGCTACTTGTTCCTATCTCAATCTCGTCACATTTCCCATGACGATATATTCTAACTTGATCGACATTGACCGTTAACCTTTTTCCTGACCTCCATATTATAACATAACTATTATTTCTTTCTTCTAACACCCTATACGGACCTTCAAATTTTTGTTTAAACTTAGCACAGATTTTATTAGCTGCTAAACTTAAAGGTGGCGTTTCTAGCAAGACCCAGTCATTCACCTTAATTTGTATATCACGCCAGCGTCTATTATAATATTTTTCTCATCTTTCATGTTTAGTTTTTGTGTTTCGTCTAGCTTCATCAAACAATTTTTCAATACCTCTTACTGCAAACTCAGTTCCGTCCGAAACCATGATTAATTTTTGAAAATGGGTAATCAACTTTCAATCCAAAAATAATTCCGCAGGGGTTTTCCCGTCATTTCATTCACTGCTGTATGAATAGCATAAGCAAACTCACGTAAGAATTGGTCCCATGTATCGTGTTGATCATTTGCATAATTTGCAATCATTTGCACCAGATCGCGAATTACGCTTTCGAATCTATTTGCCTGAGGCCTATATGCAACAACCTTCACATGCCTTATGCCTAATCTTTCACTTAAATGTTCCAAAATTTCCGATAAAAATTGGGGACCGTTATCACTTATTAATTTTATTGGAGCTCCAAAACGCGATATAAAATTATAAAAAAAAGTATTCGCCATTATACGAGTCGAGGACTTTTTAAGAAGTATCATTTCAGCCCATTTGCTGAAATGATCGGTAATTACTAAAACATATCGATTACGTCTCACTCTCGATGTAGGATACGGTCCTAAAAAATCTAACGTAACTATCTCATTTGGATAATTTGATACAATAGGATTTAATCGACCAGCAGGTAACGCGTTTTTATAATTATTAACTTGTCACATATGGCATGTAAAGACATATTGATCAATAAATTTTCTGATATACGGGAAATAACAAACGTCCCTTATTTTATGATGTTTCAAATCTGACAAAATGAATTGCTATGGGCTTGTCATGAAATTCTCTCATGATTTCATGTCTTAAAGACTTTGGAATATATGCACGCATTTCACCTAACAACGTTGCGTGTTTCGCATAAAACAACAAGCCATCAATTAGACGGAAGTCGCGGGACCAATTCTCACATATCGTAGCATAAACTGAGTTATCTTCCGGGTTTTCTAAATATCTATAGATATGACCTAATTCTGGGTCATTCTTTTGCTCTGTTATTAACTGTTCTCGTGACGTAAGTACTAGATCTCTGATTATTGCACAATTAACTTTCTCTCCTATTATACTTTCAACCGTGTTTTTGGACAAAACATCCGCCACCGCATTTTGATTTCCGGGTCTATGTTCCCATTCTATATTAAATTCTGCTAATTTGAGTTCCCCTCTGATCATCCAACTCGACAAATTTTTTCCATGAGTTAAACGTGTTAAAGCAGCGTGATCAGTAATAACTTTAATAGGCAGTGATCCTAAATATGCTCTGAATGCATTCAGAGCCAAGACTACTGCTAAGCATTCTCTCTCGGTTACCGGATAATTCCTCCCAGCATTGCTCATTGTACGTGAAGCAAATACAACTGTTCTTTGTTCTTGATTTAAAACTGCTCCCAAACCTATTGAACTTGCATTTGTAAATAACTCCAAAGGCTTTTTGAAATCTGGCAATTTTAAAACTGGTGCCTTTGTTATGGCCGCCTTGACCGCGTCGAATGACTTCTGCGCCTCAATGGACCAGAAGAATTTTTTTAATTTTCGTTTAAGATTATAAAGGGGTTCGCAAAGATCAGCATAATTTTTAATAAATTTCGCGTACCACTGGGACATACCCAAACACTTGGATACCTCCATTGAATTGCGTGGTGGTTTCATCACAAGTATGGCTCGCACCTTTGTCTCATCCGTTTTGATTTCTTCCTTACTATTAATCAATCCTTAATACTTCAATTCAACACAACCAAATTTGCATTTATCCTTATTTAAGGTCACACACACAATCCTGCATCTTGCAATAACGAAAAAACCTCCCTTAAATGCTCAACATGCTCAGTGAACGATGAAGACGAGATGATAACGTCGTCCATGTACACCCTCACAAATTTCCCTATCACCAGTTTCAGGATAAGGTCAATTGCCTTCTGAAAATTGGGAGCCACTCCTGATAAGCCGAATGCCATACGCAAAAATGCGTAGGTGCTACTTTTTGCTACGAACGCGGTCTTAACAATAACACTGGGGTTTACTGCCATTTGAAAGTACCCTCTTCTTAGATCAAGAGAAGACATTATTGTCGTATAGGGGATATTCGTTATTAAATCATCTATTAACGGTAAGGGATAGCGTGGATACTTCGTGATCGAATTCATTTTCCTATAGTCAACCGCAAATCTATATGCTTCCGGATATTATCCGGTGGTAACCCATAATTTTTCTTACATAACACAACAGGTGACGCGTACGGGGATTGAATTGGGACTATGGTTCCTTGTCGTAACATTTTTGCTACATGATAATCAAGTATCCCTTGTTTTTGCCGATCAAACGTGTACGGCCTGGAAACAACTGGTGGACTGTCTCCCGTATCAATTTCATGGTATAAAACATGAATAAGACCTGGTTTGTCTGAGAACAATCCCTTAAAACTACTAAACAAATTTTGTAACTCCTGTTTTTGCTTATCCTCCAACTTTGTCTTAGGCAGATCTCTATTTCTATATTTTCGTCCTCAATTGTTTTCACCATCTTCTCTATTTGCGAATCGGGAATCTTTAACGATTTTCGATTAAAAACTAAAACAATCTTTGATCCACTTATGAAATTAACCCCACGAATACATGGGTATTCCAAATCCGTCAACACGTGAAACAACCAAGGCTTTTCAAACTCCCTAATTCAAATATTCAATTCTACAATTCCTATATTTTGACATTTCGCTCCCTGGGCTGTGATCACCTGAGCTCGCTATTTTTTTACTTGCTTATAAAAGAAATATTTTTTATATATTTCCTCCGATATAAATGATTTCTCCGCTCCAGTGTCCCATAGCGCTTTCAAAAATGTGTCATTTAATAAAATAGGAACATATGGAAGTTCCACGGGTGATATACATATCGCAGAAAGTTTAATCGGTATATCCTCTGCCGAGTTCTTTTAATTACTTTGAACCTCATGTACTTTCAAAACATTCAATCGTCCCCTTTGCATCCTATCGCCTCGACTGAAATTCTTACTCGAACCCCTATTTCTGAGGTCCCCTCTATTAAAATCATCATTTCGATCTTCGTTTCGAAATTGGTATCTCCTTTCGTTGAATCTGCGGTCATCGTTCTGAAATCTATTCCTACTCTCGAACCACCTATTACCTTGACGGCCATTCTCATAGTTACCCCTATAATCATTTCTGCCATTATTTGGTCTACGCCCAACTTCAGAATTTCTCCAATTTCTGCGATTATCATCAACATTAGACATCCTATGATCGTTTCGACTCCGCCTTTCCACATTATCACTATTCTGCGAGCCCCGCGTTGATTTGTAAGAATACCTCTCTTCAAATTTAGTTAAAATTTCCAAAAGTTGTACCGAGTTTTGTGGATTTTTCACATCCACATAGTCTTGGACTTGTGGTTCGAGTCTAACAAAAATGTGATCTACCAAGTCCTCCGGCCACATCCTTAGTTCTAAATTTTGGTGGAGTTTTAACAAATCGTAAGCAAAATCGTAAAATTGGAAATTTCAAATGCTTCACTTCGAGGTAATACTGCTGAAAACTCGGTTCCATACGAAACAAATGATGTTGACGCTACTCCAGAAAACTAACTCGTCTACTAAATCAGAAGGAAAAGCTTCTGTGTGATGCCAAATGATAGAGCATCAGGAAGTAAAGATATGCTTATTCGCTCTGGTAATGAACCTAGAAATAAAGATGTGGGGCACGATGTGGAGGAACATTATACGGAAGGAGATTATTTACCTCAAAATAAGTCTGATTCAGAGGATTATTTTGCTGAAGCCCGCCATGAAACTTCTCCAGTTACAGATTTCTTTCCTAGACCAAGATCATGCATTCCTTCAAATAAAAGGAATGAAAGAACTAAATATTACGATTCAAACAGAAAATATGGTGGGGAAAAGAAAGGGAATTTCTATCACCGTTCCAATTCTGATACTAGAGGGAGAAGGTATGGGCCAAATTCTTATGAAAAGTGCAATAATACAAATCAAAATTATCAAGATGCTAGAAGACAAAATTATGACAGTGAAGTAAATAACAAAAGCGACTGTGCACAATTTTCGAATGAATCTTTAAATGAAGCATCTGGAAGTATTTCACCAAGTGATAAAGAATGTTTCCAAAACATTCAGCCTGAATGTGATGATAAAGATGAATCCAAAAGGTAAGATATCTCTGCTGGAAATTCTTCAAGTGGTGCATTTTTTGATCGCCAGTGGAGAAATGCATACCGCTTTCTTACTCATTTTCAAGATGGGAGGAGAGACTCTTTTAAGAGAGGGAGACAAAATGGAGGTTATCGTAATCAAAATAATGAGAGACAGCATCCATCGTCTTATAGAGAAAACAATTATCACAATCAGGGAGGTAAATTTGCTCAGGAAAACCCTTCCAGAAGGAACTATAACAGAAGATCATGCGGGAATTCTTATAGGTATTCACGTGAAGAAAATTTGTATTATTCTAATGATAAAAGAGTTTATAATAGGAGAGACGGGCCATACATTGTGTTATCCCAGAGATTTCCCACTACCTTTGTAGTAGCCAGTTGTGACAAACCTGATGAACCTTTAGATGTCTACCATACATCAGCTTTAATACCTTTTTTGAATGGCATAGAGACCCAGTCTCCTGTAATAACTCTCAAGAAAAGAGGAAGGCCACGCAAACAGCCATTGATTCCCAGAGGAACTGCCGGAGAGAACGCCATATTGTCTGCTAGTACACCTCCTCGCCGAGACGGTCTTCGGTGGTGTAGAGGGAGAATGTAACAGCTACATTTAAGCCCTGCCTTCCCTTAACCAGCCAGGGGGCACTACTTGTTCTTTTGAGAAGAGGGAACTCTTTCTTCCCCCTCTTCTGCCCTGGATCGCCCCCGAAGAAAGACGTGTACACGTGGAGTCATGTGAAATGCCTGTTCCCATCTCTTTAGTCTTTAAGATTATTTTCTATAACTACTTTAATAGATGTGTGTTGTTTTATTATGTGACCCCTTGTGTTGTGGAACGTAAGAAAATTAAAATAAGACTCGTTCCTGTACCGGAAAAAAAAGCCTTCTTTATTCAATACATTGAAGACACGACATGAGGGATTGCCATGAAACTTAATTTCTTATAAAATAAATAGAGGTTGTGAGAAATAACAGTGGATTGAAAAGTAAGTATATCTGTGTACGTTATTCTTTTTTTTTTTTTTTTTTGCTGCATTTACTTATAATAGAAACTGATGATAACTTTCTTGCGTTGCTTATTTCCAATAGTATAATTGAAGTCTTTGAAATCCATAAATAATATTTTTAAATACTTAGTAAACATGTATTGGTTTAAATTGCTGTATTTTAGATTATAAGCTAATGCATACATTTTATGCTGTATGTCTTCATATTTGAATTTAAACGTTATGCGATTACAGAAATAATAATGGAACAATAAATAACAAATTATCGAATATATACACTAATGGCCATTAAACTTGCTCCACCAAGAAGGCGCATGCTATAGACGTGAAATTTAAACGACAGGAAGAAGGTACTGTGATATGTAAATGATTAACGTTTCAGCGCATTCAGACAAAGCAGGTGCCAGTAGTGACACCTACAATGTGTTTTAATGAGGAAATTGTTCAGCCGGTTTCTCATACACAAATTGCATTTGAACGTTGTTGCCTGGTGAAAAGTTGTTGTGATGACTCGTGTAAGAAGCAGAAATGCGTACCAGCGCGTTTCTGACTTTGATAAAGGTCGAATTGTAGCGTGCTGGGATTGTCCGGTTTATCGTACGCAGTATTGCTGCTCGCGTTGGTCGAGATCCAATGACTGTTAGCAGAATATGGAATCAATGGGCTCAGGACGGTAATACGAAACGCCGTGCTGGATATCAACGGCCTCCTATCACTAGCAGCCGTGAAGATAGACATGCTACCCAGATGCCCTTAATGGATCGTGCAGCCACATCACGAGCCCTGAGTCATGAATTGGGCTCGTTTTCAAGACAACAAGTGCCTGCACGAACAGTTCGACAAAGTTTAAAGCAGCATGGACTCTCAGCTCGGAGACCATGATTGCGGCTTCCCTTGACGCTGCATTAAAGACATGCGCGTCTTCAATGGTGTGATCAACGATGAACCTGGGCACACGAATGGCCAGACGTCATTTTTTCAAATGAATCCAGGTTCTGTTTACAGCATCAAGATGGTTGCATCCGTGTTTGGCGGCATCGTGGTGCATAGGCATTGGCAGCGTGCATTCGTCATCGTCATACTGGCCCATCACTTGGCGTGATGGTATGAGGTGCAATTGGATACACGTCTCGGTCACCTCTTGTTCGCATTGACAGAACTTTGAACAGTGCACGTTACATTTCTGGTGTGTTACGACCTGTGGCTCTACCCTTTATTCGAGACTTTCGAAACCCTACGTTTCTGCAGGTGACAGACACTATTGGACACACACTACCTCTTGCTCGCATTGATAAAACTTTTAAAGGGGTACTTCCATGTGAAGGCCTGTTATGGGATTATCTCAGTGGCGCACACAAGGGGGGGATCCTGGGGGTCCGGGCCCCCCCCCCCCCCAAAGCCCTTGAATTTTTTTGATTGATTAAAATTCTAAGTATATAGTACGTAAAATTTAATTAAGTATTTGCTATTAATGATTAATTTTATTAATTAATGCTAATTATTTATTCAATAATTAGTTTTTTATTGTGTTTTGTGCCCGAAAATCGACAAAATCAAAAGGAGCCTAATACAAGAATGGAGAACTTTCGAACCCGGCCCCCCCCTTGAAAAATTCCTGTGTGTGCTACTGTATGTATATATATGTGTGTGTGTGTGTGTATATGTTAAAGCCTCTATGTTTCTGAGCATTTTGGTACCAAAATTGTGTTGATACTGTGAAAACTTCTTAAGTTATCGAGATATAAGTATTGAAAAACTTAAACGAAAACCCTATCTATTTCTTATTTTTAGCTTCATTTTTCGCGAAACAAAAAAATTTTAGCTTGCGCACAGAATTTCTCAGAAACTGTTTATGATATCACAATTTAAAATTTTATACACATGTTCAAAATAAGGCTCTTCATAACTTCTACATCAATTTTCAAAACAAAATTAATAGAATTTTTTTATGTGAATTTGAATTTATTTTTTTCTTAAAATTTTCGTTATAATTGTATTTAAAATTTTTTTTTTCTCTAAATTTCTGAAAAGTTAGTATAACTTCAAAAGTGAACATCTTTATACCAAGTAAAATTAATTTATAAATTTTGATCAATTTTGTACTCCAAAATCCTGCGCGGTGTAAAATACTGATTTTCATATTTTTGAAAATATTGTCTAATTTTTATTTCTTTATAACTTTTTAAATTTTTCCTCAAATTCTCTGAAAATTTGAGAAATAATGTAAATACAATCGAACCTCCATATAACGAGCCTCTATATTGCGAATTTTTCTATAAAGCGAACTTTTTCGTGGAACCAAGAACATTTCACGATCTTCTTCGTAAAATAACCTCTCAATATAGCGAAGTGCATTTTCTATATAACGAATTTTTTCCTTTGGGATTCAATTTTTTTTTCGCCCTATTTTTAAAATATTTCTGGTTTTTTCAAGTTATTTTCTCATTTAGCACATTTTATGGTTGTCATGAATCTTGGACTGGTTTTCCCAGAGGCTTGACTCACCTAGAACAAAAAACTCAAATCAAATTAACAGATTTTATGAGTAATTAAATTGAAGGACGCATGTGATAATGTATATGTTTAGAATTTCAAATTTTAAAATAATGTATGTTTAAAATTACTTATATGCTTTAAATTAGAAAATGTCCATAAAATTCATTAACTTTAGTATAAAATTATTTTCTTAATGTTGAAAATACAGTGTATTCTTTAACATTCTTTTGGCTTGTTTTCCTTGCAGTTTTCTTCCTATTATTATTATTTTTGATGGGTAAGATATATAAAATAAATATACATTGATTTACAAAAAGGTGTGAATCAGTGGCGCACACAAGGGGGGGG
>BMAV01008731.1:0-67824 GCA_019973955.1 Trichonephila inaurata madagascariensis | reverse complement strand
CCCCCCCCCCCCCCTGAAAAATTCCTGTGTACGCTACTGGATTATCTTATGGGATTTTTTTTGACGAGCAGTAAAAAGATAGAACTTTAAGTTTTTTATCATTTATTTATATGTATTTTAAGGTATGATAGTTGTTTATCTACAAAAATATGTAATAGGTAATAAAACGTGAGTTATTGCGCTCTGAACACACCCGTCTCCAAAAAAATGGATGCTCACTTCCTAAACGATTCCGGCTAATTGGCTTATCTGAAATAAAAAAAATTAGCGGCATTTTAATCTATAAACTTAAATGCACAGAAAGAACTATACTCAAATGAATATCAAAAATTGAATTTTTTGGTAAACCTCTGAAGAAAAGGTTTCGAATTTCATGGGGTTTTTGTTATAAAAAATAGAAATATTTTGTATTTTGGAATGATCGCAGTCCATTTGGTGCGTATATATGTGCTGAGTCTACCCTAAAAATTTGAAGGCATTCGGTCAAACCTTTCTTGAGATATGATGGAGGAAATTCTGAAAAACAAAGTTTTGAGAAAAACGCGTTTTACGTTTCGAGTCCGATTAAAACAATCAAAATCTAAACTTAGCGCTCCGAACAGCTGCTTCTTTATAACGACTTTGAATTTTTAAAAATCATTTTATCACCGTATTTTAGACATGTTAAGGAAGCAATTTATGACAAACTTTTTATTTTTATTTTTTGAACCCATCACATGGGTGAAACCCCTTAACAGTGCACGTTACATTTGTAGTGTGTTATAACCTGTGACTCTACCCTTTATTCGAGCTCTGTGTTTCAGCAGGATAATGTACGATCGCATGTTGCCGGTACCGTACGGACCTTCCTTGATACGGAAAACGTTCGGCTGTTGCCCTGGCCTGCCCCAGAACTCTTGCCAATAGAAAACGTCTGGTCCATGGTTACCGACTCGTCACCAAGCGCCATTCACTACGATTGATGAATCATATTGAAGCTACATGAGCATCTGTACCTGTACAATATCTGTTTGATTCAATGCCATGATAAGCGCTGTTATTACTGTCAGAGGTGGTTGTTCTGGGTACTGATTTCTCAGGATCTATCAATCCAAATTTCTTGAAAATTTAATCCCTTGTTATTTCCAGTATACTATATTTGTCCAATAAATATCATTTTGTTATCTGCATTTCTTCCTCGTGTAGTAGTTTTAATGGCCAGTAGTGTAAATGTGTGTGTGTGTGTGTAAATTATTGGTTTTTGTACCATCTCCTTTCATTTTGCAAATATAGCTTTTCGAGAAACTATTTTTGATTTTTTAAACTCTTTTTAAAGCGATTTTATCATTCTGGACAGTTATATCATTTTCTAAACTTTTATTTTATGCCCTAAATCCTTAAATTTATTCAAATTTAATGTAACTTAATATGAAATATTAGTTTGATTCCGAACATGCACACTACATTGTACAGAGTTTTTTTAAGGCATTCACTAACTTAATCAAGAGGATTTTAAAAAAAAACTATATGAATAAACAATTCTTATACCTTTTAAAATATATAAGTAATATTAAACTCAGTTTTTCTCCTCTTTTGTAAATGTTTTTCTTTTACATAGATTTATTCATTTTTTTTAGTCTAGACTATTTTAAATAACTCAATATTTCATTAAGAAATTAAAATCAACCAATTACGGCTCTTGAATTTTATGTCGTTCCCATTTATATATATGGATTTCCTAGTTTCTAACTGACGTGAGAAATTTTAATAATAGCCATTTTTTCAAAAAATTTGAAACGGAGAAATTTCTGATATTGGTTTTTTTTTAAAAAAAAATAAAGTAGTTATAGTTAAAAAAATTATTTATATATTGTAAGGTAAAAATTTAACAGTTAAAACTATAAATTAGAACCCAAAAGATTTTCCCATTTATTTTGTAAGAAATGAAAATAGAACTGAAATCATAATATATATATCAGAAATTTTAAGGTTACAGATATATATATATATATTTATTTAAAAAAGTGTAGTTATTGTATACTTAACCCTTGACATGAATTTTATAGAGTATTTAGAAAATTCTGAAGAAAACAAGAGAGTTATTTTATATTATTTATACATTTCATACATTGCAACTATTTATGATACTCTACATTTTGGTTTAAGATTGAAAAGAAAAGAAAAACTAACTTACTTTGGAATTTGCAATTTTTCCCTTAAGAATTAAAGAAAAAGTAATTTTCAGAATCGTAGGGTGGAATAAAGTTAGTTTAAAAAAGTAATTTTACCGCGTAGTTCAATTTGAAAAGAAATACAAAAATATATCTCTGTATCAGTTATTTCAGCCACATTAGGTAGTTGCGATAGCCGAGTGGTCAGGATCCAGAACTCATTGAATCCTGGTACCAATGAAGACCCATCCTGTAAAGCAGGGGTGTCAAACTCGCAGCCCACGACGCCAGTATAATACATAATAAAATATCAAAATTTCTCCCGAAATCGGAAAGATAGTAGCAGAGAGGAGATGTCAAGTGCCAGGACGTAAGCATTACATTTTTCTTTTATTTATGTTTATTATAAAGTACCGGGTGTTTCTAAAAGAATATAGGAGTTTTAACGCATTATAGTAATTAGCACATATAAGTTACAAGTATTATTCATACATTGAATGAAAGAGTAACTGAAACAGTTTTACCTACAAGTTTATAAATGTTTAATGTGAGCTCTATTCATCACACGGCACAAATCAATTCGATGGGCAAGTTCATCCCAAACTTTTTTCAGTGTGTCTGAGGAAATTCTTGCAACAGCTGCTTCAATCCTGTGTCTTATGTCTGGAAGGTCAGCTGGTAGCGGAGGAGCGTACACGCAATCCTTTATGAACCCCCACAGATGAAAGTCACATGGCGTCAGATCGGGTAATCGTGGAGGTCATGCGATGCAAGCTTTATCGAAAGGCTCATAGCGGCCAATCCATTTGTTGGGTTTATTGATATTTAACCATTTGCGTACTAAGAGATGCTAGTGAGGTGGTGCACCATCTTGCTGCTAAATGAAGTTATTTGGTTCATTTTCTTTCAATGGAGGAAATAGCCATAGATGTAGAGCATCAAGAGAGGTAGAACCAGTTACAGTTGGTTACCAGTTACAGCTTTGATCATCCCGTACTTTTCCCTTTACAAAGACAGCCAGTTGCTTCAAACTGATGATACTACCTAAGAATGTTATTATCGTTTGGAGGTGACAACCGAACTTAATACGGAACGCTCGTTCCACAATAATAGCAGATAATGTCTTTGCAAACTGGAGAATACAAAACGCTTTTTATTTACTAGTCACCATTTTTCTGCTAGCGCATTGATCGGGGAGAAGGGGAAAAAATTAGCATACGTTTCGCGTACACATGCCAGCAATCAAAACTGTTTCAGTTGCTCTTTCATTCGATGTATGAGTCATACTCATTTGTTATACGTAATAAATACTATAAAGCGTTAAAACTCCGATATTCTTTTAGAAACACCCGGTATTGTACGAAATAAATTCATGCGGTTCAAAAATATTTTTTTTTTTTTTTTTTTTTTTTTTTTGTTGCCCACCTAAAGTTAAACATTGTTTTGTTGGCCCAAGTTAGCCTTCGAGTTTGACACCCTTGCTGTATAGGGAAAAGTTAAATCTGTCGGGGATCAAAGCGTAAACTGGTATGGTGTGGAAGTTTGAAGAATGAAATGCAAGCTAAGTGACATCTTTGTCTCTTGACCAAGGCTCAAAATTACGAGGTCCATTGCCTAGAGTCCTATAGAATGTGACGCTAATCAAAACAAACGATATGCCTGAATAAAATTGACGTTTGAGTACAAATTTGTTTTTAAATAATAATCTTCAGCAATGCTATAGCTAAAAAGGATATTTTTCTCTCAAGTAAATTTCAAAATATCTTTTTTTTTTTAAATGAAAAACGACTTCAGAAGCAGACGATATTATTGATCTGTGAGTTTTAGTTTCTCCGAGACTTCAATTATTATGTCGCAAGCCATTTCTGTTTTTGATGCTGATTGTTTTATTATGGCAGACGATCTGTTACATAAATTTTTTTATCGCGTACCCTTAAAACGAAACTAATTACAATGTTGAGATTAAAAGTAAGTTGCGGCCACACAAATATTGAATATTATACTATGTATTACATTTAAGCAATGCATACATTTCAATACATTTAAATTAATAAATTTATATTAAATTACAAATTTATTTTTTGAATTAGAAATTAAAGTGAACAATTGGGATAATAGTTTCTTCTTAAACATTCCAATGTATAATTTTTCCAATGGCTTATATCGCTATCTTCCTGCGCAAGTGCTTTAAACCAACGCATTTAAAATGATATACAAAATAACCAATGATAGCACTTGACATTCACGCGATACATGAGTGAACGCTCACAAGTCTACTTCCTTGGTGTACCCAGAAGTATCATTTAACGTGTCCTGCTTTGAAGACCCTTGATCTAAACTGAAAAGATCTGAAGAAATTTTCTTCTTAGAAATACTAATTTTCTCGTGGTCGTAGGTTCTTTGTGTTTTCAACTAAGGATTTCATTAGTTACCTGGCACAAATAAAGTCAATCCATCTTTAGTGGCTAATTATTTTTATTGTTATATGTGCAGCCATACAACACACCAAACTAGCGCAACATTTAACTAACACTAAACTTTTGCCTCACCATTTTTGTTTTCCATACTACAGATCGTAAGCGTCCTTCCTTCATTTTTGTTAAGTTCCCTTCTCTCTCTCTCTCTCTTCCAATGGCAGCACTTCCTATATAGTTTTCGGAGTCCGGCGAATCTTGCAGAAATGCTTCCAAAATTTTGGATATTTCTACATAACAAAGAAACTTTATATTACGAATTTGTGTGCTTATCATACTTTTGTCTAGTTTTTCGAATTTTTCTTAATTTCTCTTACTCACAATACAATGGTAGTTGATAATTTAGAAAACATAATAATGACATTTTTATTCGTATTATAAATTTTTTATCGTATATGTTAGATTTAGAGAATATATATATTGAGAATTTCAGAGAATACGGTAGAAAAATATAATTTTTTATACTTGATTGTTAAGTGCAGGATCCAAACACCTCAGAAATATGACTGATAAAAATGATTTGTGACGTGGTTTCAACTCCACCTCTTTTTAATGTAACAGTTTTTATATAGTGTATGTGAAACAAAGAGTTGAGGCAGTCCACGGAGATGTGTTTCATTTGAGTCGTGTCCATTGACCTTAGAGAAACCGCTTGGAGAGTATTCATTTATCTGACATTCCATTTCTTATTAGATTCTTAAAATTTTGTGTTATGTATAAAAAATATTATCTTATAAATATGAGGGTTGCCGCCAAAGTCATGGCAATTATTTTTTTTCTTGAAGATACGAGTCCGGGTGGAAAATGTGACCTATACAGACTAAAGGACAAGGTGTTAACTCCATGTGCGGACAATGAATAGCACTGAAATATCGTAACACACTAATTAATTACTGTAGTATATACAGGGCAATATGGCATTCACTGTGCAAAAGAATGACAACACAGTACACATAAAGTTGACATGACAAAAGAACCTCAATGTAGTCCCCTGCTGCTGTCACCATAATGATGTGGGAGCGTCAGCATTTACCGCACCTCGTTGCTCATCACTGGTTGACACACGTCCTTGTTGAAACTTTCCCACCCACCGTGCTACTATACGGTATAATGGGTCCCAAGGGCTTCCACTCATTCACTGTGACATTCCATCGCATTTCTCCCTCGGAGAACTGCTATTTGGATGTAAGCACGCTGCCCAACATCTAACACGACACTCATCAACTGACTGATTTCACAGCCCTTGCTGCGCTACTACCAGCTATCACAGAGATATCTGTTATTCTGCATACACACTATGCCTGCAGAACTTCCACACGACACATATACGTTTGGGATCCGTTCACATATCTCCAAGAAAAAAAATAGTTGTCATGACTTATGTAGAATTAAAAGACAATAACATTTAACAAAAAAATGTGGTGGGGAAGAAAACCGAAACCTTGTATTTTAGTGCTAAATTTGGCGAGAGTTTGGAGAGGAGGCTCAGGTGTCACTTGACCGAAATTCAAAACTATGAACCAATCTTCATCGCCCTCGAGTGGCCTCAAGTCAATCATTTCATATTTGATTCCAACGCAACTTTGCGAGCGTATTTAAAGCAACGCTAGGACTATTCGCAATTTCGAACCCTAGTCATCTATCACAACATTTTCAAATCTATGTGGAAGCATGGAGTTGTTGATGTGCTTTTATTAAATCTAGGTAACTAAGGAAATGACTGAATATACAGTCGAACCTCCATAGAACGAACCTCTAAATTGCAAATTTTTCTATAGAGCCAAGTTTTTCCAGGAACCAAGAACATTTCATGATTTTCTTCGTAAAATAATCTCCCAATAGCGAAGTGCATTTTCTATAGAACGAACTTTCTTCTTGTGATTCAATTTTTTTCTCCGGATGTTTTCAGTGTATTTTTGGACATTTCTCTTTTAACACATTTTATGGTGGTCACAAAGGGAGTTTTGGTGTATTGCAAAGATGTGAGGCGCATATATATTATGAAACAAAGCATTTTTTCAGTAAAAAAATAACTCTAAGAAAATTAACAGATTTTGATTACTCAAATTTAAGGACGCATGTGTAATGTATGTTTAAAATCTCTAGTTATAAAACAATGTACGCTTAAAATTACTTGTAGGCTTTAAATTAGAAAATGTCCTTAAAATTCATTAATTTTAATTTAAAATTACTTTCTTAGTGTTGAAAATGCAGTATGTTCCTCGATACTCTTTTTCTTATTTTCTTTGCAGTTTTTCTTTCTTCCTTTCTTTCTTTTCTTTTTTTTTTTTTTTTTTTTTTTTGGGTAAATTATATAAAATGCATGCATATTAATTTATAAAAAGGTGTAAATAAAAATTTTTTTTAATATATAGTGTTTATATGAATTTAAAATTTATTTTAAGTGGTTTCTAAAGTATATTAAAAGGTGAACCTCTATACAACGAATTTTCCATATAACGAAATATTTTTCGGGATTTAGTGACTTCGTTTTATAAAGGTCCGACTGTATTTAATTTGATAAAATGTAGGTCGTTATAACCTTTCAGAATTAATTGGCTTCCGAGAAACTTTCATTAATCGAACATTATCGAAATAATATAAAAATTTGTCTGATAATGATTTGAAAGAGAAAGTATATTTAAGGTTGAAGAAAATGTTTAAAAAAAACCACAGTGATAGAGTGAATATTAACGTCACACTGTTCAGCTACACGAGGGCTTTTGCCGACGGACCACGTAATTTTGAACCATGGTCAAGTGACAAGGACGCGACACCTGAGCTGGCACTCCCTCTCCTAACTACCACACCAACGGGAGGACGTTTCAGCTCTCGACAGATTTAATGTGCATCGCTGCCCTACAATGCGGGTCTTTAGTGGTACAGGGCTCGAACTCATGATATGCCTGTAATGATCCGATACCTTAACCACTGGGCTACCGCAGCCCATCACAGTGATAGAAGACGGATATATTTATGAAAATAAAGGTTCTCGCGCATAACATTCATAAAAATAACAATTTATAAAACAATAACTGTTTGAATTAGAAAAATATTGGTAAAAAAAAATATATAGTTTAAAAAAACTAAAAAACACGCTTAAATGGTTAATCGAATAAAAAGTAAAAAAATAAATCTTAATATAAGAATGAAATGGTAAACGAGGAAAATTAAGGTATGCGACTACCCTAAAATTGTGAATTTTGCCGAAAATTAACAATTTCTTATGATATTATCTTATAGGCCATCTTATAAGCTTTATAAAAATACCAAGTTTATTATTTTCCGTTCAATAGAACAAAAACTACAAGTGTTTTAGTAAAAGCAGATACCATTACTTTAAGCAAGATGTCATACTTTAAAATGCGTTTTACTCGAAATGTGTTTTTTTGAAAATGCTCAAACGGAGACAGCGATTGCTAAAAATGTTTTGAAAATAATTAACTGAATTTTTTTGTGTATTTTCTGTATAATAAAAGAAGATTTATCAATCCCTATTTTATTACAAAATTTACAGTCCCTTATATTAATATAATCACTGTTTTTTTAAGCAGTTTCATATAATAACTAAGGTAAAGTGCTCTAAAAATTAAAATATCACTTAACCTGAAGGTCATTTCAAAAATGAATAACATACCAACACATGAGAGTTGAAAGATTGTTCATAAACTTTTGGTACAGAATGGGCCATGTTTATGTTATTTTTTGCAAGTTTTTACCAATTTTTTCCCATTTTAGTAATCATAATTTATTTTTCTTTTCTTAATTTTAGCATATTTTTTTTCTTAAAGTGTACTAAGCAAATCTAAAAGCAACCTAAGAATCGCCATATCTCCATTTTTTTAAAAAAAAAGTTGTCGTAAGTAGTCGGATACCTTAATGTCATTGTGTGGTAAAAGCGTGGGGTGCTCGATATCAATTGTTATAATTTCTTACTAGTTCTATTCCAAAAGGCTGAGTTAGCGTAAAAATGTAGTACAAAGCACCCCATGCTTTTACCACAATGACATTAATTTTCTCGTTAATCACTTTATTCTTATACTAAGAATTATTATTATTATTATTATTATTGCTTTTAAGTTCGATTAACCGTAAAAGCGTTTTTTTAACTATCATTTATTCACTAATGAATTAATCTTAAATGCGTCATTTTTTAGAATCTGGAATACCCATTGGCATCCCATCAGTGCGTCGATACGGCCTGGTTTGCAAAATGTAGGATCAGTCAACTGAAGGAAATCTGGAAGAGATCTAAGTTCAAAATATTTCATGCGGAAGAAGATGTAAATTCAATGATATTTTTCACTAAAAAGAGCTCAGTATTCTCTCTGAAACTTGCATCAGCATTAGACATAAAAGTACCCCTTTTGAATCAAAGGGTTTGTGAGAAATTACTTTTAACCCTGTGACCTCTGAATCAATTCTCAGCTGTTTTGGTAAAATGAAGCAATGAATGATGTTTCATTCCACAGGTAGTACAAGAGAATTTAGAAAAACAGACTTTATGTGTCAGAGCTTAGCAGTTAGAATATAATTTTTTTTCACATGCACGAGTCTTTTTTTTATATTTCTATTTACAGAAAAATTAGACCAGTGATTCCCAAAGTCGTCTATATCAACCTCCAGGGGTCAATGACAACCTGCAAGGGGTCCACGCCATTGAAAAAATAATTTGGGGGTCCATGAGGTATAAATGGAGGGTCTATGGTAGTGGCTCTCATTGAACCAGATCGTGGTTTTAATTTTAAAATAAAATTTTATCAAATGGAAACCAAATTTTACCTATTTAACAGACTTATATATTTACTAAGTTTAATGATGTTATTTGCCATTACAAGGTGACAGTATAAATTTTATTAAAACAAGGTACATTTCATCCTTTCTTTCCAGAATTAAGCTAATGAAGACTAGGTGGTAGTGAATTTTCTCAATTTATCACACAAAAAAATCTGTCAGGACATTTTAATCTACGTTTAACATTTAAATGCTTTTTATTCAGATTTTGAAACTAGGTTTGAGAACGCTTTTACTATGGTAATTACCCCAGTAGGCAATGAATTCATATAGTCACATCGATAAAAATTGTCATATTGCAATAGGAACTGATCGGAATAGGCCCTAACAAATATCTGAAAGTAAAATTTAGAAATAGATGTCAGTAATTTTGGCCTTAAAAAGATATACCAATTATTTGTCCCAAATTATGGAATATCGTAAGAAAGTTTTTAGTTGCTTTTCCTAGTGAGAAGCATGGTTGCGAATCTCCAACACAAAACAAAAACAAAACAACAGGGGGGGGGGCCTGAACACTACTAACAGATGAAATTTGAGACAAGATTGATAGCAAATGTTGAAAATTTGTTATCAAAGCACCAGATTCATCCCTTCCATTAAAAGCATTTGTTCGTTGTGTTTAGTTATTTTATGTATTAATTAAATTTTAAAAGAAGGACATGTTAAATTAATTAAATTAAGTTTTGAACACTGTACTTCACTACAAGTAGAAATTTAGTTCTTTTAAAGTACGTAGTAGTACCAGCTCTCAAAAAGACATTAAAGTTGATAAATTTACAAAAATTCAATATTAAGTAGAGAGGGGTTTACCCCAGTGTTTCTCAAACTTTCGATATTCGCGACCCAATTTTCAATCATAAATTTCATCGCCCCCCCATACAATAACAATGTATTGAATGCAGTAATAATGTATAATACTTTGACGCTAAAGCTGCAATACTATCTTAATTATAAACTATGCAAATTGTCAATATAAGTATAAAATTTTGTATACAATTTTGTACATAATAAGCCAATGGAAAAATCAATAGTAAATATTAAACTTGTTCTTAAATTAGTATTGATACTTAATATCAAATATTTTGTGCCTTCTTCATACATTTATAAGTATAGTATATCAGAGTAAATGTGTATTTTGTTCTTTGTTATGTCAGAATATACACTGCTGGCCACCGTAAATGCAACACCAAAAAAGACAAGAGATAGCACAACAAAATTTATTTTGTAGATAACATGTTGACCAAGTATCAAATGATTAAATTTATAGACCTGTGAAGTGTGGTTCCTGCCAGAATCAGTAGCCAGAGTAGCCACCATTGTTGGAGATCACTACTGCCACACGCCTCGGCATTGATTCAAAGAGACTTTGAATGTGTTCTTGGGGTACAGCAGACTAAGCAGCTTCCACACGTTGCCAAAGTTGATCTGGTGTGGCAACTGGGGGTGTAATCTGGGTCAATCGTTGAGCAACCATGGACCACATGTTTTCTATCGGTGAAAGATCCGGAGAGTGAGCTGGCCAGGAATTCAATTCAATCTGGTGATTGACGAAGAACCTTTGGACAATGCGTGCCACGTGTGGTCGCGCATTATCCTGTTGAAATATGGCTGTGGCCAAGCGCTGAAAGTAAGGAAGGACAACTGGCTCCAACACCTCGGAGATGTAGCGCTGGCTGTTTAAAGTACCGGTAATGTGTGTATAAGAGGAGTGCGAGAGTGATATCCAATGCCGTCCCATACCATAATACCCAGTGCAGGACCAGTGCGGTGGTGCATAACGCAGCTGTTCAGCATCCTCTCTCCACGGTGGCTCCAGACTCGAATCCGACCATCGTGGTGTTGCAGACAGATGCGTGACTTATCAGTAAAGACAACTTCATTCCATTTTGCCACCCACATCCTTCTTTCATCGCACCATTGGTGGCGGAGACGTCTGTGATTCTGCGTCAAGGGTAGACCAAGCAATGGACGTCTTGTGGACAGGCAACTCTGCTGTAAACGGCTTCGAATGGTACGCGCAGACACTGAATGATGTTTTACAGACTCAATGTGCTGTGCTATGGTTCGTGATGTGACTGAGCGATCCGTCACTGCCATGCGCACAATTTGCCTTCCCTCACGTGAAGTGGTGCACTGAGGTGGATGCGATCGACCACGTTGGTCCGTCGTACCCTCCTGCATCCAACGGTCACATATCCGCATTACAGTTGTTTGGTTTCGTCCAACACGACTACCGATTTCCCTGAAAGATAATCCACAATCTCAGTAGGCCAATATCCTTCCTCTGTCGAACTCGGATACTTGATCAAAAGCTGATCGCTGTTTTCTACGAGACATAACTGATCGTTTTTTGAAAAAACCACAAGAAAAACACAATTGCCGAACTATAAGTCGTCGAAATCTCCAAGCCTTAAATAGCGCTTTGAAGTGGCGCCATAGGCGCGCGTGATGTGTGTCTGCTCTGAAATTCTAATCATTTGTATATCTCACCTCCGCTAATGCTTGTTGTAAATTTCATGTTATTTGCATGCTTCCTTCAGGGTGTTGCACTTACGGTGGCCAGCAGTGTATTTTGTTTTGCTTCCTTTTAGTAAATTGATAAATTTTTTAAATAATGTTTTATTTTCGACTTTTCGATATGCTCGCGCCCCTCTTGTAGGATTATCACGCCCCCCTAGGGGGTGCCCCCCACAGTTTGAGAAACACTGGTTTACCCAAATCCGAAAACAAGGCTAGGGGCTTATGAGACAAAAAAGTTTGGAAACCTCTGAACTAGGCAATTGTTTATATTATGGTAAGAAATTGCAGACGCACCCTCCTCTTTTTCACATAAAGAACAGTTTTAGCGTTGCAACTTAATCTTTTAGTCTCCAAATCTGGAATAGTAATCCTGATAATCAATGGAACAAAATTATAAAATTAATGTATTGTCATCGGTCCTAGACAAGCGTGCAAAATTTCGAATTAATCTGACCTTTAGTGGGTAAAATCGAGTACAAATATTCCGTTACACACAAGTGAAGCTTATAAAAGCGTATTAACAATGACCATTTTACAAATGGAAAGTTACATTTTCAGTGTGTAAAAGTTCGAAAACGAGTATATAAATAAATGCGCTTATTTAATAAGATATCTCTAATGAAACAATATTTACTTTTGGAAAAATCAGTTCAAATAAAAAAAAAAACTATAAAATTTAAAAAAAAAGATTTTTTCAGACTTTTTTAACTGCGATTTTAGGGAATGAAACGGCAAAAGAAGAGAAAAATAAGAGGAAAAACTATCATTGTGTAAAAATTGAAATAAAAAAGATTCTAAAGGAGAGAGTTGGAAAAAAAAATTTTAAAAAAATGTTATACTTAGCTTATGAAATATTCTTTTTTCGTGTATTTAAGATTTTATTCTAAACTTATCATCAGTTACATAATTCAACGATTTTTAAGAGATGATAACGCTTATGTGTGGAATTCATTTGAGCTCGAACTGTTTTATAAGATCAAAAATTACTTCTTTCTAAACTCTTCGAGGACTTTTTATCCTTCTATAGTAAGAGTCTTTTGACAGGCAGTAATTCCTACAGTCATGTGTTGAATTTTTTTTATTAATTGTTAAAAACCATTATTTATTTATAAAATGTTTGAGTCATTTACTCATCCTCATTAAAACTAATGTAGATCAATTAATACAATGTTCATAGAAGGGGACTACACTCTAATCAACTTTTAATTCAAGCAAGAGTAATGTGTGATGCATTTTTTTTCCCATCCTTTTTCTAGATTCGTAATCCAAAGCAGATATCTTTGCTAATCTTTAACAACGTCGTATGATTTCTAATTGCTATGATGAATTTTATTCTCTCTGTTTTAAAAAAAGGAGTTTTTTCTAAGCGTCTGCCACTCCCATTATCAATATGCATTCCATTGATTCCGAAAAAAGTGCATTGGAATTTCATTTGTTCCCATTACACAAAACATTTGATAGCTGGAACTGTTTGATTTTCCTTAAACTTTAACTTTTATAATAGTTTTTTAGCCACTTTCATGAAGGAAGAACAATTTTATTTCCAATTCCAGTTCACTCGTCAATAAAAAAAAATTAATTAACAGATTTGTTTCCATGTTTTCCTGAAAAAAACCAATGAACGTCAATACTGGTTCATGAGTGAGAAAAACAAATGAATCAATTAATTGCATGTTTAGAGAATCTGTTTCTAGGCGAATTAAAATTTGTAAAAGAGTATTGGCTAAAAATGTGAACAAAATATTCGTCAAGTTCATAATTTCCAAAAGCGCAATGTACTTGTTGATTCGCTGGAAGTAAAATTGTATAATTTAGAATATATGAAGATTTACTTATCGGTTTTCCAAAAGCCTAAATAACATTTATTCAAATTCAACCCCAGACTATACAATATGTTTTGAAGGAAATTCATATTTTGTTCAATCGATTTCATTCAGTTATTTAACCTCCTCTCGGTACAGAGGGGATACTAGCCTGAATTCTTGAAATCCAGTTTGATATGGAGAAACATTTAGATTACCTCCTTAACTTTAGCCCCAGGCTGATTTACAATTCGACCAAACCTAAGTCATTTTACTTTACCGGCTATCTAATAGATTGGTAAATATTTAGTGCAGATTCTGCAACTACTGTCTTCTCTTCTGCTGCAATGTAATAGATCACTGATAACAAGCGGTTTGGCTTGGTTTGTAATTAAGAGTTCCGATTCGTCCGAATTGGGATCTAAAGAAGCCAATGAATTTTTTCCACGCCTACTATCTCTTCCAATCATTCTGACATGGACTTCGGCTTGTTTACGAAAGGTGCTTCCGAGCTGCAAAGGAGAAGGTATATTAAATTAGAATTATTTTGTCTACACTGAGGATGAACATCCTACGAACTTACTGCAACTACATGCAGCTTTCTAGATCCTTAAGTATAGCCTTCTGAGAGCTTCTCAAGCTTGACAGGAAAAAATTTTAATTCATCAACAAAGCTACCGAACTTTTATTTAGTTTCTTGCCCTATCCCTCCTCTTGTAAAGGTATAAAAAAAAATCAAAAGCATTCACTTTAATGTTGTTGAATTTAAGGTATGTTTAGGAAACTTTTTTGCTTACACTATACCTCAAATGAAGTTTAAACGTCAATTAATTTTCAAATTTTACTGGCATCACTACTCAATAAGATTATTTTTAGGAATGAAAAATATTGAAAATACTTTTACACATTGTACTGAAGTCTTTATTAAGTTATGTACTGTTTTAATTATGTGCATACTTTTTATTCTAATGGAAAAAATTTGAATTTAATTTTATGAGACTTTATAATAAAATAATAGAATCTTACAGTCTTTTGAGACTTTCCAACATTCCCAAATGTTCCATAATATTCTTTTAAAGGGTATATAAAATAGAAAATTATCGTGAAGATTATTGCGGAAATTCAATATTGTATAATGGATACGTGTCTGTTAATTTATTCTTGTCCGACATTTTTATCAAGAAAGCCGTAGAAACAGCGTATTACGTAATATTTAGTAGTAGATTTATTTAGAATTAACATTTTGTAATGAACCTGGGATCTGTTTTCATTTTAATAACAGAGGAGACTGTGTATAAGAGCTGTGTATTACGATGTTTCTTAAACTCGCTCTTCTCTTTTCATAGTTCACTTTCGAATCACTTTGCTCTTAAGATGTCCCACTTACCTCAGATAACCTTCGAAGCTTGACGTTGATAAACAATCTACAATCCTGCCTTAAAATCTTTTAGAAAAATATCTATTTAGATAATTTTAAATTTCTATTGTGCGCTTTTAAACTAATTGAACGAATAAATTCAGCAATTCTTAATTAAAAATTCCAGTCGATATATGAAGAATTACAAAAAAAACCAATATAAATAGAAAAGATCTATTCTAAAGGTCTGAGCAACTAATTATATGCTTTTCTTTGTAGAAACGTATGAAAAAGGTATTTCAGTCATGAGAATTTCAATTGAACGAAAGGGGGAAAAAAGCTTTTTTGTGCAGTTTCAATGGAATACATGAGAATGATGAATGAGAGGTAAAATGAGAGGGATGTCAAAAAAATAAATTATTTAAGGAGTTGAAAATTTAAGTTTATACCTTTTATTGATCTTGAGCTTCGAAAAAAATATTACAAACATATTATTTACCTAAGAAATAAAATTGCTTGCAAAAAAATATTATATATATATATATATATATATATTCTCTCTCTCTTTAATGTTATAATTCACGATTATAACTGCGGTAAAACTGAAAATATCCTTTGAAGCGAAAACAAGTTTGTGTTAGCTAAACTGAAACAGTTTAAAATTAATGAGAAAGAAATGTTGTGGAGACTGAGATATTAAATTAAGAAAATCAATTAGCTACTATTTATTGAGAGAATGTTTATGTACAAAAACCATGTGCTAGTCTAATTATTTGGAAAAAAAAGTCATGCTATTAATATTTATATCAGCGTATTTTAAAGTAATAAGATTTATTTTCAGAGTCTAAAAGATTTGAAATATCAATACGATTGTGCGCGCGGTGGTTCAGTGGTTCAGTGTCGATCTAAATATAAGTATTCAAATCTCTCTCTCTAATCGATTTATTCTATTAAAAATCTAAGTAATTCTAATAATTCTAAACTTCTAAGTAATTCAGGCAGAACTCTAAATTATTACACTTCTGTTATTAATTTATATTATTTAATTAGGAACTTAAAAACTTCTGATACAAGCAACTATCTCTACGATCTAACACATAGCAAATCTAATTTCTAACTGGCGATTACATAAGAGAATCAATAAAAGATAAAAAAAAAAAAAAAAAAAAAAAAATTAAGGGGAAAAAAAAAACCACCCCGCCGTGGGGGCGGCCGGTGATGAAAAAAAGTTTTTTTTTTTAGTTCGTTTTCGTTGCGATAACATCCCGCCCCCCGTTGGGCGATAGTCCAACATCTCCAGGCAGTGGCAGTAAGTTCGTGACGGCTCGAGTGAAGGTTCCTTTAGCTGTTTTGACATCGACGACGCGGACTAGTCCGTCCTCACCAGGGTCGATCTTGATAACTCTTGCTAAGGTCCATTTCATGGGTATTTGGCTTGCGTTTTTTAAGAGGACTAGTTGTCCTACCTTCAAATTTTCTTTCACATCTGTCCACTTCGTGCGGCGTTGCAGCTCATTTAAATACTCTGAACTCCAACGAGCCCAAAAAGTATCTCTAAGACGTTGAATCAGACTCCACCTAGAAGAAAGAGAAAAAGAATCTGGAGCAGTATGAGGTTCAGGAAAAGACAATTGGGGCTCCAACTAAAAAGTGTCCGGGTGTGAGAGGTTGCATATCGTTGGGGTCAGATGACATGGGTGAAAGCGGGCGAGAGTTCAGAATGCTTTCAATTTGAATTACGAGTGTGGTTAATTCTTCGAAATTTAATGTGTGAGAATTGGTCACTTTTAACAATATTGTTTTCATGGATTTTATGTTGGCTTCCCACAAGCCTCCGAAGTGAAGGGATGCAGGTGGTGTGAAATGCCACTGAATTCCCTCTTCAGCAGCAAAGTTCTGTACAGGATCTGACTGGCAAAGTTCGAGCATAGACATCAAAATATTTCTAGCTCCTTTAAAGTTAGATGTATTATCACTCCAAATAATGGATGGTCTTGATCGCCTCGAAATGAATCTTCTCAAGCAAGCTAAGAAAGCTTCTGTCGTAAGGTCGGATACAACTTCAAAGTGGGTAGCTTTAGTACTGAATCAAATAAATATAGCGATGTATGACTTTATTATTACTTTGGATCTCTTCAAATTAGGTTTGGTTAATATGGGACCGGCGAAATCTAAACCTACTTTTTCAAAGTGTCTTGACGGTGTAATTCTATCTTTGGGCAAGTCACCCATCATCTGATTGATAGTTTGAGTTTTCGTCTTAAAACACGTCAAACATCTCTCTCTCTCTTCGCACTCTATCTTGACCGGAAGGTATCCAATAAAATTGCCTGATCAAATAAAGTGTTGTTTGATCTCCTGAGTGTAAAGCTTTGTTATGAAAATGTTGAATGATTGTGTTAAGTGATGCGACTTTGGTAAAAGTATTTGATGTTTTTGCGATTCTGTAAGCCCTGAAAATTTCAAACGTCCACCAACTCTCAAAATTTCGTTGTCATCAATAAATACATTCAGTGATAAAATTTTGCTATTTCGCGGAATAGGTTGTTTGTTCTTTAGACACATTTTATTTCAAAACTAAACTCCGATAACTGTGCACATTTTATTAACACATGAGTGGCATTTTGTAGCTCGGATGCATTTAGGTTATCCTTTTTTCTACCGGATTGTGTAATTCTACAATTTTTAAGAAATCTTAAACAATAAGCAGTAATTCTAATCAATTTGGTGAAAGAGGAATATTTCTTAATGAAGTTATTAATGCTTTGGTTCGTATCTTCCATGACTGTATTTACAGCTAAAGTTTTCCTAATTTCAAGTGTCTCTGGATCGGTAACAAGTTCTTTATGTGTTTTTAAGGGTTTAGGCCATGATAATTTCTTTTCTCTTAACCAGCTTGGACCTTGCCACCAAAAATCGCTATTTTCTAATTCTGCAACTGAAAGTCCACGCGATATAAGGTCACCTGGATTCTCTTTCCCAGGGCAGTGAAACCATTCTGAGGGGTTTGACAATTTGTGTATTTCCTGAATTCTGTTCTTTATGAAAACTTTAAACTTATCTGGGGAACCTTTTATCCAAAAGAATACGATGGATGAATCTGTCCAAAATATTCGCTGAACTGGGAATTCTAAGCCTTTCATAATTTTTTCACTTAATCTAGCTGACAAAAGAGCTTCCATCAGTTCAAGGCGGGGTAATGAGAGCTTTTTTAAAGGAGCGA
Organism: Trichonephila inaurata madagascariensis; assembly: GCA_019973955.1. Taxonomy (NCBI): domain Eukaryota; kingdom Metazoa; phylum Arthropoda; class Arachnida; order Araneae; family Nephilidae; genus Trichonephila; species Trichonephila inaurata. The sequence goes on along the minus strand of BMAV01008731.1, from coordinate 49,504 downwards.
CTCTTCCTTTAGAAGCAACAAAACTAGTAATGACGTTACCATCGTTTAACTCTACACGCAAATAGACTACTGTTCCATAAGCTTTGATGGACGCATCTGAGAATAGATGTAACTCAATATTATGTATATCTTTAGGTAAGGCACCGGAAAAATAGTGGCGGGTTATTCGAATATTACTTAATTTCTTTAGGTCGTCGCACCAATCATTAAAGATCTTAACAATTTCATCTGGTACAATTTCGTCCCAGTCTAAACCTAAACACCATATTTTTTGTATTAGACATTTTATACGAATAGTATAAGGTCCAATGTATCCAATAGGATCAAAGATGAGACCAGCAATTTGCAAAATGTATCTTTTAGTGTCTTTGCTTTTCAAAAGAAATTTTTCAAGACTTTGAGTGTCAAAATAAAAATAATCTTCTTTAGGATTCCACGCAACTCCTAATACCTTTGATGGGACTAAAGTTTGATTATAAAAATCAGGGGAATCGTCTACTTCTAAATTACGTTCTTTTAATTTATGAAACAATTCTGGAGAATTGGTTCTCCATTTTCTCAGGTACATACTGGCGTCTTTAAAGATTTCATAGCTTTCTAAACATACGATTAAAGCTTTATCAACATTGTCCTCGCCAATATGAACATCATCAACATACAGGTTATTTTCTAACAGTTTATGAGTATGAGGAAATTTATCTACATACCTCTTTAAATGGTGTTTTATGGTGGCGTTAAGAAGAAACGCGGAGAGGATGTCACCCCAAATAACACTCGGGTCATTCGCAAAATCTCACCTGAGTTGCTGTTTTCAGGATCTGCGGTCCAAAGAAACCTTGTATAGTTTCTGTCCTCTTCATGTATCTCGATTTGTAAAAAGGCCTGCTTGATGTCTGCTGTCACGACTACAGAATAAATTCTAAATCTAATTAAAAGAAGAAAAAGATCAGGTAATAAGTTAAATCCGGTATGCAAGCAATCATTTAAAGACAATTGTCCTTTAGAATGGGAAGAAGCGTCAAAAACAACGCGTAGTCGAGTGGTGGTTTTGTCTTCTCTGATCACAGCTCAATGAGGCAAGTAGAAGCAGTTGTCTTCGGATAAAATTTCAATTTCTTCTGTCACAGATTCTATGATATTTTCTTTGCGATAATCTTCTATAACTTTGCTGTATTCGGAAAAATATACTGGATCATTGATAAAGGATTTTCTGAGAGTTTGGAATCTTCTGCTGGGGCAACCTCCTTGTTGTTATGTAACGCATTCTTCATTTCAGGTTTCCATGGTAACTTCACCTTGTAACGCTTGTCTTTGTACGAAATTCCTTCCTCAAATTTTCTCATAATCTCTTCTGCCGTACTATCTTTGTTTTCTGAGTCTACATTAATTCCTAGATTTTCTAATTCCCAGAATTCTCTCATTTGATCGGAGATGGATTTCTCTTTGACAATTATTTCCATGCTAAGCAATTGGTTCTGAAAGTCTTCTCTCTCTCTTGACCTTGAATACACCATCCAAATATGGTTTCTGAAGCGACTAGTTTATTGTCTAGTCTTTTGATTCGACCTGTCACTACGTCAAAATAAAAGTCAGATCCGATTAAAATTACTATTTTATTTTCTTTATATTCATAGGAGTCAGCTAATTGTAAACTTTTTAACTGTTTGTAGACCTTAGGAATGTTAGTTTCGGGTGCAGGTAGGTTAGTAGCGGATATTTTATCTGTAACTATATATAGAGCTTCAATTTCAATGTTTAATGAAGGTTGGTCTCTATTTTCTAATCGTATTTTTACGACATCATAAATTTTCTCTTGAGCTTCATCGGCTCCAAAAGAATAAACTGAAAGAGTTTCGTTTCTAACGATGGGAAGTTTTAATTCTTGCGATACTTCCTTTAAAATGAAAGTCCTTATAGACCCGTTATCTAGCAATATTCTAACAGGCAAATTTTCTTCATTCGTGGATGATTTAACTGTCGGGTGGCTTTTTGTAAATATATTGCATGAGGGGATTTTATTAACGAATAATTTTTATTGTTTTCCTGACAGTGCGAAGTGGCTGTAACAATTTTAGTTTCGTTTTTGTCACCGGCTTTGCCAAGTCGGTAACAAAGAGCTCTATTGTGTTTGTAATTGCAAATATCGCAAAATTCTTTTTCTTACAGTCTTTAATCCTGTGATTTTTTTGCAGACATAAAAAGCAACGGGCTTGTTTGCGTAAGATATCTTTTTTGTCTTCGATGCTAACACTAAGGCATTGCTCCGAATTATGCGTCGATTTGCAAAAAATGCAATTATTTTCAGTAATAGGTACTAAATATTCAACTGTTTTGCTAACTGTAGGAGAATTGTAAGATCGACCGCGTAATCTCGGTGTGATTCACGCAATTTGCCGCTATTCGTGAAGCTATGCTGTGGTTTCGGAACGGAATAATGATTATTAAAATTTTTCTTCCTTTCAACTTTCGAGTTTTGGAATAAGACAGATTCCCTGCATTCAATTTCGATTTTTTAAGAAAGTTTAATAATTCCATGACATCCAATTCGTTTTGAGAGTCTTTTTCTAATCGTTTACGGTTAAAAGCTAAAGAGATAATTTTTCTGGAATCAATTTAATTAATATAGGATATAATAAATGTCCGCACATTCCGGAAGTAACATTTAATGATTCTAGACTTCTGATTTGTACTTCACATGTATCATACAACTTCCTTAATCCCACAACATTATTAGAGTCTTGAATTGGGTATAAGTTTAAAAGCTTACTCATGTGAGCATTTATCACTAACTCTTCTCGACCGAATCTCTGTTTTAACAACTTTAAAGCTTTTTCATAATTTTCTTCAGAAAGAGAAAACACATTTACAACATTAAAAGCAGCACCTCCTAAAAGCGATTTTAAATATGAAAACTTGTCGATCATGGATAAGGATTCATTTTTATCTATAGAATTTTGAAATTGATTCCAAAATTCCAACCAAACACAAGGATCGCCACATAATATTTTCCGTTACTCACAATTTAGGCAGTTTTATATTATAGTTAGCTCTCACATTAGAATAAGAACTTTCAAATTCATTGATGTTCTCAACCGATCTAATAAGAGTTTCCTGTGTCAAAAGAGCTTGATGAAATTTAAGATTTTCCTCAGTCGTATTATACGATAAGATTTAATTTGTGCGAAAAGTTTTGAATTCCACATACTAATTTTCTGGCTATATTCAATGGCCGACTCAATTTTCTGCATCAAAGATTTTCTCATCTGTAATAACCGCTTGTATTTGAGAATCTAAATCATTAATTTGTTTAAACATGTTTGTTAAAAAATCTAAGTGTTGCTGTAACTTTGCTTCCGCATCTAATTCGTCAAATTCTTGTTCTAATTTGTTTATATGTTTTGTTACGCTAGCGCGTAGAACAGTTCGAGTTTTTCTTCGTTTCGTTATCTCATCCATGCTTGACAAATTTTTATAAACAACTAATAAACAAATTTATTATTTGTATGATGCTCCAATATTTTCTAAATATATAGACTCATATAATCCAATAGCTCTTCATACATGTATAACATCTAATATTAAATAAAACTTCACATATCTAATTGCAAATAAACTTCAAACACATTGTGAAATAAGAATCAAATAATGAAATAATCTTCTATATATCTTGTATATTTTCTAAGTTTAACTCTGTGGAGCATTTAATTACTTAAAACTTCATAATAAATTAATCTTCTTACCTTTATTATCAGCTTGTTTCTAGTTCTATCGCTGTTTTATAACCAGATTTTTCAACTCGAACAGATTTCTAAGTGTAAATCAATCTAATTTTTTCGTGCCGTATGCACCAATGTGCGGTGGTTCAGTGTCGATCTAAATCTAAGTATTCAAATCTCTCTCTCTAATCGATTTATTCTATTAAAAATCTAAGTAATTCTAATAATTCTAAACTTCTAAGTAATTCAGGCAGAACTCTAAATTATTACACTTCTGTTATTAGTTTATATTATTTAATTAGGAACTTAAAAATTCTGATACAAGCAACTATCTCTACAATCTAACACATAGCAAATCTAATCTCTAACTGGCGATTACATAAGAGAATCAATACAAGATAAAAAAAAGAAGTCATTGAGCGGGAAAAAGCTTCCTCCCAGACGTGGTGGTGCTCAGGCAACCGGTGATGAGGTTTTTTTTTTAGTTCGTTTTCGTTGCGATAACAACGATTACTGTGTTTTTATGAAATCAAATGTTTTAAGCTGAGAATTTTAGGCAAAGGGATATTTGACGAAAAATTTTGAGAAAATGTCTTAAAATAGACAACAAAAACAAAATAATTAAGAAAATAATACAACATAAAGTAAAGAAAGGTATTAAATGCTTTATTGTATTCATAATATTTATAATTTTGTATCTACATTGAAGAACAAAGCAACATGTTCAACTCCATCAAAGAACAAATTTCTTACATATCTATTAACGTTTCGTGCAGAATTCTAAAAAAAAATAATTTTTGCAACTGAATGTTGTTGAGAACGTTAAAAATGCGGATACCATGGTGCCTAATAATTTTTAATATTGAAGAACAGGCTTTAATAAAATGTATGCACTTTAAATTTTTAGCGTTCCAATTTAGAATAGTCTGAAGCACAAGTTCCGGCGTCCAACTGATAGAACCTAATTACTTAACAATAATTCTAGTGAATCAATGCAGGATTCAAATTTTCTGCATTGAGTCTAAAACTAAACGATTTTTAATTTCCACAATAATGTACGGATAGGAAAATGCGTGTGAATGAACCCAGAATTTCTATAACACTCAACTAATACGTTAGTTCCACGACGAAATATTTCTTAGAATTTCTTTTGAATTTTAGTTGGAGAGATCAAATGATGGAATCGAGTTAAATGAATTACCCCAAGTTTTCACATCAGTATATAAATTAATCTAAAATATTTTCAGTGCAACGAAGTATTCGTAAAAATTACAAACCTAGTTTTTAAAACTTTGCCTTCACATCACTATTTTGTGACCGCGGTAGTCTAGTGGTCATAGTCACACACAGATTCGTGGTCGGCGTATTATGTACTCGAACCCTTGTGCCACTGAAGACCCACCGTGTAGAGGAGGTTGATGCAAGTTAAAGATGTCGTTAACATCCCGTTAGCGTGTTGTCTAAGTTGGGAGTGGGTGGTGAGACGGCTTAGATGTCATCCTCGTCATTTGACAGTGGGTGAAAATAAGGTGACCATTTTTTTTGCAATGAAAAAGAGGACGAAAAATTTAAGAAAAAAATTACAACTTAAATATATGAAACGTTTCATTAATTCAAACAAAAATACTCTGATTACGCTTACATTCTTTTTAATTATCTTAAACAAGTATTTTTCCCATTAAATGATTTATTTATTTATTTATTTTTGTCATCATTTTTTAATATATCGGAAATTTCGGGCAAAACATATCCTTCATACTGAATTTTACGGTAAGCACTGTAGCTAAAATATTAACATTCAATTTTGATTTCTCACTAGTCATTTCACAAAAATCATTACCAACTGAAAAAAACTCTTTCAACTGCTGCATTAGTTCCAGTGCAGCACAACGTAATGTGGAATATATGGAATGTGTTCATTTTTGAAATGGTTTATGTAATTTCTCCCATCTTTTACCAATTTCTCAACATGTTGATTTTCCAATTGTTTTAATTTATTAGAATTTAAATATACATTGTCTTCTTTCTGCTTCAAACAGACAAATATCAACGATTTTAATATCAGGCATTTCTTTCGATAAAACCTCAACGTAATTTTCTATATCTGCCCAATTTACTTATGGCAAAGTCAAAAAATACCATTGAAAATTGTTATTTCTTGTGATATTTGCTTCAGACCATTCTTCGACATTTTGGAAGCATGTTTGGTTCATCTCTGAATACAGAGATTAACAGGTCAGTTTTAAAATATTGAAAAGGAGGACACTTTTCGAGGAAGGACAGAACCTAGAAAAGGAGGACGGTTAGTGAAAACATCGAGCTTTTAAGTGTGAGTGTTGCTTTAAAGTGCGCGATGTTACTAAACATATCGAAGTCTATGTTAAAACAACGGACATTACCATACTGATATGCTTTTCCAAATTACTGGGTGTATATTTGTGTATATATTTCGTTTCTCCGTGTCATCAAAACTTAAATCTTCAAAAATTATTTCTTTCTATAGATTGTGTTACAAATACTAAACAATTTTTTTACATACTTCTATGCAGTGGAGACTTTGGCTTACATTTTCCTCTAAAATCTTCCTCACCTAAAAAAAAAAAAATCAAAATACGGAATTATGTCAATATTTCCTCATATATATTATTTCACTAGTATAAAAAATGATATAGCAGAATAAGTTATTTCTAATGAAATGACTTATTTTGTTCTGAATACGGTTAATGAGTAAGACTACGGGAAATAATAGTTCAACGATTTCAAACACACGAGAATTTGATCTCTCTGCGTTCTTATATATATTATTATTAATTTAATGAATGTTTGTGTATTTACACGTGTTCCAAATAATTAATTACATAATACTTACTTGAAAATTGGATAATAAGTTATTTGCGTTCATGAATTCTATATAAAAATTTAATTTTTATTTGCTTTATTTTCAAACTGCTGGGAAGCAGACAAAACAATTGAGAGTATTTGACATTTTTCAATTTATTCTGAACATTTCATGGAAAGCAATTTTTCGAGCAATTTTTGGCTTTTGTCGTATTCTATTGAACTTCTTAAACAGAAAAGCAAATAGATATTTTTATTTATCTTGATTTACGATGACCGGAAAGGCTAAAATGCGTTTCGTATAACTGGATTTGTGTGTGTGTGTGTGATATTTATTTCCTTCCTCAAGAAAATTTCTCAACTAAATCATAAAAAGTTACTTTTAGTTTTCGTCAAATTGTATGTTCTTTAAGTACTTTTTTGAAAACTATCGACTACATTATCAAGATATTTCACGTACGCACTAAATTTCATAGTTCCCTCCCCACTAAAAATTCTCGAATCTCTTAAAATTGGAAGGTGTCACACATTTTTAATGCATACATTTTTTGATTTAAAAAAATTAAAACGTTTAAAATATATTGTGCTTTCAGCTCTGGAAACATGAATTAATAATTGGTGAACATAATGCAGCCAATTACGATGACTGAATTGATTCATTAATTTTTCAGAAAGTTTCATTTGAATTGTACTTATTAATATATCATTTTATTTTTCTGTTTTCTCTCAAGATAACACAAACTGAAATAACCACTTGCTCACAATGCAAAAAATACATTATTGGACCCATTAAGAAACGAGAAATTCAACCATCGCTATTAGGGATTTTGCCGTTTTAAAATTCCTTAATTCACTTATTCCAACATTTCTTGTCGAAACGCAGGACTGAAATTGCATTCATTCTTCGCTGGCACGTGAATGAATGCTAATTCCCTTCATAAATCTGTGACTCTTGTCGCCATCTATTGGCTACAACTGCAATTTAGATCAATAGTGTAGTTAAACGCATGCATTCGGACGCCAAGATTATTTTTCTCAATGAATTTTGTGTATGTGCACAATGTAGTTAAACGTTCTTTTTTATTTTGAAATTGTCATTACATTTTTCGGACACTTTTTTTTTGCTGAAAAAAAATGTGGTGTCTTATTTTTAAAATAAAAGCTGTAAAGGTCTTACCCAGGAAAAAATAGATTTTATAATTAAATAATAGTAATTTTTCAAGGAAAGGCGTATTTCATACTCTTTCCTTCAAAGAACTGTATTTTTGGTTTTGATAAAAATAGAGAAATAAAAAAAAAGAACGAAAATTTTACTTTACAATGACGTTTCTTTTTCTCAAAACGAAGAAGTCTTACGTGTTCTTTAAGCTTTTTTTTTTTTTTTTAAGGGAAAATGTTTTCACGCAATAAAGTAATCTACTCGCGTATATATGAAATTCAAACTTTTGCAAAACTTCAAATTTAACGTTTAAACGGTTAATTTTCTCTAATGAAATATAAATATTAAAATCGTTTGGTTTATTTGAAAGCGGTAGTATTTATTTAAAATTTCAATTATAATTTTAATGTTATTGTTGATTTTATTGGAATATTTATGAATTGCAATATGATCAGTTCTTCTTACGAACACCAATCAAAATCTTATTTGATCAGTTTTAAGGTCGAAATTTGACAAATTAGAAATCACGGGATATTATTACGTTTGAAATAGCTGAATAGAATTAGTAGTTCTGTATCTAAAATAAATATGAAAATTAAATGAAGTCAAATTAATTTTTATCAGGGTGGGTGAGATTTTTTTTTCACCAATCAACACTTTTCTCTGAAAATGCGTGGTTTTTGAGGGTGGTGTTTCAAACTGTAGATATCTCGACGTATCAGTATAAATTTAATATTGATCCAACTAATAGAGGATGTTTCTTCAACATCAGTTGTAATTCCTTTCTACGTATTAGTTAGAATTTGATGTGTATCCTAGTGGTTCTAGTCGCGACCGGCGTTGTCGAGTCGCGGGTCCGAACTGAAGACCCGCTGTGTAGAGGCGCTCATGTAGGCCTTGATGTGGAAGCTTAGAGATGCCAGATCCTTGTCCGTGGTTAAAAATATCGAGCCTTCAGAGTAAATAATGTCACATTTCTTAAAGGTTGTGAAAGATTTTCAAGCTTGAAGAGCTAAGGTTAACAAAAATGCACTTCTCCCCATAATAAAACATTTTGTGTTGTGTGTTGGATCTTTTGAAAAATATCTTCGCACAGAACTAAAATAATGTTTCATATCGCTATATTAAACTGAAATGTAGATGTGCGTGTGTTTTAAATGAAAATATATTTATTACTCTAAATAAAATGGCTCTGTTACATATTATTTAAAATTTAGCCTAATTATTTCATAGTAATAGAAAGGAAAGATGAAATTACAAGTTGAAAATAAATAACATAATAGCAATAATGTAAATAATGGTAGCGCACTATATATTGCCTTTAAGAATATATTTCTTGAAATGAAATTATTTAAATGCATCATTTAAGTTCGATTTCTTGAAAGATTTTCTAGTGCTTTCAATTCCATGCATTTTTCAGTATTCAGTTTATCAACAACAACAGCACAAACCTATAACCTTTATTATTTTTTTATTATTATTACTGTAAGACCCCGCTTAACGCGGGGTATACGTTCCATCAAAGTAGAGCGCAATATGAAACAGCGTTAAACGAGGTTATCTCATCATGTAAATAATGGGGTTAGGGGAAGATGGGTAGAAAATTTATCAGGTATTTTACCATTCAATTTATTAATTATCTGTTTTATAACAATAAAACAAAAATGTATTTCTTACAAATATAGAAACATAATAAATTAATATACATGTAAAAATAAATAAAATTCTAAGTCAGTATGTTTACATTTCAGATTCACACAGTATCTTCTGTATTTCCAATTTTCTGCTTTTTTATCAATAAGGCATCTAATGCAATTTGCGTTTTCCTTTTGTGCTCTGTAAGAAGTTGTTGGTAAGTGGAGGCACCATAACGCCCGTCTTTCCTTTGAACTCCTGTCAAAATTTGCTCCTGCTGTTTTTTTTTTTTTTTTTTTTCTTTTTGCTTTATTTCGAGTTTTTTTCTATCACCCATGATAAAAACTAAAAATCATAATATTTGTCACTACAGCAATCTTTATGTTTTATAAATTTATACTGATAATAACGCTAACAAATGTTTGAAACGATAAAAATGCGTTAGTATAACACCGCTGGAAAGAAGAAACACAGATAAACTGCTTCGGATATCGGGAAGCCTATCGCTGTGTGTAATTTTAGGGAATCCCACAATTCAAGTAAAAGAGCGTTAAACCGAAACAGCGTTAAGCGGGGACTTGCTGTATTTATGTTCCGACTTTCTACAGAGCACACAAATATAATTCACTCTGTATTTTCCTTATAAAGACATTCATCTTGTTTTGTTTTCAGTAGAGAATGCAACAGACAAAAAATATATTTTTTATTTAAAAAAAAAAAAATTATCTGTAAGATAATTTTCAATTTCAGTCAACACATCTTATTTGAAAATTCGTGATTGGATCGTGTTTATAAAAGAATAGTTACGAAAAATATTACCTTCGGTAATAATTTATATTCTAAGTAAAAAAATGGATTCTGGAGAAAAATCTCAAGCTCTTCTAAGGCTTTTTCGTAGATAAGATCTAAAAAAGTCACAAAGTATCTTTACTTTTTATTGCGCCCCACGTAGACCTCTCCGTTTTTGAGCCTGTTTCAAATACGCTCGTTAAAACTGTGGCCACGTACTGAAGACCGCTGTTAATATAATAGTTTTCTCCACGTGCTTCACATAACTATTTGCGATTTTTCTTCAAGAAACATCTTTACAACTCAAAACCTCAACTAGAAGATATGTTTTTAACAACCATAAATCAATCCGGTAGGTTTAGAATCGCATTTCAGGTTGTTTTGTCAGTTTATTGGCACTTTAGCATTTTTTTCCACTCTTGAAATTATTCAAAATAGTTCTTTATACAGATTCAAACTGAGAGTCACAAATCATTGCGTTACCACAGTTGATAAATTTTTCAATGAAATTTTTGTGACGAATGTATAAGTAAAATCAACTTGTCGAGTTGTTATGATCAACCCGCAGTTCTTTTGTGTGTGTGTGTGTGTTCATAAACAAAAGTGGTGGGGAAAGACGCTCCAATGAAAATTTAGTTCCCCGTGACATAATGTAAAATCTTTTTTTTTTGAAAAAAAAAATATATATATATATATCAGGTTTTTTTTATTTCTAATTCTGTTTCTTAAGACATAGATCTACAATTAGCTAAAATATATTCCGTTCTCTTTATCAAACATATTATTTCTATTTCAATTGCACCTATTTTAAATTTTTTTTATTAAAATCTACGTGTAAATAGTGTTTATACCGCTGTTTAGTGGTATCTCACATAGCGTTAAAATAAAATTTTTAAGAGGATTTTATACTGCTGCTACATTCTTTTACCCCAACATTTACATATTCTCACTAAAAATTGCTATCAAATTACTTTCTTTATTATGTTATTAATGAACCTCTCACAATATCATTTAAATCAAGGGTGTCAAATTTATTTCTAGTCACGAGTCATTTTTTAACAAGTAAAACTCACATGGTTTGCACCATTTTTTCTAAAGAAGCATTTAATGAGGTATAGACGTGCCAAAAAAAAAACTTTTGACTTTGTGATTATTGGGAAAATAATATAGCTAAATACACTAATAACTCAAGACTCTTTATTTACTACGAAAAACTATATTTTGTACTTTATAGAAGTAAGTGTTTTGGTTATACGTGTAATTTTCAAATTAAAGTAAGATAAGTGTGATTTCTACTGTTGAGATTTTAATAAAAATAACTTATATTAGGATTGTAAGATGTTACTTTTAGCAGAACGCATGCTGAATTGGAGTCATCTGCCAAACGGTTTCTAAGTGAGTCTTTAATGTTTTTCATCTCTTAAAATAATGACTCGCAGAAGTAGTTAGATGAAAATATAGTTGAAATAGCATGGTCCAGATTCTTCAAACAGTTAAATGCGTCTTTAATGGAATTCCATGTTTCTAAAATTTCATTACTAGCATTTTTACTTATATTGATTGTTAATATTTCTGTTTCAATCAATTCTAACTTTCTCCTTTTTATCAACAAATTTTTGAATCCATATTGAATTATACTGGAAATCAATCAGAGTTGCATTTCAAATTTTTCAATTTACAATCAATCGAATTGGGACAAGCTCAGCTTATTAAATGAAGTCACATCAGGGTACATAAAAAACTTGAGAGTTTCCGAGAATTCTTTGAACTTAAAAAATTTCGCTGAAAACTGCGACTCGCGTTTGTGCATAGTACTTCATATTGAGCTTAGTTACTTTGAATTAAAATGCAAACCGTTTTGATCGATGGCAATATTTTTTTTCAATTACTGCATTAAAAATTAAGGGATATACATAAATAAAATACTCAACTTTGAGAAATTTAAGCTGTCAGAGCTAGTTAATTAAATTGGTACTTTAAAGTACCGTCAGTCCACAAAGGTCTAAAATATTCTCATAATACGAAAAGACCGAATGACTTTTTAACGCAGTTTTAACTCTTAAAAATGCTACATAACCAGAGAACGCTAATACTTTACAACACTTATTTTTAAATATTACTAAATTTTTAAAATTCATTTCCTTTTTTTACTCATAAAAACAGCTTTAACACATAAACTTACTTTGATTATATTCAAAAAGAAACTGTTTTTCTTATCCTTAATACACAAAAATTCATTACACCTTGTGCATTTTGAGTGAGGTTTCAATGGAATTTTTTTAAAGCACTGCATCCTGGTGTAGGAAATGCTGTATTTTCTTAACATAAATTATTGAACCTGGAGTCTTGTTCAGTGTCTTGATTGACATCTTAAGAATCTAACGGAAATTCCAGCAGATTATTTGTTGAGACATCTTCATCCAAAAAATCATCTGTTCGTCATCAAAGATTTCAGATGATAGGCTCTGTAATAAATCGAAAGCCCCCTGAAGACTGACCTTTTTGCAGACATTCTAAAAGACCGTATCACACGTACATTTTTCGTGCAACTTTTTCGTCCAATTGTTTGCCTAATCTGAGGGCGAAGGGTAGCTGTAAAAAAAACGACATGCTTTGACGTCAGCCGCGCTCTATCTCCACATTGAAAAATTACTCGCCGAATTTTCTGCAACGGAAAATGAACATCCAAAATCATTTCTTTAATTTCATTTGCACTTTTGTTGATGGGCGTAAATAGAAATGGAGCACCATTCTATTTCAAATATTTACGCCGTGAAAATATTATACACTATTAAAATATTTCACGCCACATCTGATGCGTTTGACAAAATCGAAGCTGCCATCTTGTTTATGACGTAGGGTGCCGAAGAACCCCATTGGCTGGAATTCCAAGCAACTTTTATTTGGAACAACTTTTTGAACTCACTAGCAAAAAGTTGTTCGAAAGCCGTTGCTATAGCAACTAAGTAAAAAGTAAACGAATTGGACGAAAAATTGCTCGAAACGTGTACGTGTTGATAGCTTGACAAACTGACTTCTTATTTTGAGAATCAATTTAATAGTATAATCTGAAAATAAACAATAAATTACTTTTAATATTAATGCCTACAAAAAGTTTTTTGAAAAAAAGTACTGTGTAGCCTTTAGACAAAATAGTGTAATTCGTAATGTTTTTATATAGTGTTAATATATAAAGTCATGTTATGAGTAAGAATATTTATGAATGAATAAGAGCATTCATGTTACATATAAGAATGCTTCACTATACATAGAATCAATCTGCATGAAAGACACTTGAGTTATGTTTATTTGCTAAGTTTGCTAATTGTGTTCGAATCAACTTACAATGTGTGTCAGTTAACAAATAACAGAAAAATAATTTAAGAGTAAAAATGTATTAATTACAATATTTGTGCATATTAAAACATTCTCATTAAAAATATGAATATTTATCGAGACTTCTATATTTAATTTCTCACAATGTCTTAATTTCAATGAGAAACAATTAGAGATTTAATAGGATTTGAATGATTATTATTGTAGGTTCGCTGATAACCCAGAATATTAATTTTATTATATTTTTAGAATCTTCTGAAGCACACATGGTCAATCAGAGTCTACAGAAGTAGAATATAACAAATATTCTAAGGAATGTGAAGAATCAATTAATATATCTTCTTCAGATAGAGGTAATTTTGGTTACATCCTTACAGAATCCAAAAGAAAAATAATTTTCAAACTGGGCCCATTTCAGCCTCAAGGACCATTTCCAAAGAATCCAGTATTAAACCGATGCTTTTGACAATTTTATTATTTATATTTGAACAAGACCGGCATAAAAATATTAAGACCATGCTTATGTTATTCAGTTGTTTTAAGCAAACCATATTGCCACTTCTATCGGTTGTCAGCAGATCGTCAATGCAAATCGTATTCCTCAGCATGGGTTAATGGTGTTTCCTTTAGAAGCAATTTTACACAAACCATTACTGATCATGAAAATTCACTTCAGCATATTAATTCGGCTCTGTCTTATAACAATTGAATTCAAGGAAATACAATTGACATTCAGTTAGATAGTGAAATCAATAGTAAATTTACTTTTTGGCGAAACATTGTATCGAATAATTAATGTTATTATTACTTTAGCGGTTTGCAATTTACCTTGAAGAGGCCACGATTCTAAATCCGGAAATTTCATAACAATTATACGCTTGCTATCTAATTGCTTGATAATTATAATCCTGTTTTAAAGGAACTTCTCTTGAAGCCAAAGGGGGAAAGAAATTATTTTAGTCCCACCATTCAAAATGAAATAATTAATTTGCTTGGAACCAGAGTTAGAGAAAATATTGTCATGAAAATTAAAAAAGCCGTATTTCTGGCAATTATTTTGGATACTACACAAGATCTTTCAAGAACTGATAAACTTTCTGTAGTGTTTCGATATATTAAGATAAAAGAAAAGGGTGATGTACCTAACTAAATTAAAATCTGCGCGTCCTTTGTGGTATTTATGTCACAGTAGAGCCGGTTGCACTGCCCAAGGGATTAAAACTGAAATTTTAAATGTAATCGAAAAAAATGGAATTGATTTGTCTAAATGTAGGGGACAGGGTTATGTCGGGAGTATATGGAGGGTTACAAACCCTTATAAAAGAGAATGCACCATTCATTGTACAGCACATTCATTAAATTTAATTTTAAATGATGCTACAAAACACATTCCCAAAGTGTCACAATTTTTCGATTACTTAGAAAAAATATATACTTTTTTTTGGCAATAGCACAAAACGCTGAGCAATGTTATAATTAATGTGATTCTTCCGAAAAATATAAAATAACCCTTAAAAAAGTATGCCCTACTAGAGGGTCATCAAGAAATGACGCCTTATTCGGTATTCGAAAACATTGCTCTCTAATAATGAAAACTTTAAGTAAACTGTTTAATTTCAACTAAAAAAGACGAACATGACGAATGTAAGAATATAATTACTATATTAGAGAGCTATTCTTGGTTATTATAAAATCATAGACCCCATTTCTAAAGCCCTACAGTATGAAAAATATGACCTAGAAAAAGCTAGTATTCTGCTGAATAATCTTCTGGACGATTTGGTAGCAATTAGAAACCCAAATTCATTCAGTCCTTTGTTAAGTGAGTCTGAAGATCTAGCTAAGGTATGAAGTGTAACACCTTTTTTTAAAAATGAAAGACGAAAGCGAACAAAGCGCTTTTTTGACGAGTTAGCAGGAGATCAAAGAGTTTCAGACCCCTGAATCGTCTTTCAAAGTTAATGTATATTATTGCTATCTAGATGTGTTGATATCCCAAGCCCGACAAAGATTTTGGAGTCTACATGATCTCAGTAATATTTTCAAAATTTTACTACCAGATAAACTCTTATTCTTTTCAAATAAAGAAATAAAAGAGAAGGCCACAAAACTAGCTAATGAGTACAATATAGACTTAACACCTGGTATCTATGAACAATTAATTTCTTTAAAAAATTGTTTAAAATCCAAAGTTCAGAAAATTTATTCAGTCAAAGAGCTCGCAGAATTACTATTAATTAATTTCAATAACCTCGCTTCCAGTTTTTCGGATATTATAACAGCATGCCTGCTTTTTTGAACTCTTCCAGTTACAAGTGCAGCAGCTGAAAGAAGCTTCTCTTAACTAAAAATTAATAAAAACTATCTTAGAGCTTCTATAGCGCAAGACCGGTTATCAGACTTAGCAATATTGTCGATAGAAACTGTGTGAAGAACTGGAAAAACTAAAATCCTCTTCTACTATGAATGCTATCATAAATGTATTTGCAGAAAAAAAATCGGGAAAAGTACCTATTAAACACCTAATTCTCTTAATTAATACAGTTTTTTTTTACGTATATCTATGTGTAATTATTTCAACACTTTCAAATAAATTTTGTTTATTCGATAATTTTTATTTACTTTTAAAAAAGGGGCTCCCAAAGGAATTTTGATACAGGGCCCACTCAGGCCTAGCTACGCCAATGAAGGGAATAGAAAACACATATTCAAAAAAAAATTATTTTAAAGTTTGTAAAGGCATAAAACTAAAACTAATAATACCTGCAAGGCTCTATTTTTTTTAACATGTTACCTTTCAAATTATATAAAGAAAGAGTTTGGGAAAAAAAGAAAAAATAAACAGCTATATAAATAAAAAAAAGTTTCTCTGATTAAAGCAAAATGAAAATCGCATCATATTTCTGAAAATGCAGTTCATTTTCTCAAAACGCTATTATAAATTAAGAACCTTTATTGGATTTCAGCATTACAGGTATGATAGGTCTTGAAACTGAAGATATAGCTATTTTTAATTATCTCAAGTACTAACAAATGATTTATATATGTTACCGGCAAAGTATGAAATGCCGGCATTCTATAGAATGCCGGACGTTTTCAGGCAAAGTATGAAATAAGAGAATTATTTCATACTTTGCCTAGGCATTGTATAGAATGCCTAGGCATTGTATAGAATGCCTAGGCATTCTATAGAATGACTAAAGTTGTTTAGGCAAAGTATGAAATAAGGTCATAATAAGGTTACTATATCAATGACGTACATTTCTAAATAATACAAATGTTATTCTGACAAAATATTGAGAGTACCATTAAAAAAATTTTTAAATTACGTAAAGGTGCCTGATTGGTGAATCGTCTGCTATTATGCCGGATGTTAGGGTTCGATCCCACGCAATAAATTTTTTTCTTTAATTCTTTTAATTATTTTTTAAAATTAAATAAATTTATTTATGAAAGGTTTATTAAATATTAGATGATATTTTATGTAATTATTTTGTATTTTATAAAGTAAAAAAATTACTGTAATTATTTATATAAATATTTATATTAAATTTTATAAATTTATTTTATATTAATAAACAATATTTATAAAATATATAATAAATATTAAATGAAATTTTATATAAAAATTAGTTACAAATAGTTTTATAATGTGAAATACAATATCCTATAAATAAAATATTATATATAACATAAAATAATTTATAAAATATATTATTATTAAATAAATTATTTTATAATTTTATAAAATATTTAAAAAGTCCTTTTCAAATAAATTTATTTGTTTAATAAATTTATTAAAATAATTTTAATAAGTTTATTTAAATAATTTTAATAAATTTATTTAAATAATTTTAATAAATTTATTTAACTAATTTTAATAATAATTTTAATAAATTAATAATTTTAATAAAAATTAATAATAATTGTGATAAGTTGTGGCCAAGTGTGTGATGTTGTTGTACTTTCATCAACAGACATTCTTGAGGACAGCACAATTTATTATGAACTTGAAATTTTTTTTTTTAAATCTAGTGACCCACGCGGGTAATACTTTAAAAATGGCCACCGACCTAACGCGCCGGTGCCGAGAAGCTCACTCTTCTATACTTAAAAAAAAAAACATTCTTACCGGAGGGGAGCACGGTGCGCCTCCTGATGAAGGGAGGAAACACTACACCCCACACACAAGATTGATGTGTCACACATGATACTCAATCTGACTATAAAGCATAAAATAAGATACATTCATATCATACACTAATATACAAGTAACTAGTATTACCTCACACATGAAAAAAATATAAAAAATAAGTATATATAAGAAATTACACAAAACTAAATTAAGAATACCATTTTGATATAATTAATTATACCATAATAATAAAAAAAAATTAAAATTTAAGGAATTCACAGAATAAAGAACATTAATATAAAAAAAATTATTAGAAAAGAAACATTAGCATTTTTTTTTAAATGTAAATAGACACATAAATAATATATAATGAGATACACAAAAGGAGATAAAGAAAATAATTATTCACTAAATCTAAAATTTCTTTTTACAATTGAAAAGCACATTTGTTACACCAATCGGGAGAGTGCATCAACATGAGGCATTTTCACACCAGGACAATGTTTGATTGTTACATTGAACTTTTGTAGTGCAAAAGCCCATCTTTGTAGCCTCGCAGATTGTGGTGCACTTTTTGTTAAGTAAGGTAAAGGGTTATGATCAGTATAAAATTCAATTTCAGTCCCAAATACCCATACTTCGAACTTCTTTAAACTCCACACAATCGCAAATGCCTCTCGTTCAATAGTTGACCATGACTGTTGAGTCTTGCTTAATTTTTGGCTTGCATAAGCAATTGGGTAACACTTATCACCACATTTTTGTGAAAGGCAAGCAGCTATGCCAATTTGCGATGCATCTGAATGAATGGTATACGGTTTATCAGGTACTGGAGAGTACAGAGAAGGTGCTTCCACTAACGCCTTTTTCAGAAGATGAAAGGAGGAATCATGTTTCTCAGTCCATGGGATGGAATCAGGTACTCTCTTTTTGGTGAGTTCTGTCAATGGATACACAAGCTCTGAATATTTAGGAATATACTCGCGATAGTAATTACACAGTCCAAGTACACTACGAAGCTCCTTCTTCGTTTTAGGCACTGGTAAATTGTTGATAACTGCAGTCTTTTCGGGATCTGGTTCATGCTTACCCCAGAACCGATAATATGACCCAAATATTTAATTTAAGTTTTTCCAAAGGCACACTTTTTTAGATTCACAGTGAAATTTAACTCTGAAAGTTTCGTTAAAACAGTATACAGATGAAAAAGATGTTCTTCCCAATTTTTGGAGAAGATTGCGATGTCGTCGATGTAGGCACGTGAAATTTCTCTATAACACGATAATGCTTTGTTCATTTCACGCTGAAATGTAGCAGATGCATTTTTCAAACCAAAACTCATCACCTTGAAACGGTACTGTTGCCGATGAGTCTTGAAAGATGTAAGATTTTTGCTGTCTTCAGCCATGGGTATAGCCCAATACCCCTTCAAGAGATCTAACGTTGTGATGATATTGGCTCTTCCAATAGAATGTATGAGCTCCACTGCATCTTCCATAGGAAAATCACCAGAAACACTCTCCGAGTTAAGAGCTCTGAAGTCAACGCAAAGTCGCAGGGTACCATCTTTCTTGTTAACGCAAACAATTGGATAGGCTATTTCTGCGTCAGATTCTTCAATTAAATCAAGTCGCAAAAGCTCCTCTATCTGCTCATCAACTTTAATCTTCAAGGACTCTGGGATGCGATATACGAACGGATTTTTACGTTCAATGTTCGGCTTTAAGCGAATTCGATGAGTCCCTACTTTGGCTATTTTCACATCACTTGTAAATAGTGTTTGGTGTTTTAGAAGAATTGCTAGCACTTGTTCTCTCTCAGTCTCCTTCAGATGATTCAGATCGGTTTCATGTAGAACTCTTTCAGATGTGGACCTCGATAAATTAGGAGTGGGATAGATTTCTCCGAATTCGTGGTCATCTTCAAAAATAACTCCAACTGCAAGTGCACGCGGATGATACTTCCTGATCTTATTCACGTGAACATGCCTTACAGTTCCGTCGGGCAGTTTAACTTTATATGAATGGGGTGGATGGTATTGAATTATCTCTCCAGGTCCAGTCCATCTCGCATAGATCTTATTACTAGAATCTGGTATCAGCAAAACAACTTGTTCTCCGATGCTAAAATTCTTCACTGATGACCTCTTGTTGAAGTAATCTCCATAAGCCTTCTGTTTCTGAGCAGCAGTTAAGGATGCACTCTCAGCAGCCTTTTCCATTTTTATCTTCATTTCCTGAAGGTAATCAGCAGCTGATTGGGAAATGTTCGTCGGAAGACGTATTTCGCCTGCCCAGGATGATTTAAGAATTGCCAATGGCCCTCGAGCTTCTCTGCCATAAAGTAACCTAAATGGTGATACACCAGTAGTAGTGTTCGGTACTTCACGGTATGCAAACAACAGAAAAGGTAATTGTCGATCCCAGCTTCTTGGATCTTCATGAATAACGTGATGAAGCATGTCCTTCAATACCTTATTCCATCTTTCAACTAGTCCGTTGCTGGCCGGGTAGCCAGGACAGGAAAACCTAGGACTAGATCCAATCCTTTTCGTAAATTCTTGGGTTAAAGCCGACTTGAAGTTTGTGCCTTGATCACTGGCAATTATACTCGGAATTCCAGTCCTCGAGAATATTTGTAATAGAGAGTCACATGTAGTTTTGGCTGTTAGGGATCTAAGTGGTACTGCTTCAGGCCAACGTGTATGTTGATGTATCATACAAAGAACGTATTTATGCCCTCTGCCAGATGGCGGTTGAATAGGTCCGATCACATCTATGTTTACAATCTCAAAGGGAAGTTCAGGACGGACAACAGGTGTAATGGGAGCTCTATCTCCAATTTTCTCAGGCTTCCGAAGCTGACACCCTTTGCATGTCTGGACGAACTCAGCAATTTCCCTAGACATATTTGGCCAAAAGAAATTATAGTTTATCCTCTCTTTTGTTTTCTTAACTCCCATATGACCTCCAAAAACTGACTCATGGGCTAGTTTCATTACTTTATCTATTCTGCAACGCGGTAAAACTAATTGCATGACTGGTTCATTTAGAATTTTATCCCTGTGATAAATTAACCCATCAATTAATAAAAAATTTCCTTTATCTAATTTTAACTCTGCACGAACCTTTTCAAGAGAATCACAATTATTCTGCTCATCTTTCATTTTAGTGTAATCCGAATTAAAATTTATATTAGCTGAGTCACTCTCAACATAAAATATATCTTTCCCGCACTCTTCTTCATTTTCCTCATTTGAAAACGTAATAGAACTATCAGCCGATTCGGCAAAAATCTCATTTTCTTTTTTATTACTTTTGTCATTTATTGAACGCAAAAATTCATATAAAGAAGGAGGTATTAAAGCCTCACCATTTAATTTATCTGTGATCGCTACCAAGCAATCCATTGGATGATTCAAAGAATTATTATCAAGAGCTATAGTGGTTTTAATTAGTTTTGCTTCTACATTCTCTCCAAATGCAGAGCTTAAAGTAATTTTTTCGAATTCATCATTACAAGTATCTGGAAAGGTATCGGAATTACATATAAAAATCTGGGTTCCGCTATCCAAAACACAATTTATTGCTTTCCCGTTAATATAAACAGTTACATATTTTAAAGGCTCAAGGTCAACTTTCGGTTGTACATATTGCACTTGAGAAGTTTCTTTTTTCTCATTTTTTTAATTTAGAATATTTTTTATTACAGTCTCGAGCTAAATGGTTTTCGCCGCAAATGTAACATTCTATTTTTTTATTTACGCTACTTTGTTTTGAGTTATTAATTTTATTTTATTTCGAAGTGAGATTTATTACTTCCCGTCTCGAGTTAGGAGGGATATATTTAAAATCCTTTCGTGAGTCATTCTGATTATGACATGCTCTATGTGAAAATTCCGAAAATGATCTTCCTTTACAAGCATAAAACATGTCACACTCTTTTCCCATTTAAATTGGTTTGAACCAATTTTGCTCCTGTTTTATATTTATATGAACGGCAGTTTCATTATCTAGCGTTTGATATAATTTATCGCTAACAATTAACTCCTTTAAAGAATTAAAATCATTTACATTTCTCAAATTACAGTATTGATCCCAATTGGTTAACAAACGAGATGCAAACTGAACATGCGTTTCATTTGGCATTCGTTTCGCTTTTTGAAAATTTTGCAAGCAAATTAAAGGTGTTGGCTCAAATTCTCTTAGAACTAAACTTTTTAATTTATCATAGTCGCTTATTTCTTCATCTTTTACATAAATTAAAATATTTTCGGCTTTTTCTCCTAGCAGATTTAAAAGAATTTCTCCCTTAAATTCACCCGGCACATTTTTGGTTTTAAATGAACGTTCTAAAGAAGAGAAAAATAAATTCCATCCCTCTTGTTTTTTAGGAATCGGAAGAGTCAATGTACGAACACTTACAATAAAATTTTCTATTGAAGTTTGCTTTGTTTCGGGATTTGTACGCTGCAACACATTGCTATCCCTTTGACTTTCCAATTTTGCCCTTTCTAAATTTATTTTCCCCAATTCTATTTCCAATTTAACTTTTTCCAGTTGTATTTTTTCAAACTCAAGCTGCGATTCTGCCGTTAAACGGGCTTGTTCTTCCTTCGATTTTCTATCCGCACGCGCTTGTTCTTCCTTCGATGTTCTATCTGCAATAATCGAATCTAAATAGTCATCAATAAACTCTCTATTGGTTTTATACTTTTCGCTATTTAAAATTAATTTTTTTAAATCTAACACTTTCATTTCTGGAGTTACTTTCTCCCCCAATTCATCTGCAATTAATATTAATTCTTCCTTTCTAGCTCCGCGAAACATGATTAGACAGAATTATACTAAATGAATTAATTAACCCAGAAAATTTATTTAAAAAAAAATCTGCTGAATTCGCTCAAAACAATGCAAAAGGATTGCCTACCTCGTAGTTTCTTTTGATGTCTTGACTCCCTCAGGCGTCGAATCCTACCGGCTGCGCCAATGTGATAAGTTGTGGCCAAGTGTGTGATGTTGTACTTTCATCAACAGACATATTCTTGAGGACAGCACAATTTATTATGAACTTGAAAACTTGAAATATTTTTTTTTAAATCAAGTGACCCACGCGGGTAATACTTTAAAAATGGCCACCGACCTAACGCGCCGGTGCCGAGAAGCTCACTCTTCTATACTTAAAAAAAAAAAAAACATTCTTACCGGAGGGAAGAACGGTGCGCCTCCTGGTGAGGGGAGGAAACACTACAATAATTTTAATATTAAATTAATAGTAATTTTAATATTTAATTTATATTTCTTATTAATAATAATTCTTAATAATAATAAATTTATTAATTATAAAAAATAGTAATTAATTAATAAATTTTAATTATTAATAATTTTTATTAATAATAAATTTATATTTCTTATTAATATTAATTCTTAATAATAATTAATTAATTAATTATAATAAATAGGAATTAATTAATTAATTATAATAAATAGGAATTAATTAATAAATTTTAATTATTAATAGTTCGAATTAATAATTATTTTAAATATTTTTAATTAATAATAATTTTAAATATTTTTGATTAATAATAATTTTAAATAATTTTACTAATAAATAATTTAAGTAATAAATTAATTAAATTTTTTTTACTTTATAAAATACAAAATAATTACATAAAATATCATTTAATATTTATTAAACCTTTCATAAATAAATTTTTTTAATTTTAAAAAATAGTTAAGGGGGTCACTTCACGCAGCATTTTCCCTATCTCCGTAATGTTAAAAATGACCATGTGTAAGGAACATTTTTGAAAAATTGACCAATTGTACAGTCATGAATTTTTCTTTTTGTACATTTATTGCACTGTTTTCTTTATTTTAATGAGAGCTTTTTTTAAATTTTTGATTAGTTTTTTTTAAAAAAATTCATATGTGGAGTAACACGTCAAAAATTTTAAAACGCTGAAAATTCTTGTACATTTTAATACATAACTTTTTTTGAATAATTTTTTTTACAAAATCTCCCATTAAAATACTTATTTGTATAATATTAATATATGTACAAAATTACAAAGCTATTAAATAAGTAGTTTTTTCAAAAATGTTCCTTTTGTGTTGAAATTTACACTTTTGAGAAATAGTGATTTAAAGTAAAAACTTACCTTTAACTAATACATTCCAGAGCCATAACTTGGATTGCTGTGATCATCTGCAAGATCATCTTCTTGACTACATTTTAAGTGTCTGTTTTTAATTCTAGCTTCTTTGGTTCTTTGTGAAATTGTCTTTTCCGCTTTCCTTATATGAGCATGATCTGTCCCTATCTCCGCAATGTTAAAAAGGATCAAGCGTAAGGAACATTTTTGAAAAATTGACCAGTTGTACAGTCATGAATTTTTTTTGTACATTTATTGTACTGTTTTCTTTATTGTAATGGGAGCATTTTTTAAAATGTTCATTAGTTTTTTTAAAAAAAATTCATACGTGGAGTAACACGTCAAAAATTTTAAAACGCTGAAAATTCTTGTACATTTTAATCCATAACTTTTTATTGAATAATGTTTTTGACAAAAAATCTCCCATTAAAACACTTATTTGTATAATATTAATATATGTGCAAAATTTCAAAGCTATTAAATAAGTAGTTTTTTCAAAAATGATCCTTTTGTGTTGAAATTTACACTTTTGAGAAATAAAAATTTAAAGTAAAAACATCATACATTTAACTAATACATACCAGAACCATAACTTGTATTGCTGGGATCATCTGCAAGATCATCTTCTTGTCTACATTTTAAACTGTCTGTTTTTAATTCTAGCTTCTTTGGTTCTTTGTGAAATTGCCTTTTCCGCTTTCCTTATACGTGTGTGATCTGCTTCTTGCAATGCTCGACATGTATAAAACCCAGGTTGAATATTTAATAAATCTAAAACTTTTAATTTGGTAATTAATCCTTGATTATATATAGATATAGCTTCATATACTCCGGTTTTTAAAGTTCCCAATTGTACAAAAACAGTTTTTGGAATTTTATAGACCATATAACACTATTTAAGCTTTCATTACAATTTTGTATCTTACCGTGCAAGCATCTAGACAGAAGTTTAGGGCTTGAAAGATCTTTAAATACTTTTTTTATGCAATGCATAATTGCAATAGGTAAATTGTGTTTATGTTTATATGTATCACCTTTCAGTTCAGATCTATTATATCCACACCACGAATCATCTCCCAAGGGGCATAAACCATGTTGTGGATTCAAATCTTTTGAGATTTTATGAAAAAATATAGCCCAAATAGCTTGTTTCATGGCTGACAAATTTCCCGAGTTGTTTCGAATAGCTAAACCATAATATCTTTGCAATTTGTCTATTTCTGCATCAGTCAATCTATTACGGCCTCCTAGAGATTTTCTGTCCTCGAGCTTTTTGCCTTTTAATTTTAATTTTAATGCCCTGAGTCGTGCACCCATCCTTTTTTCAACATGACCCACACATTCTAATTTTTCAATTTTGACATCTTTATAAGGTTTAGATTCTAAAACTGCTTTGTATGCTTTAGAATCCCCATCACCCAAATATTGCGTATATCGCAAATTGTGTAGTATCTCTGAACGATAGAAGATACGAAGTGCACCTTCAACTTCCATTCCCCCACTATTTCCAAAGTAATTTGCCGAACACTCATCACTATGTACGTTGCCGTTAAAATGACATGAGCATTTCCTCGATAATATTTCGGCATCAACTACTTTCCCAGTGTTCACACTAACTGCCGTAACAACACCATTGAGAGAAGTATGGCCCCTTTTTTGCCAGGTACCATCTATAGCCACAGGTACATTTGGGTTACCATTATTAAATGATAGTGTTTCGGCAGCAGCTAAAGCCATAGACACTTTTGCTACTTTTTCTGTCGCATTATTTAATGCATGCAAAGACTCATAAAACCGCTTTGGTGGAGGTGGCAAATTCATAACTCCACAAAATACTTTCGCAGCTGCTTCACCTTTTCCAACTGACCTCATAGCATATGCAAGTCTAGTGTTCACTTCATACACTTTTGTATCTTTTTTATTAACCACAGTGTTAGTAAACCTGGTATTGAGAAGCGGTTGAATAAGACCACAAAAGTCACAACATATTATCAACTCTGTAGCCAAACCCTGAATTTGGCGACTAAACTTAATGTCAATACTTTGTTTTTTACAATTTATACATAATACATGTTGTTTCAATACACTAGAAAACAGCGGAATGTCAATTATTTCACAAAAGTTTTCAGATGAATTTAAAAACGAAACATACTCATCATTAAACTTACCTAATTTTGATTTTGATGATGAATTCTTAATATACGCACTGGCAGGGGTTGTTTTTCTCCTTTATTCAAATCCTCAGAAGTTGAAGAATCTTTAGAATTTGCAGCGAATTTTCTTTTTTTAAAGGTTTTGTTGGAAAACCGAGGCATATTAATCAGATATTGTGAATTTATATCTGATGAAAACTGAAAAAAATTCGTTATATTCAACGAAAAAAAGCAGCACGTGAGTTACCAAGAAGTAAGCAAACAGCTACAATTATTCACTTCACTTCTTTCCCAGTTGATTTGCCGATCAAAATAAATACTTTTAATCAATTTAAATTATTTGACAAGGCTGAAAAGTAGCATGTGTCTTTTGTTTTGATTTGAAAGGGGCGTGGCAATCGGCTGTTTTGAGATTTGACAGACGTAAACAACTTTTGAAAAAAATATTAAAAATACTTCTAATTCAGCTAGAACAAAAATTTAAACTGTATCAGAAAGAGAAAGAGTGGTAGTTTATTTTTCAATCGAAATTGAAAAATCGATTTTAGCGTCGATTTTCGTGAAGTTGAATGAATTGAAGAAAAAAAGCTTATTGCGTGGAATCGAACCCTAACCTCGGGCATAATAAAAGCAGACGATTCACCAATCAGGCTACGAACTCGTTAGAAGAAAGTAAAACTTAATTGTATAAAAGCTAACCACGAATTTCGAAGGGTTTTTTCTCAGAATTGACTGACAATTGGACGGAATTACATTGATGGGTGAACACCCTAAAGGAGTACTACTATTACACCTAGTCTCGATTCCAAATGAATTTCCTTAGTCTCGTCCCCTCCCTTTGTTAGATATGTAGAACTAAATGCGGAAAAGCTGAATACATATGCAATTTTCTCTCTTCAAACAATTAAATATCTCCAGCTATGACATTCAATAATTTACAAAAAAGCTGTTAATTTACCTTTAGAGTTATCTTTCAAATTTTTTCGTAATTCCTTAATTGACCAAATTCTGGAGATGTTCGTCAAATAAGATCTATTACAAATTTATGAAGTTCATTCAAAAATTGACAAATTTGTCGAGTAGTTCTGAATGCCACTGATAATTGTACCGTGGGCCATTGGTTGCCTACCCCTGCTTTAGACCATGACTCCTTCTCCAATACTACGACTTGCTTCTCTATTTTCATGCAGCATAGGAAAAAACCAATTTTTTGCTGAATAAGTTTAAGTAAAATTGAGTATTTTGACACTCCCGAACAAACCACAGTGTGCAACTGACAAATTCTGAGCCTGAAGTACGCGTTAAAAGTCTCGCGCACAATATTCGAAAAGAATCGGAGATGTATTTCATACTTTGCCGGTTTCTCATTAGGCATTCTATAGAATGCCTAGGCAATGTGTGAAATAAGAATCATTTCATACATTGCCGGCTAGTTTTAGGCATTCTATAGAATGCCGGATTTCATACTTTGCCGGTAACATATACACAAGTAGAGACAAATAACTTATTATTTCAAATGTTGTCATATCTTGTCCTATGCTGAAACAATATGTAAGCACTCTTGATTTTATTTTAGTTACTGAAACATGTATAAATTTAAAATTCTTGATAAATGTATACAATTTTTAAAGTACGTTCTTAATTTCATAAACATGGCTTGAAAGAACTTGGAATATAACTCCTTTTTTACCTTACAAATATAGTCTCTATTTTGCGTGTTTTTACACGGCGTTTCATTTAACGTTTCAACCGTGTAAGACTAAAGTAGGATTAATAATAAACTCTATTATACAGTGTAGGTAAATATAATTTAAAAAAAATCTTAACTTTACAATTCTCAAATAAGTCGTACTTGTTGATTGTTGAAAAAAAGATGATATTTTTGGACATTTCTTAGAAACGTTTTCTTTGTGTTTTTTAATTTTTCGTTTTAAAGCGCCACTAGGGTATACTCTATTTTCGCTCATAGTTTGAACAGTTCACCGCTTAAATAATCACAACGAAAGAAATAGAATTAACAGAGTGAAATGAAAAACAGAATTTAAACCTCTCATACATCGGAAAGCTGTTAGAATGACTAATTTTAGAAAGCATTGTATTTTGGTCAAAGAATTCCGCATCACGGGCTAGTTATTATATGGGACAATTAAATGGCAATTGGGAGAGTGACGAAGCCCCTAGCCCTACCTTTTCTCAGAAGGAAAGATAGCTTTCGAACCCTTGCTGACCTTGAATACAAGTAAAAAAATAAAAAAGAGCCCAGATAATATCTATTATTCACTTTCATTGCACTCTAGACAAACTTCCGAATAAGTACTAAGTCTTCGTGTATCTACACTAAATCAATCAACAGACGAAGGGATGTTATCACATTTACAGCAACCAAAATTCCTTTCCATTCTAAACGTTATCTGCATTTTATTTCAACCGATCCTTTTGACCAGAATTTTAGATTGGAAGTTTTCAGTCGTCTTTCCGAGTCTATACCACTCCTTGTTTTCCGATTATTTTGAGTAAAACGACATCCGCTTTTAAGGATTTGTTATTGTGGGAACAAAGATTTAAAGTTCATGAAAAAATTTTAACCGCTTGAAACCAGTGATAGACGACTTTTTAAGAGTAAAAAGTAACTATGTTAATAAGACTAATGATAACATTTTATGACCTTTTGCTTATACATGTTGAGGCCCCTGTAGCTTGGGGGGCCCGTATCATTGATACGGCGGTAGCTACGTCCCTGCTCCAGTTCCCACGTCTTCCGAAAAAAAGGAACATCATAGAAAGTATGTTCAGTTATTTAGATGTACAATCCAATGGTGAAATGAATAGCAAAATGGATGACATCGAACAATTTGTTGACGATTTGATGCTAAAAAGGACAACACAAAGAAAAATATCAGATTATTTTCTCAATGAATATTGTGTTTTTCAAAAAACTTGAGAAAATTTTGTATTAAATTTCATTAAGCTCCTGTGAAAGTTTTTGTTTCATTAATTCTTATTAAATATAAGCATATATAAATATCTATGTAAACATAAAATGTACTCTAATAAACTTAATTTTGTTGAATATATATATTTATAGTTTTTTACAATATCCTTTAACACGAAATTATTTTAACACGAAAAAATATTTCAGTCCCTTCAGTTTCGTCTAAAACGATTTTCACTGTATCTGTACATTTTCAAGTCTAGATATTAGCCTTTGTTGCTTTAGGTTAATGCAGTGCTTAAACTTTCAATATTTGCGACGCAATATTCAATCATTCTCCCCCTCCCTCCTCTTCCCATACAATAACAACGTATTGAATTCAATAATATTGTACTTTGAAACTAAAACTACAATACGACTTTAACTTCTTAAGTGCTGCTGGTGTATATAAATGTTTCGTTCAGATAAAGCGTTGATTGTCTCGAACGTATATATACGTCTTTCTGAAGTACGATCTTTTCTGTGTACTACTATCCATAAAATTATTCCCAAGGTTTTGGAATGCAATAAGAGGATCTTTATAGTGTTTGTGAAAGATTTACTTATTTCAGAGGATTTACTTATGAATTTGTAGAGTTTCTCAACTCCTCATTCTCGTATGCTTTTCATTGCGATCTACGCGTGCGCGAGACCTCCAGCAATTGCGAATAGTGCTTACTCGCGCAGGCACCTAAGATGCAATCTGCGCATGCGTCAGCTTTTCAACTATTGCGACCCCCGTGCATCCATTCCATTCCGACTTCACACTTCCCTAGTAGCACACGCTTCCCTCCGAGAGCAGTTACCGAACATGAAAATAAAGCAAGTAATCTAAATCTGAAAACATCGCCTCGTTCATTAATCATCCTGTCTCCCACATTGGTGACCCGAACAATTCACAAATAACTACCTTCATTTAACTTGCTATTTATTTATTTTACTGGAAAAATGGCTGAAGTCACCGGAGTTAAAATTCCTCCATATAACTTCAGCGATCCTCAACTCTGGTTCTCCACGTGCAAACGAACTTTTGCCCTCTGAGTACCGAAAGCGATTACAGACACGTGCACAAAGTTTAACTACATTGTAGCAAGCCTGCCACCAGAAGCCGCCGCAATTGTATATATAAGAGACTTAATTATCACTCCTGATGAAACGGATCCCTATGGCGCCATTAAAGCTCAACTGATCCAGCGAACCGGCGAGTCATCGCATAAAGAAATTCGGAAGCTATTAACCGGCGAAGAGCTAGGAGACAGGAAGCCATCGGAACTCCTCAGGACAATGACGTTCAGCTTCGCACAACGTTCCAAAAGAGCTTATGTTGGAACTTTTTCTTCAGTAGCTACCGACTTCAGTGCAAACTATCTTGGCATCCATCACTCCAGTAACCGTCGAAAAAGCCGCAGAAGTCGCCGACAGAATCCTCGAAGTGAGCACACCCAACGTTTCACTTTCGACAAACGCCATCTCTTCATCCAGTGCAAACCGTATCCTCCAAGAGATTGAGAGACTGAACAAAAGGATCGACGATCTTACAATGCGTCAAAGGACTCCAGAACGAAGAAATAACTTTCGTCCACGAAATCGATCATTTTCACGTTCTAGGAACTCTGGTTTTTGTTGGTATCACAGAAAGTTTCAAGAAAGGGCCAAGAAATGTATTTCACCTTGCAGCTATAAAAAAAAAAAAAAACGAATAGAGCGAGGAGTAATTGCGACTACCTTCTCGCAGCCTCATATTTCACGTCGCCTTTTCATTAAAGATAAATCATCGAATATCTCTTTCCTCATTGATACCGGATCTGACGTCAGTGTTCTTCCAGCTTCGATTTCCGAGAAAAGGAAAGGCAACAATATTCAGCAACTATCAGCCGCTAATACATCTCCCATCAACGTTTATGATAAAAGACTTTTAACTCTCGATTTAAATCTGAGAAGGGTATTTAGATGGCCGTTCTTAATAGCATTTGTTTCTGTGCCAATCATTGTAGCCGATTTTTTATACAATTTTAATATTTCACCTGATCTTCGCAATAGAAAATTAATCGATATAATGCAACCAAACAAACTTGTTTCTCCCGAAGTTCATTCCATTAAACTCGTTTCTGGTCAGAGCATTTTTCATGATGTTTTAAGGGAATTCCCAGACATCGTCAAACCGCCTTCATTCTCACAAGAAGTTAAGCATAATGTTAAGCATTTTATTGAGACATCAGGTCCACCTGTTTTTTCTATGGCAAGACGTTTAGCTCCTGATCGCTTAAAAATTGCAAAATCTGAATTCCAACACATGTTAAATTTAAGCCATATTGGACCATCTAAAAGTAATTACGCATCACCTCTTCACATAGTACCTAAAAAAGATTCTAATGATTGGAGACCAGTGGGTGACTATCGTGCATTAAACGCCCAAACTAAAAAAGATAAGTATTCCATTCCAAACATTTTAGATTTCACTTCAGAGCTACATGGCAAAAATATTTTTTCACATATAGATTTAGTTAAAGCCTATCACCAAATTCCCATAAATGAAGAGGATATACATAAAACTGCAATCATAACCCCATTCGGTTTGTATGAGAGTACTCGAATGCAATTCGGCCTTTGTAATGCTGCCTCTACTTTTCAACGTTTTGTTGATGAGGTTTTAAGAGGATTAAATTTTGTTTATGCTTTTATTGATGACATTTTAGTTGCATCATCATCTGAATCCGAGCATATCCAACATCTTCGGTTGCTTTTTCAATGGTTGGATCAATATGGACTGTCTATAAACCCATCTAAATGTACTTTTGGTGTACCCACCTTAAATTTCCTTGGTTTTTAAGTTTGTAGTTCTGGAATTAAACCTTTAGAGGATAGAGTGGAAGCAATCTTAAAATTTCCTCAACCAACCACCATCACTCAATTGCGTCGTTTTCTTGGAATACTGAACTACTACAGGCGTTTTATTAGACAGGCTGCCCATATCCTTGCACCTTTAGTAAATTTTTTAAAAGGTATCAGTAATAAAAAACGCCCAAAACGAAATGTCAAAATCAAGCCTGAAGAAGTCCTACAATGGACGGACGAAGCTACTACAACTTTTGAACTGGTGAAGCAAGCCCTAGCACATTCTACTTTGCTACATCACCTCATGCCAAATGCACCTCTTAACATTTGAGTTGATGCTTCAGATTTTGCTGTCGGTGGCGCATTAGCTCAGTATCATGAGAATGTCTGGCAACCACTTGCTTTCTTATCCATGAAATTATCTGCATCCCAAAAGAACTGGTCTACATACGACCGAGAACTCCTGGCCATATACACAATGGTCAAAAGGTTTCGGCACATGTTGGAAGGAAGGGAGTTTGTGATTTACACTGATCAGAAACCTCTCATTTATGCTTTCCGACAGAAAGCTGACAAATGTAGTCCACGTCAACTTAGACACCTGGATTTTATCTCCCAGTTTTCTACAAACATACAGCATGTTCCTGGAACTCAGAATTTGGTAGCAGATGCATTATCTAGGATCGAAATTGATTCCATTTCCAAAGCAAGTTGTCTCGATTACAAGGACATTGCTGCAGCCCAATTGGTAAATGAGGAACTTAAACAACTCCTGGAATCCAACTCAACATCCTTAACACTTAAGCAACAATACTTTCCTCTGGAAGATATTACTCTTACTCTCTCTCTCTCTCTCTCTTGTGATGTTTCCACCAATGTTTCTCAACCTTTCATTCCCAAGGATTACCGCAAAATTGTTTTCCAACATCTGCATGGTCTTTCACATCCTGGAATTGCTGCCTCTACCAAATTAGTAACTCAACGTTTTGTGTGGTCAAATATTAGGCGTGATATTAAAGCATGGGTTAACTCTTGTCATCCTTGCCAAAGATCCATAGGCATACTAAAACACCAATCGGTACCTTTGCTTTACCTGATGCCAGATTTTCCCAAATTCACATTGATTTCATTGGCCCCTTTCCACCTTCTAATGGTCAAATTTACTGCCTGACAGTAGTTGACTGCTTTACGAGATGGATGGAAGTGATCCCAACTGTTGATATGACTGCAGAAACGGTATGTAGAGCTTTGCTATCTGTTTGGATATCACGTTTTGGTTGTCCTGCTATTATAACAACAGACCAAGGTACAAACTTCGAATCAAGCCTTTTCAGAGAGCTGAGTAATTTTCTCGGCACAAACCGAATACGATGCTGTGCCTATCATCCAAAAGCCAATGATCTTGTTGAAAGACTGCATCGCCATCTCTAGAGTGCCATCAAAGCACACGAGAATTCAAAGTGGAGTGAAATCATTCCAATTGTACTTCTCGGCATGCGTTCTTCTGTTAAAAAAGATATCAATGCCACCTGTGCAGAACTTGTCTATGGAACTACTCTCAGATTGCCATCTGATCTTTTCTCCACAGACAAGATTACCACTACCTGCAATCAAACCTATGTCTCCTTTTTACGTGAGAAAATGAGAGCACTACAACCAATACCTACATCTGCTCATTCAAATAGCTCTATGTTTGTGCCAACTAATTTAAAGAGCTGTTCACATGTTTTCTTGAGAGTTGATAGTATCCAGCCACCACTCTCGCAAAACTATACAGGACCTCATGAAGTAATCCGTCGTACTGACAAAGTGTTCACCATCCTCATAAATGGAAGAAAGAAAACAGTTTCAATTGATCGTGTAAAACCAGCTTATATGTCTGGGATGACACTGATGATATTTCTCTAACTGGAATATCAAAACAACAAGCTAATGAAACTGATCCACATTCAAAAGACAAAATTATGTCCCACGTAAATAAAACTGAATCTCAATCAAATGAGAAAACTGTTCAAAAAACTAGAAGTGGAAGACATGTTAGATTTCCCAAGGATCTGGAACAATATATAACAAAAAAAATATGTATGCATTTTTTATTTTTCTTTACAGTTAAATTGTCTTTAGCATAAATTTCAAACACTTAGAGATATTTATATATTTCAAATTTCATATATTAACTGGAGAATTATGTATTTTCAACCATTTTAATCTTTTTCAATTGTTTATTTCTGTGTTTACAAATCTAAAACTAAATATGATCATCTCAGATTACTACAATCAGTAGCACATGATTTAATGTTACAAATTGCTTTTGATAAATGATATATCAATAATATTTGTCCAATTAATTTTTTTTTTCTTCCAAATTTTAAAAAGAAAATGTACATTATGCATCAAATCTTGTGTTTAAAAAGAATCAACATTGTATACCTTAGATTTATTTATTTTTTTTATTGTGGTTGATAGAAAATTTTATATTCTAAACTAGTGTTACATGTATATATGTACAAAATTTTACTTCTTAATTACCTTATTTTACTCTGATACTACTAATATTTCTTTTGTAACAATTTTATGCCTTGTATGTAATTGTGCGAGAAGTTAACTCTTAGAAATTCAAGTTATTTTCAACTTCTTTAAAATACTTGTCAGAAATAATGTATACATTTTGTGTATGTAAGTGTTGTTAACAATATAGAAATTGCCTGTGTTCAACCAGTATTTGTAAATATCTATCAATTCCTATGACTATTATTAGTACATTTTGATTGCTTAAATTTAAATAATGAGCTGTCAAGTTATTATTACTGATCTTAGTAAGAATCCCAATTGTTTGTTTACATTAGGATTACCTTTTGATTTTTTTTTACTTTTGCAACCCAAATGATTTATCCTGCTACTGAATTAATGTGATATTTCAATTGTTATTGTAAAATTGAATCTAGAGTACATTTTTTCATTTAATATGCATAGTTGAATAATTCTACATGTAAATAATCTGCAATATATACCTTGATTTCATATGTATATAACTATTGCAACTTATAATGCTATTTTCATTGACAGAAGTGTATGTCATTTCATATAAAGTACAATTTCTAAATGTTTATATTTTTAAAATTTTA
The DNA here is from genome assembly GCA_019973955.1 of Trichonephila inaurata madagascariensis. Classification (NCBI taxonomy): domain Eukaryota; kingdom Metazoa; phylum Arthropoda; class Arachnida; order Araneae; family Nephilidae; genus Trichonephila; species Trichonephila inaurata. Next base: position 14,658 of record BMAV01008731.1, on the reverse strand, counting down.
TCTTAGTAAGCATTTTGTGCAAGTCATTGTTTTTTATTGTATTGTGTATAACATGATTATTGCATTCATATTTATTTTAACATTACAGTATAACATGCATTCCTTTCATGTAAATTTTCAAACCTTACAATTTTTTTTTTTTTCTTTTCCATTTCCATGTGTTTAATGTTTGTATTTTGTTTTCTTATGTAACTGTGTGTGTGTTGTTTTATTTGTGTAATTTTATTCTGTACTTATTTATCGTTCGCCTGCTCTCTGGATACTCTGTAGAGTTTCTCAACTCCTCATTCTCGTATGCTTTTCATTGCGATCTGCGCGTGCGCGAGACCTCCAGTAATTGCGAATAGTGCTTACTCACGCAGGCACCTAAGATGCAATCTGCGCATGCGTCAGCTTTTCAACTATTGCGACCCCCGTGCATCCATTCCATTCCGACTTCACACTTTGCTGGTAGCACACGCGTCCCTCCGAGAGCAGTTACCGAACATGAAAATAAAGCAAGTAATCTAAATCTAAGAACATCGCCTCGTTCCTTAATCATCCTGTCTCCCAGAAATTCCTTTTCTCCCCTCCCCTCCATTACACCACATACGTGCACCTACGTGGAAAATGGTGGCGCTGGGGAGAGTAACTTTTAATTAGCAATGAAGGAATTTATTATAAACCTTACAAATTATCAAGATAAGTGTTACATTTCGTGTATAATTTTATATATGACAAGCCCATGGGGAAACTGGTAATTATTAAACTTGTTCTTAACTTAGTATTGTTAAATTGTTTATAAAACGCATTGTGCAATACTGATACATTTGTAAGTGTATTATATCGGAGTAAATGCGCATTTTATTTTTTATTATTTTAGAATGTATTTTGTTTATTTACTTTCAGTAAACTAATAATTTTTAAAAATAATTCTTTGTTTTCGACTTTTTAATATGCTCGTGCCCCCCTCGTAGAGCTATCATGCCCCCCTAAGGAGGCGCGTTCCACAGTTTGAAAAACGCTGGATTAATGAATAAATAGTTAACGGTTTCGTGACATAGTGAGTACAACGAAGGTGCTTAACCTTCTGATTCGAGGTGGTGAGATTGCTTTGATTTAGGGTTTTGTTTGAAATTTATTTTGTATAGTTTATTCTTTTATTTTTTGGATAAGATATTTTAATTTTAGTATTTGCACAAGTTTGTGTATTTATAAAAAATAGACCACACCACATTCACAATAGAGATATAAGAGTTAAATTAAAATGTTATAATCCTTTGCTTTCGGTTTTTCAATATATTTCATTTTTAAATATATTTAAAAAGTTGTTTATTTCATTTTTTAGTTAAAATGAACTATGTATAACTTGAGATTAATTCAATTTGTTTAAGTGTATTGCTTGTTGCGAAAGCTGCATTAAAATTCGTCTTCTAATAATTACACAGGCAATTGTCATATTAATTAATAGTGTCAAATTTACTTTAAAATTGAATTTTTTTATGCAGAAATAGTTGTGCTTCACAATGAGGAAAATTCGCTATCAGAAATTCGCATGCTTTAAGAAAGCAGGAAATTTTTTCGGACAAAATTTTTTTTATTTCAATCCAGATAGTAAATAAAATTTTAATTAATTGTTCTAAAATCCATTTAATAGTTAGTTCTTTTATAGACATCAAACACACATAAATTAACTCTTTTTCTGAAATGGATTTACAGTATAGCAATTTTTGAGTCATCTTGTGATATGGCCCCCCCCCCCCCTTTGGTGACCATATCTTTGATTGTCAGCGTGAGCTAGAGGTGTGGGATTCTCAAAATGAGCAGACATTTTAAATTCTTAATATGACTTTATTAAGAATATAACTTAAACGTCTAACAATTTAGATAAATTTATATAAGTGAGAATCTATAATGAGCGAACACACAAAAGTAGTTAAACCGAATCACGTAATTTGGATCACTATCTTGTGACGGCTCACGCGTCCTTTCTCTAACATAACCTCTGTGTTCTTTGACGCCCATGATTAACGGCAAATCTTTTCCAACCCAAATCCAAGAAGTGAAACGAAGGATAGATGCAAATAAGATAACCTTTAAAAGGACAGAAATTTTAGTAAGCGGGATGGAAATTTAGAGAAAGTTCAGTGTAGAAAAGGTAGAAGTGTAAATTGACGGCCTACCCAAGAATCAAATATATCTAGCCAATACTACAAGGTACATACCATTGTACTCGAGTCTAACGAAATATCTGAAGTTGATAGAACCGTTGATTGGAAATTCCAGGTAGGAAGATTATTTTCCGAATTCGAAATATTATTAGGATTGAGAGTAGGCGGATATAATATAATTATATACATAAGTGATCCAATTGCTTGATCTGTGTTAATTACGGCTACGTGTTTTGGTTTATTCTCACTTAATATAAGTTTGTTCGATACATAAGTAACTTAAGTTAAACTCTTAATAAAAGTCATATTAAGAATTCTAAAATGTCTCTTCATTTCGAGAATCCCACGCCTTTAACTTTTGCTGAAACTCCACGATATGGTCGACAAAGATCGACCATATCACAATCTCTAAATAATTATATAATCCGCCTACTCTCACTTCTGATAATAATATAAGTCCTAATATCAAATAATCAGTCGTACCTTAATCCAAACTAAGATTCAATCACTGTATAGAAACGTCTGGGCACGCATGCAATGGTATGCACCTTATAACAGATGCAGGGTGTTCTGGTAACTTTACGATAGGCTGTCAATTTACGCTTGTATCTCCTCCAAATATAACTTTCCCTAAATTGCCATTCTGCTTAATGAAACTCCTGCTTTTAAAAGCTATCTTATTTGCATTTATTATTCACATTTCGCTTCTTAGATTTGGGTTGGAAAAGAGTTGCCATTAATCTTGGTCGTCAAAGAACCCAGAGGTGATGTTAAAGAAAAGACGCGTGAGCCCGTCACAACCCCCTCCAAGAAGCAAAACGTGATTTATTCAAGGGTCTTAATGACCTTTAAGAAATTACGTACCTAAATTTTTATTTCTTAATCTCCTCATTTTCCAAGTTTTATTTAAATTTTAACCTTGAATCCTCATTTTAACTATTAATTTTCAATATTTAACTTAAACTTTAATTTTCATTATTCATCTTAAATTTAATTTTTAATATTCCTCCTTAATTTAAATCTCATGACAGCCACAATAAATTTTACTCAATTAATTATATCAATATTAACAGTTATGCATTTTAAACATGGTAGATTCTCACTTTTACAACAAATATGGGTATGCCCCTTCCCGGCTACGGGACAGGGAAAAACCCATCTATGACTTAGATGGGAAAATGAGGTCCACATACCTCTTAACTAACTTAAATCTACTTAAATGCTACTTAAAAACGATTACTATCTTCCTTCTTTACATGTCTCATCCATCTTGTCGGATTTACAATGAAAAATTTGCTTCTTTTTATAATCTTCTTCTGTCTAACATTTGTTATATCCATCCTGTCGGATTTACAATGTGAAAACAACTGCTTCCTATCCAGAATTCAGTGTCAATCACCCTGAAATAAAAATTCTTTAAATTACTTGACAAAATCTATATTCACATAATACCAGTATATTTCACAGTTTTTATACATTATATATCACTTTTAAATTACAACAAATTTTTATATATATATCACATCTGCTTCTCTCAAAAAAAATTTCCCATCTGTCGCGCAGCGCCGTTAATGTTATTGTTAGCATCCTATCTACGCCGCGTTTCCCTGAACCAGATGTACATTAATATGAAACAATACAACTATATATATACACACTATACAATTACAAACATTTTTCAATAAATCATTAAAACAAATAACCAAAGGAATGGTCGCATCTTAGCGAAGTCATACTGTGATATGGTCGCTCTATGGTGACCATATCTTTGATTGTCAGCGTGAATTAGAGGTGTGGGATTCTCAAAATGAATACACATTTTAAAATTCTTAATATGACTTTAATAAGAATATAACTTAAATTTCTAATAATTTAGATAAATTTATATAAATGAGAATCTAATGAACTAAACACGCAGCCATAGTTAAACCGAATCCCGTAATTTAGACCACTTTATCTAAATAATTATATTATTCGCCTACTCTCAATTCTGATACTATTACAAGTCCTAATATCAAATAATCAGTCCTACCTTTGTGATATGGTCGTTCTTTGGTGACCATATCTTTGATTGTCAGGGTGAATTAGAGGTGTGGGATTGTTGAATTGAATAGACATTTTAAAATTCTTAATATGACTTTATTAAGAATATAACTTAAGTCTCTATTAATTTAGATAAATTCTAATAAATGAGAATCTAATAAACCAAGCACACAACAATAGTTAAACTGGATCGCGTAACTTAGACCACTTATCTAAATAATTATATTATCCGCCTACTTTCAATTCTGATAATATTATAAGTCCTAATATCAAATAATCAGTCCTACCTTAATTCAAGTTAAGGTTCTATCACGGTACGAAGCACCTGGACACGCGTGCAATGGTATGCACCTTGTATCAATGACTTATTATCTCGGTAACTTTATGAAGGCTGTCAATTCTCACTCGTATCTTTTCCTAACTTAACTTTCCCCTAAATTGCCATTCTGCTTACTGAAACTTCTGTTCTTTTAAAAGCTATCTTATTTTCATTTCACAATTGCATTTCACTTCTTGGATTTGGGTTGGAAAAGATTTGCCATTAATCTTGACCGTCAAAGAACCCAGAGGTTATGTTACAGAAAAGACGCATGAGCCCGTCACAACCCCTCCAAGAAGCAAAACGTGATTTATTCGAGGGTCTTAATGGCCCTTACGAAACGACGTGCCTAAATTTTTATTTCTGAATCTCTTCATTTTCCAAGTTTTATTTAAATTTTAACCTTGAATCTTCATTATAACTATTCTTTATTCATTTTAAATTTTCATTTTCATTATTCATCTTAAATTTAATTTTTAATTTAATTAATTTTTTCTCCTTAATTTAAACTCTTGACAGCCACAACAAATTTTACTCAATTAATTAGACCAATATCAACAGCCATGCATTTCAATTATGGTAGATTCTCATTTTTACAACAAATATGGGTATAACCCATTAATTTTGTAGGATTCACAAAAAAATTTGCTTCTTTTTACAATCTTCTTTTGCTTAACATTTCTTATATCCATTATGTTGGATTTACAATCTCAAAAAAACTGCTTCCAATCCAGAATTCAGGGTCAGTCACCCTGAAATAAAAACTTTTTAAGTTACTTGACAAAATCTATATTCACATAATACCAGTATTTTTCACAATTTTTATACATTATATATCACTTTTAAATTACAACAATTTTTATCTATATATTTCATCTGGCTCTCCCAAAAAAACTCACATCGGTAGCGCTGCGCCGTTAATGTTATTGTTATTGTTAGAATCCTGTCTACGCCGCGTTTCCTTGAACCAGATGTACATTAATATGAAACAATACAACAATATATAGATATATATATACACACACACTATACAATTACAAACATTTTTCAATAAATCATTAAAACAAATAACCAAAAGATTTGTCGCATCTCAGCGAAGTCATACATCGAAGTAAAAAAATGCATGATTACAATTGTTTTCTTCATCAATTGAGAAAATATTTTACAAGTCAAAAGTTCAAATATATTTATATATATATATACACTCATTGTAGTGTCAACTTTTGCTTGGATTATAATTTTTAAATACCGCTCGAGACTTCCTTCTTTGCGATAATTCTTCCGACAACTTGTTGGAAAGAATATAAAATGAAACAATACAACCTGATTTTTATGGCTTGTCGTCTCCTACTAGAACTTCCAATGAAAGTGTGCTGTTACTTTTCGCTCCTCTTCTTATTTCTTGGGTGCTCTTTGATCCCATCTGCTTCCTAATGTAGGGTCTGTAGTTTTCTGTTCGGCTGTTCCTGGCTTGATTTCACTTCACTCCATTGTCCGGTTGGGACTCCTGGTCCTGTTTCTTGCGTGGTCTTAGGTTATACCTTTCACTGTCTTGAACCACTACTCCTTCCTTTCGGTTCCTCTTCCTACTTATATAAATATTATTATCTGATGACAACGGTCTTTTACTGATCTTATGGTTTACACGTTTCTGCAATTTCCTTGTGGTCCACTTGACCAAGATCCATGCGATCATTTATATCACAATCTTTCCTGCCGTTTTCTTTTAATTTTTGTTTTATTACTGGAAAAAGAGCTAGATAGTGATCTGATAAGTAGTCCGCGCTTATCGGCCCTATCTGTGTGTTTCTCACGTTGATTTGACTTAAGATTTATCCCTTTTTCCTCTAACTCACGCTTTACATCAGACCCTTTCTTCCTACCATATTGCGACTCATTTGATCTTCGTTGTACGTTTTCCAAACTACTCGTTTCCTGACGTGAACTAATTTATCCGAGCTACCTGTTCCTATATCAATCTCGTCACATTTCCTATGACGATACATTCTCACTGGTTCAACATTGATGGTTAACCTTTTTCCTGGCCTCCATATTATAAAATTATTATTATTTCTTACTTCTAACACCCCATACGGACCTTCAACTTTTGTTTAAACTTAGCGCAAATTTTATTGGCTGTTTAAATTAAAGGTTTTGTTTCTAAGAAGACCCGGTCATTCACCTTAATTTGTACATCACGCCTGCGTCTGTTATAATATATTTTCTTATCTTTCATGTTTAGTTTTTGTTTTTCGTCTAGCTTCATCAAACAATTTTTCAATATCTCCTACTGCAAACTCAGTTCTGTCCGAAACAATGACTAATTTTTGAAATGGGGTAATCAACTTTCGACCCAAAAATAATTCTGCAGGGTTTTTCCCATCGTTTCATTCACTGCTGTACGAATAGCATAAGCAAACTCGCGTAAGAATTGGTCCCATGTATCGTGTTGATCATTTACATAATTTGCAATCATTTGCACCAGATCGCGATTTACGCATTCGGTTCTATTTGCCTGAGGCCTATATACAACAGTCTTCACATGCCTTATGCTTAATCTTTCACTTAAATGTTCAAAAAATTCCGATAAAAATTGGGGACTAACAAATCTAACATAACTATCTCATTTGGATAATTTGATACAATCGGATTTAATCGACCATCTGATAACTCTTTTTTATAATTATTAACTTGGCACATATGGCATGTAGAGACATATTGATCAATGAATTTTCTCATATACGGGAAATAACAAACGTCCTTTATTTTATGATAATTTTTAAATCGGCCAAAATGACTTGCTATGGGCTTGTCATGAAATTCTCTCATGATTTCATGTCTTAAAGACTTTGGAATATATACACGCATTTCACCTAACGATGTTGCGTGTTTCGCATAAAACAACAAACCTTCAATTAGACGGAAGTTGCGGGACCGATTCTCACATATCTTCGCATTAAATGTGTTATCTTCCGGGTTTTCTAGATATCTATAGATATGACCTAATTCTGGGTCATTCTTTTGCTCTGTTATTAACTGTTCTCATGACGTAAGTACCAGATCTCTGATTATTGCACAATTAACTTTCTCTCCCATTATACTTTCAACCGGGTTTCTTGATAAAACGTCCGCCACCACATTTTGAGTTCCAGGTCTATGTTCCCATTCTACATTAAATTCTGCTAATTTGAGTGCCCATCTGATCATCCTACTCGACAAATTTTTTCCATGAGTTTAAAGTGTTAAAGCAGCGTGATCAGTAATAACTTTAATAGGCAGTGATCCTAAATATGTTCTGAATTTATTCAGCGCCCACACTACTGCTAAGCATTCTCTCTCGGTTACCGGATAATTCCTCCCAGCATTGCTCAGTGTACGTGAAGCAAATACAACTGGTCTTTGTTCTTGATTTAAAACTGCTCCCAAACCTATTGAACTTGCATTTGTAAATAACTCCAAAGGCTTTTTGAAATCCGTCAATTTTAAAATTTCCGCCTTTGTTATGGCCACCTTGACCACGTCGAATGCCTTCTGCGCCTCAATAGACCAGAAGAATTTCCTTAATTTTCGTTTAAGATTATAAAGGTTTTCGCAAAGTTCAGCATAATTTTTCATAAATTTTGCGTACCACTGGGACAAACCCAAAAACTTGGATACCTCCTTTGAATTACGTGGTGGTTTCATCTCAGGTAGGGCTCGAACCTTTGTCTCATCCGTTTTGATTCCTTCCTTACTATTAATCAATCCTAAATACTTCAATTAATCACAACTAAATTTACATTTATCCTTATTTAAGGTCACACACACAATCCTGCATCTTAAAATAACGAAAAAACCTCTTTTAAATACTCAACATACTTAGTGAATGATGGAGACGAGATGATAACGTCGTCCATGTACACACTCACAAACTTCCCTATCAACAGTTTCAGGATAAGGTCAATTGCCTTCTGAAAATTGGGAGCCGCCCCTGATAAGCCGAATGGCATATGCCGAAATGCTAAAGTGCCACTTTTTACTACGAATGCGGTCTTAAGAATATCACTGGGTTTACTGCCATTTGAAAGTACCCACTTCTTAGATCAAGAGATGACATTATTGTCGTACAGGGGATATTCGTTATTAAATCATCTATTAACGGTAAGGGATAATGTGGATACATCGTGATCGAATTCAGTTTCCTATAGTCAACCGCAAATCTATATGCTTCCGGATTATCCGGTGGTAACCCATTATTTTTCTTACATAACACAACAGATGACGCGTACGGGGTTTGAATGGGGACTATGGTTCCTTCTCGTAACATTTATTCTATGTGGAATTGAAGTATCGCTTGTTTTTGCCGATCATACCTGCACGGCCTGGAAACAACCGGTGGACTATCTCACGTATCAATTTCATGGTATAAAACATGAGTAAGACCTGGTTTGTCTGAAAACAATCCCTTAAAACTACTAAACAAATTTTGCAACTCCTGTTTTTGCTTATCCTCCAACTTTGTCTTAGACAGATATATTTCTACATTTTCTTCCTCAATTGTTTTCACCACATTCTCTATTTGCGAATTGGGAATCTTTAACGATTTTCGATTAAAAACTAAAACAATCTTTGATCCACTTATGAAAAAAACTCCAAGAATACATGGGTATTCTAAATCCGTCAACCCATGAAACAACCAAGGTTTTTCAAACTCCCTAATTTGAATATTGAATTCTACAATTCCTATATTTTGACATTTCGCTCCTTGTGCTGTGATCACCTGAGCTCGCGATTTTTTTACTTGCTTATAAAAAAAATATTTTTTATATATTTCCTCCGATATAAATGACTTCTCCGCTCCAGTGTCCCATAGCAGTTTCAAAAATGTGTTATTTAATAAAATAGGAACATAGGGAAGTTCCACGGGTGATATACATATCGGAGAAAATTTAATTGGTATACCTACTGCCGATTTCTTTTGATTTTGAACTTCATTAACTTTCAAAACATTCAATCGTCTCCTTTGCATTCTATCGCCTAGTCTGAAATTCTCACTCGGACCCCTATTTCTGTGGTCCCCTCTGTTAAAATCATTATTTCGATCTTCCTTTCGAAATTGGTATCCCCTTTCGTTGAATCTGCGATCATCCTTCTGAAATCTATTCCTACTCTGGAACTACTTATTACTTTGATGGCCATTCTCATAGTTACCCCTATAATCATTTCTGCCATTATTTGGTCTACTCCCAACTTCTGAATTTCTTCAGTTTCTGTTATTATCATCATTATTAGACATCCTATGATCGTTTCGACTCCGCCTTTCCACATTATCACTATTCTGCGAACCCCGCGTTAATTTGTAAGAATACCTCTCTTCAAATTTAGTTAAGATTTCCAAAAGTTGTACCGTATTCTGCGGATTTCGGACCTCCACATAGTCCTGAACTTGTGGTTCAAGTCTAACAAAAATGTGATCTACCAAGTCCGCCTGCGACATCCTTAGTTCTAAATTTTGGTTGAGTTTTAACAAATCGTAAACAAAATCCGTTGGCTCCTGATTCCTTCCCTGCTGGGAGGCATAAAACCTCGCTTCCAAATCTTTCTTATTCCTTATAGCGGGGAATGCTTTTGATATTTCAGCTTTAAGCTGCGCGAAATCCGTGGCGGTATCCTGCACTAACACTGATCCGAATATCTGATACCAATCTCGGGCCCTTCCTCGGAGATGATCTTTCAAATAAGCACATGCTAAAGCGCTAGGTATTTTTAGTAATTTTATTTGATTGTCTATGGCCTATAGAAATTCTGTCACATTCTCCGACCCGGAAAAGCACACTTTTGGTAAAATACCAAACCCACTCGAGTTTCCTACCCCAGGGTCATATAAATTAAATTTGTTCGGGTGCCAATGTGATATGGTTGTTCTATGGTGACCATATATTTGATTGTCAGCGTGAATTAGAGGTGTGGGATTGTCAAATTGAATAGACATTTTAAAATTCCTAATATGACTTTATTAAGAATATAACTTAAATCTCTAATAATTTAGATAAATTTTAATAAGTGAGAATCTAATAAACCAAACACACAGCTATAGTTAAACCTGATCGCGTAACTTAGACCACTTATCTAAATAATTATATTATCCGCCTACTTTCAATTCTGATAATATTACAAGTCCTAATATCAAATAATCAGTCCTACCTTAATCCAAAATAAGATTCTATCACGGTAAGAGATGTCTGGGCGTACCTGCAATGGTATGCACCTTGTATCAATGGCTGAATATCCCGGTAACTTTTTGATAGGCTGTCAATTCACACTCGTATCTCTTCTAAACATAACTTTACCCTAAATTGCCATTTTGCTTACAGAAACTTCTGTTCTTTTAAAAGCTATCTTATTTGCATTTCACTTCTTGGATTTGAGTTGGAAAAGATTTGCCATTAATCTTCACCGTCAAAGAACCCAGAGGTTATGTTACAGAAAAGACGCGTGAGCCCGTCACAATCCTACATCGAGAGTGAGACGTAATCGATATGTATTAGTAATTACCGATCATTTCAGCAAATTGGCTGAAATCATACCTCTCAAAAAGGCCTCGGCTCGTGTAATAGCTGATACTTTTTTTGTTAATTTTACATCGCGTTTTGGAGCTCCAATAAAATTAATAAGTGATAACGGTCCCCAATTTATATCCGAAATTTTTGAACATTAAGTGAAAGATTAGGCATAAGGCATGCGAAGACTGTTGTATATAGGCCTCAGGCAAATAGAACCGAACGCGTGAATCGGTATCTTGTGCAAATGGTTGCAAATTATGTAAATGATCAACATGATACATGGGACCAATTCTTACATGAGTTTTCTTATGCTATTCGTACAGCAGTGAATGAAACGACGCGGAATTATTTTTGGATCGAAAGTTGATTACCCAATTTCAAAAATTAATTATGGTATCGGATGAAACTGAGTTTGCAGTAGGAGATATTGAATGATTGTTTGATGAGGCTAGACGAAACACATATCTGAACATGAAAAATGGAAGAAGTATTATAATAGACGCAGGCGTTACGTACAAATTAATATGAATGACTTGTTCTTGTTAGAAACGTACCCTTTAAGTTCAGCAACAAAAAAAATTGTGGCAAAGTTCAAGCCAAAATTTGAAGGTCCGTATAGTGTGCTAGAAATAAGAAAGAATAAGGTCATCATATGGCGGTCGGGAAAAATGTTAACGGTCAATGTCGATCAAGTGAGAATATATCGTCATAGGAAATGTGACGAGATTGAGATAGGAACAGGTAGTTCGGAGAGCATTAGTTCACGTCAGGAAACGAGTAGTTGGGAAAACGTACAACGAAGATCAAATGAGTCGCAATATGGTAGTAAGAAGGGGTCAGATGTAAAGCGTGAGTTAGAGGGAAAAGGGATAAATCTTAAGTCAAATCAAGTTGAGAGACACACAGGTAGAGCCGATAAGCGTGGACCACTTATCTTATCACTACCTAGCTCTTTTTGAAATAATGAAAAAAAGATTAAAAGAAGACGCCAGGAAAGATTAGGGTATAAACGATCACGTGGATCTTGGTCAGGTGAACCACAAAGAAAGTTGCAGAAACGTGTAAACCGTAAAAAGAGAAAATTATCATCAAATAATACTACTATTATTAATATAAGTAGGAAGAGGAACCGAACGGAAGGAGAAGTAGTTCAAGATAGAGAGAGGTATAACCTCAGACCGCGAAAGGAGCAGAATCCGGAGTCTCGACCAACCATTAAAGTGAAGTCAAGTTAAACAAGACCTGTTAGAGCCAGGAACAGCCTAGAAGAAAACTGCAGACCCTACATCAAGGAACAGGTAAGATCAAGGAGCAGTAAGACCAACAAAAAAGAAAATCCTCAGCAAAGCAACCAGAAAAAAGAGAAGAGGAGCGAAGTCTAACAGGACATTATTCTTGGAGGTTCTAGTGGCAGACGCCAAGGCATAAAAATCAGGTTGTATCGTTTCATTTTATATGCTTTTCAACAAGTGATCAGAAGAATTATTGCAGAGAAGGAAGAGTCTCGGGTGGTATTTAAAAATTATAATCCAAGCAAAAGTTGACACTACAATGAGTGGTTTTTTTTTTTTTTTTTTTTTTGAACTTTTGACTTGTAAAATTTTTTTTTTCTCAATTGATGGAGAAAACAATTGTAATTATGCATTTTTTTACTTCGATGTATGACTTCGCTGAGATGCGACAATTCCTTTGGTTATTTGTTTTAATTTTTTATTGAAAAATGTTTGTAATTGTATAGTGTATATATATATTGTTGTAATGTTTCATATTAATGTACATCTGGTTCGGGGAAACGCGGCGTAGACAGGATACTAACAATAACATTAACGGCGCTGAGCTGCGCGACTGATGGGGAGTTTATCAGAAGGACTAGATGAAGTGTATATAGGAAAATTAGTTGTAATTTAAAAGTGATATATAATGTATAAAAATTGTGAAATGTACTGGTATTACGTGAATATAGATTATGCCAAGTGACTTAGAGTTTGTATTTCAGGGTGACAGACCCTGAATTCCAAATTGAAAACCAAGTCTCCAAGTTTTTGTAATCTCAAATGGATGGAAAAGCAATGGAAGATAAGAAGATTGTTATAGTTTAAGTAACGTTAAGTAGTATTTAAGTAGAGTTAAGTTAGTTAAAGGGCATGCTGACCTCGTTTTTTTTTTTTTTTTTCCCCATCCAAGTCAAAGATGGTTTTTTCCCCGGTCACTCCGCTCAGATGAGGCATGCCCACATATGTAAAAGTGAGAATCTACCATGATTAAAATGCATAACTGCTAATGTTGGTCTAGTTAATTGAGTAAAATTTATTGAGGCTGTCAAGAGTTCAAATGAAGATGAATATTAAAAATTAAATTTAAGATGAATAATGAAAATTAAAGTTTAAGTTGAATACTGAAAATTAATAATTAAAATGAGGATTCAAGTTTAAAATTTAAATAAAATTTGGAAAGTGAGGAGATAAAGAAATAAAAATTTAGACACGTAATTTCGTAAGGGCTATTAAGACCTTCGAATAAATCACGTTTATCTTCTTGGAGGGGATAGTGACGGGCTCACGCGTCTTTTCTTTAACATAACCTCTGGGTTCTTTGGTGGCCAAGATTAATGGCAACTCTTTTCCAATCAAAACCCAAGAAGCGAAATGTGAAAAATAAATGCAAATAAGATAGCTTTGAAATAACAGAAGTTTCAGTAAGTGAGATGGCAATTTAGGGAGTGTTATGTTTGAAAGAGATACAAGAGTGATTTGACAGCCAATCGTGTGAAGTTATTTGGAAAGTAAACTATTAAAACAAGGTGCATACCATTGCACGTGCGCCCAGACGTTTTCACATAAAGATTGAATCTAAGTTTGGTTTAAGGTAGGAATGATTATTTGATATTAGGACTTGTAATATTATTAGATGTGAGAGTAGGTGGATTAAATAATCATAACTTAGAGAAAGTGGTCTAAGTTACGTGATTCGGTTTAACTATTACTGCGTGTTTGTTCATTATAGATTCTCGCTTAATATTATCTAAATTGTTAGACATTTAATTTCTATTCTTAATAAAGTCATATTAAGAATCAAAAGTGTCTATTCCTTTTGCAAACCCTACACCTCTAGCTCACGCTGACAATCAAAGATACGGTCACCAAAGGGGGGTGGTTTCACAACTCTCTTCCCCTTCCACCAACCATAGGAAAAGCCTTGCGCCTTGACAGCTTTTTAGAGCCCCCCCCCCCCTGCCGCAAAGGCACTCTTCATTTACAAATATCAATGCCTCCTGTGGAATTTGTCTCCCAGGCCTAACGGCACAGCAATCAGCGTCATTAACCTCTAAATGTTTCATTATATGTGCCAGTCATAGAAAAATATTTACATAGGAAGAACTTTTGTCTACACGCATCTAGCTTGACTTCCTGATCGCGCAAGGAGTATAAAAAAATATTATAAACTTAACTCTGTTTCTTACAAAAGTTATATTTTTTTATAAGAGATTTCATCATTGTGATTGAATTTTTTTAATAAAATTTTTCAAGTATAACCCTGAAATGGATACTTCAAAAAAATTTTCCTTTGTGATTTTAGCAATACTTATTCATTCGTATGAAGCCCA
>BMAV01008730.1:0-125348 GCA_019973955.1 Trichonephila inaurata madagascariensis | reverse complement strand
TTTATTATGTTTTAAAACTATTCAATTTTAAACCTTCAAATTTATTTATAAAATGCAAGAAACTAATTTCGACATTTTTTATTATGACAATTGATGTATAAAAATTGAGTCTTCGAAATAAAAAACAGAAACTATTAATCCCGATATTTTTTTCTTTTAAATTAGTAGAAAACGAATATTACGAGTTCTTCAGCATAAGAAAAGTGCCCTGATTTATCCAAAAAACTTAGAAACAAGAATGAAATTTTTGCTTTTGTTATATATTACGAGTATACTTCGAAAGTTCTACAATGTTGGATTTCCTGGTTTTTTGAAACGTAAAGAAGATTTTTTTTTAAAAAAATACAGTAAGTTTTGTTTTTAATAATAATTACGAAAAATTTTGCAAAATGCCCTAAAATCTATTTGAAAAATAAATATAATCAGAACGTAGTCTAAAAGATAGTTATATTGAAATAAGAAACATGTTCGTTCTCTTTTTCTTTTTCTCTTTCGCCTATTTATTCGTGAGTCACGCATTTTATGTACAACAGTATAAAGAACGGAGTGTTCGGATGCGCTCTACGCTATTTGAACGTTTGAAACTCTGAATACAGAATCAGATGGTTTTTGTAAATGAGCAAGTTGTAAAATCTTTTATATCGACAAAGAATGCTTCTCCCCTTTAATTATTGTTGATTCTTCAGTTTTTGGTCATTATTGATTATCATATGCCTCTTTGGTGTAAGAAAACGTAGAAATGGACATTTGCCTTCTTGTAAATCTTCCAAGGTTGTTTCAAGTAGCCGGAAAACTATTCTTCCTCTTATTGCCGTAATAAATCTTTAGGAAGGGTATTTCCTTTTCTGTTAAGGGGATGGTGGACTTTGAAATTGGCGAAAATCGTCCAAAATATGGAAAAAAATTTTGTGAATTATGAGTTTCGTGAGTTCACTGAACCATATGCAAGAAACCGTATGTGTCTAAGTAATTTTATTAAAAAGTTATAAGCATTTAAAAAAAATTTAAATGGACCAAAAATGTAAACAATAGCATGTGCTTAGGTTGTTATAATTTTTTGAGGTTTTTTTTTTTAATATTAGAATTAATATTTTCGTGTTTTAACAACTACACATTTTAACTGCAACCTTTAACTGTTTTATCGCTGTTTGCTTACTTCCACTTGTTTACAAAAGTCGAAAGTATTGCCTGTTTTTAAAATTGCATATCTTTGATTGCTGTCTGTTTCTTAGTAATATTTATCTTTACGGAATCAAATTTTTGTATCTAAAATCCACAAAAAAGCTTCAAAAACATCTACAATTGTCCTGTATTTGTTTACAATGGATGCTATTAGTAGGCGCTATCGAAAACCTAAAGGTAGGCCATCAAAAAGAAGGAGTTTGTGTGCATCCAAAGTACAAAAGAGATGGGGAAAAAATCACATGCAAAGTGATTTTGATAGTAATATGTGTGCTAAAAACTCTGATATTCTGCTTGCTGAAACTTCAATTATTATGCATACTGAAAACTCTATTAGTGATGAAGGTTCAGATGCTGGTGAAAATGAACAATATTTGAATGCAAGTGCCAGCAAATTTCAGATGTTTCCTTCTACATCAACATCAACTTTTTGTCCTAGTGAGAAAAGTACATATGTTTTGATGAATAATGATATGTGGTCTTCTCTTTGTAACATAAAATGTGATGAATGTGATATGTGCTCATTGGATGTTGAGTGTAATGATGCTTATGGTTTTTCTTCAAAAATAGAGCTAAAATGTAAAAGCTGCAAAAAAATATTTAATTCTGTATTCTCTAGCCCACGAGATGATGATAGCAAATGTTTCGAGGGGAAATAAAAGCTCGTTGAAGCTTTTCTAAAATTGGGAAAGGTCATGCAGCATTAGAACTTTTCTCTATGGCTATTGGCATTCATGCAATGGATAAGAAAACATTCTCAAAATGTTTACTTAAATTATATGAAGAAAAGTGTAGTTTTAAAGAAGACATTCTTGAAATTTCCCGGAAAGTGGTCCGAAAACACCATGAAGATTTGCTCGGCACTGCTAATGGTGTTATAGACATCACCGTTTCATATGATGGAACATGGCAGAAACGGGGACATTCATCATTGTACGGGATAGGAATTGTTATCGACATTTTGACTGGGCTGATTATCGATTACGAAATCCTTTCCAAATATTGCCCAGAATGCACTACTGCAAAAAGGGATCTTGGAGAAAATAGTGCTGAGTACTCCATTTGGTACAAATCACACCAAGAAGAATGCAGCGAAAATTATGTAGGATCTTCTAATGCCATGGAAATTAAAGCTGCAGAAATTATATGGAAAAGATCCATTAAAAATTGTGGTATGCGATACGTGAGCATCTTGTCAGATGGTGATGCCAAGACCTATCAGCATTTATCATCATTAAATGTGTATGGTGACTGCATAAAAATTGTGAAAGAAGAATGCATTAACCACGTGGCAAAAAGGCTTGGCACAGGATTCCGTAATAAAATTTCAGAGTGGCGGAGTAAAGGTATCACCATTGGTGGGCAGAAAGAGGGCAACCTCAAAGAAAATACCATTGTGAAACTGACTAACTTTTACAGAAAAGCTATAAAAGACAATGCACCAGATGTAAGAAAAATGAAAGGTGCAATTTTAGCTTCATTGTTCATCAACAGATAAAACTCCAAAGCATAGTAAATGCCCTACTGGTTCGACATCATGGTGCTTTTACCAGAGGGCATTGGCTAAAAATGAGAACCCTATGTCCCATTCACTGATGAAAACTAAGCTGTCGGAACAAGTTCTGGAAAAAATACTTCCAGTATATCAAAGGCTTGCAAACGATGAGCTTTTAGAAAGATGTAGTGCGGGGAAAACTCAGAATGCCAAAGAAAGCATAAACAGTGTTATTTGGAAATACTGCCCAAAAGAAACTTTTGTTTCTAAAAAGCGACTTGAAATGTGTGTTATATCTGCCATAGGTGGATATAATTTTGGTTGCTTCAATAGTTTAGCTATTGAGCACAATGAGTTAAGTGCTGTATCTGTGGACATTTCCCATAAACGTGATAAACGACGCTTAGCTCAGAGTGAAAAAAAGAATTCTAGTGATTGGAAAAAGAAAAGAATTAGTAATAAATTGGCCAAATCATCCAAAATTACAAGGAACATTAAAAAAGAAGGTGAAACATATGGTCCTGGCAAATTTTAAATGTTGTTTCCAGTAAATTCATATTTATTTGTACTATCACTGAAAACATTTTACCGAAAAACTGTATCATGTGAAACCATTTTATTCTTTTATTAATTTTTTTCTCTCTTCAAATTATGCTTGTAAATAAATAACCTAGTATAAATATGTCTGTTATTAAATAAAATGGATGTTTAATAATATCAGAACTACAATTATAAAAGGTAAGTGGAAAAACATTTTTAAAATGACTTTTCTCAAAACTTTGTTTTTTCAGATTTACGTGCTTTTAAAATGTTCCATGCGTCTCAATTTTTGAGCAAATTGCTTGAAATTTCTCGTGAAGAATACTGATAAGTACATAAATAAATCTGGGTATCCATTTAAAATTTTGACTTCTTTTAGATAGTTAAATTTCATTTTTAGTGTACAAAATCCGATATTTTACAGAAAATTAAGTACAAATGAACAAAAACCTTTCTAAAAAATTAACCGGTGCATGAAATTGCTAAATAATACCCATTTATGTGTAACGTGTACTAATAAACATTAATAATGTTAGACGAAGTCAAAAAATAAAAAATTGGAACGCATGGAATGTTTTTAAAAAATTTAAAACTTATTAATTTTTTTTAATTTAAAAAAATTTTAATTGAAAATTTTTTTAAAGATATATTTGATCTAGTTGTAATCCAGTGTATATGCTCATAAATTTTCATTACTCTTACTTAATAATTAAAAAAAAAGTTTTTGAAAGTCCACTGTCCCCTTAAATTGTCGGACATAGGATAAAAAGAAACTGTGCCGACCAAGCCCTCCAAAAAGTCTCTTCTACTTTGCGAATGTTATCAGAAGAATTAAAATAACCGTTCGGAGAACTCATATTGTGTTAGATTTTTAGAGAAAGGTTAAAAAGGACCCAGTCACTTTAGGGCACTGTCCAAACGAAGCGGGGGGTGATATTTGAAACTAAAGTCTTTCTTCTTTTTGAAGAAAGTAAAGAAAAATTGTTGTCACAGTTATCTAACTCGATTGAGGAGTTTGTGCGTTGAGAAGGAAAGGTTTTTGTAATTGTTTTGAATGTTGATCGAAGGAGTTGGCTTTGTAGGAATATATTCGCTCTATCTTATGCACAAAATCACACACAAAATTCAGAGCAGTGATCTTAGAATTTAAGCATTATGCAATTCTTTTGAAATTTTAAATAAGAAGTAAGGATTATGCAAAGGGTAAGAATATAACTTTTTTGTCCAAAAGGTGAAAAAAATTAAGAAACTCCAATATGTTGTCATTACTCGCAAAAAAAAACAATTCAATGCAAATAAGAATAATACAATCCTTTTATATAAACAAGTTTACCGAGATACATGAAGCTCCTCGGCAAATTAAAAATGTTTGTAGTCATAATATTTTATCTTTGATACCAGCTTATTGTTTGCGTTTTACTACCAAGTATTCTAAAAATTCAAAAGCATTTCCTCTTTTTTACTAATGAAAACAATTTATTACTTTTGAAAAATATAATTTTAAATTTCTTATGTGTATTTAAAAATTTATTTTTAGGAACACGTAGGTAAATTGATAAATTATTAATATTTCATTTACAAGTTCCATTAGGAACAAAGTAATAAGACGGACCTTGTAATTTAAATAACGATCAAGTAATGAGAACGATAGCCGAGCTAGAGCCCCCACTTCTAATTTCCACACCACGACAACGTAAGGATTTTGACTTAAGGCGTATCATCTGTGCAACTCTATGAATTTTTAAATAAAAACATGAAACGACTACAATGCGGCACTATTTAATATGCACCAACGTTTATAGCCTTAGGATATTCACATTTTATAGTATAATGTGAAACACCTACCTTCCGTTCATCTCATTTATTTGTCGCAGTAAATGTTTTATCATAATTTTCAACATATATAGGAAGAATTAGATCAAAGGAAAATATCATTTTAATTTTTGAAAAATGCTTGTAAATAAAATTTAGAATTATTCTAAGTATTCTTTAAGTATTATGAATTTTAATGTATCAAAACAGAATAGATTAAGAGTATGATGATATATATTCTGCAAATGTATTCTAAAAGAGAAAAACAATTATAAATCATTAACAGTGCAGTTACCAAAAAGGAATAGTTGATTTTTGACGATGTCTATTGGAATACATATGTTGCAAATACGTACAACTTTTAAACAAAACAAATATTCCACGTAATTTTCTTCTTGATTGAAGCCGTATGCATGTATCTCAATGAAGATATATTCATTTAAAAGAAGATAGAGCTTCAAAATACTAAATTATTTTAGAATAATTCTTTAACGATCTAAGAAAATCTAAATTTTACATTTTGACATAAAGCTCAGCATTTTACTTTTTCTTTTATTTTATAATATTCATTATACATAATTATAATTAATTAAAAACTACGCTATTTATTTCTTACTTATAATTTGATTATTTTTTGACACCTGCATAAATTATAAGTTTGTGTAACAGATTCCTGCATTTAATAGAATGAAAAATGAATTTATAATAATTTTCATATTTTAATGGATTTAGTGAAAATCAAAATATAAATAAATTTTACTTGGATGAAATTAATTAAATTTTGTTAAATTTTCTGTATCTTTGATTAAAATCAAATAAGCGCTTTTTTTTAATTTTTTACGCAATGCTTTATATTTTATCAGCACTGTTTTATATAATAATAAATTTCTTATGTTATTTCACTCACTTTAAAAATACTGAAGATGAAATCTAGGGGAAGGGTAGGTTAAATTGTAAGGAATCGTCTCCTTTTTAAAAAAATAAATAAATAATTTTTTTTAGATTTCTTGAACTGAAATCATTAGTAACTATTACCCGTATTCCAAGAAAACATGTTTCCCTAAGAAAGGGAAATCTTAGTATTTAGGGACTTTCTAAGGCGCGGACATCCCCATTGCACAGCAGGAGACTAACAGCTATCTTGCTTTTATTGTCCTCCGGTGTACGGTAGCATCAATCAGTGACAAAAAAGGGGGAAGTCAACGTGGCGAAAAGTGCCGTCCTGTGGAAAATTTTTAACTGAAAGCCGCCATCTCCAAAAGGTTAAAGTTGTTCCTAATATTAAAGATAGATTATGGTGGGAAAATTACTATATTAAATATTATAATGCAGTTTATCCTTATGGACTAAATGTGTATTAAACCAAGGAAAAAATATTCTAAATGCAATTAAACAAAATTCTCAAGAGTTTTATTACAATAATGAGATTAATATAATATCTAATAAAAGAAAAAATAGAGGGGCCAGAACTAAAAGATTAAGTAAAGAACACAAAAAGTCCTTTCAGATAGTATTATAGATATTTGTAATAGCTTTGATAACAATTTTAACATAAAACACATTAAATCTTTTATGTTTGGACTCAGTAAGACAGAATTATGTATTACAGAAGATGTACTAATTTCAAATATAAAATTAAAGATTGTCATGCTTTGCATATTATTAAGGACATTCATAAATTTTTGAAACATAAACATAACATAAATGTTAATATAAATAAGGATTATCAAATAGAATACTGTACACTTTTTTATATGAATAAATCATATGATAATGTTAATTTTTCTGACATTTTTAAAAAACACATGTCATCTTTCCCAATACAAAACATCACTATTAAAAAAGCTTTTAAATACAATAAAAAAATAGGTAGATCAATTTTTAACTATAATGTGCCTATAAAGCAAGATAACTTAATATGTAAATGTAGTGAATTTAAAGATTTCATTGATCAACATCACAAGCATGTTGTTACTGGTGATCTCAATATTGTAAAAGACAATAATATTAGAAACATTATGAATAAAGGTACTGGTTTTAGATTAATGATTTCGAATAATAATAAAATTATCAAAAATCAGTTATATAATGATATTGAGCATTTTATATACAAAATAGCTATTAAATATAGTATGCCTATAGAGGCATTCACAGAATTCAAAGGTAAAATTACAAAGCAGCTTAATAAATATAACTATGGTACAGATAATAAAATCTTTTTTAATAATATTAAAAGTCAGAATAAAAATTTACAAAATAAATTTATTATAGTTTATGTTGATCAAGTGCCAGGAAATTTTGCCTTCATATGTAAATACTATTATAATTTATTGATCAACAATTATTTCGATAATAATACAGCTTTTATTAAGTCTTCTAATTCAGATAGAGAAATAAATAAACGTATATCTTGGCTTTTCATAAAAAGTTAAAAATTCAAATTAATATAATTTTAAATTTCCACATATATTTCTTACTCCCAAATTTCATAAAGACCCAGTTAAATTTAGGACAGTTACAAATGATTTTAATACATATATCAGCAAAACAGGCAAAATTCTCCATGAAATATTGCATGAAACAATAAATAATCTTAAATCCACAGCCATTCTTAAAAATAGTAAATCACTAGTTGAAAAAAAATGAAAGGTAAAAAAATTTATTCAATCTATAGTTTAGATTTTGAAGATCTCTTTAACTCTATTAATATTGATGTGATTTGATTAATATACTTGTAAATTTACATAAAGACAATTTATTTAATAATGTTAATTATGATAGATTTGGTTCACTAATTAGGTTTGTACTTAAAGAGAACTATATATATATCATAAAGGTAACTATTATCAGCAGATTAAAGGATTGCCACAAGGTGGCCCTGCGAGCAACTGTCTTGTTAATTTATACTTACATTATTTTGAAAGTAGTTACATTATTAATTCTAAATATTATATTTATCGTTATATAGATGATATTATCATTTTTGGCAAACAAGCCAATTTTATACCTAACATTAATTTTTATCCACAATATCTTAATTTAATACAGACAAATAATAACAACAATGAAGCAAATTTTCTTGACATACATGTCAAATTATATGAAAATGTAATAGTTTCTAATATTTATGATAAAAGAGAAGAATTTAATTTCAATATTATAAAAGTTCCTCATTGGGAGAGTAATGTACATGTTTCTATATTCAGAAATATTGTTATTAATTATATACTACGTAATAAATTTCTTGTGTCAAAAAAACCAGACATTATAAATAACTATAAAGATTTTACTAAATATTGCTTAAATCAGAAATACCCAATTAATTTTATTAATTGTTATATAAATAAAGCTATTCAAAATAGTTAGGATTAAAATTCTGAGATTGTGATAATAGTTTATTACTATAAACTTAAATATTTTATTGTTATAGTTATCTCCAAAATCTAATATTAGATTAGAAATAACTTACTGTTATTTTATTCATATTTACTCTGGTGTTATTATAGTTATGCTATAATATGCAACTCTTATTAATTTTTATTTCCATTCTTTTTATTCTTTTGTTAAGTGCTACATTTCAGCCATTCTTTTGATTTAAATCTGTATTATGGTATAGAATCTGGCAACAAGTTGTTTGCACTCAGATTTAGCACGGGCTTTGCATTTGTAAGTGCAATTTTTAGGTAAGTTACCTCTATCTTTTAATG
Organism: Trichonephila inaurata madagascariensis; assembly: GCA_019973955.1. Classification (NCBI taxonomy): domain Eukaryota; kingdom Metazoa; phylum Arthropoda; class Arachnida; order Araneae; family Nephilidae; genus Trichonephila; species Trichonephila inaurata. The sequence goes on along the minus strand of BMAV01008730.1, from coordinate 116,612 downwards.
GATTTTGATATTCCTATCCATTATTTCCTATTGGTTTTTGCTCAGTGTTATTTACAAAAAAAGGGGGAAGGTTGGCTGGCCAAAAAACATGTTCAACCCCACTTTTATATAAATTATTTTTTGTATAATAGCTGTCCTAAGTCAGCAATGTGTGTTCATAACACTGCAACATCCATTTTAATTTTATATTTATAATCTCGATTACTCTTTTGTCCTTCATTGTGTGATTTTCCTGCTGTCTATGTGTTTGTCGAATGTTATTGTTTGGATGTTATCTTTTGTTTGTAGAGAATTGGCCTATATATATATATATATATATTAAGTAATCCATTTTAGAAAAAAAGTTTCAATGCATGATGATCAAGTAGAACTCAATAATCAAGTTACTTCGCAATTTTTACTATATATATATCTATAAACTAAACTTTACTCAGTGGCGTAACACGCCTTGAGGGCCAGCCCCTATTTTCCCCATCTCAGTACATGTGATCTTTCAGCGCTGAGGTGCATAAGAGGATGTCCCGATCAGAAGGTCTGTCTGAAGCGAAACCCCCAGTGTTTAGTCCTCAAGCAAGCTTAATTCTCATTTCTCGACCCACTGAAGGTATGAAAATCTTATTCGACCTTGCTCACCACGAGGAGAGGACCCCTGACTTGTGGCGTGGAAGAGTGCGATATGCTGCCACTCGGTACCTGGGCTTCACTATATGTATTCATACTAGCTGGTATGCCCGTTCTTCGCACGGGTAAATTGAAAAATGAAACAATACAGATTGACTGATTTAGTTTTTAATGAGTTAATTTTACGTGAATTGTAAATTAAACAAGAAAAAAAACTTTTTGCATATCTCCTCTGAACAGAAAACCATGTTTGCTAAATATTAAGTCTATAGATATAAAAGCTGATAATTTTTTTATTTTATTTATAACACCCCTTAACTCTCTTGTGGGTCGATTTTTGAAAAAACCTAACCTCTGCTTAGCAAAAGTAACACATTGTGACAAATTTTGTGTATTAAACGCTTAAAATAATGCAAATGATTTGTATCTGGATGTGTAATAATTTAATATTATATGTTCATGCATTTATTTTATGTTAAATTGCTGTTACCCGTGAATTTGTCAACGTGGAATTTAACAAAAAATGTTTATTCAATTCGCAGAGTTTATGAAAACATAAAAATTATGTATTCCATGTAAAGAAATACCTACGCTATAATTATAGTGTCATTCGTATACACTGCTGGCCACCGTAAATGCAACACCCTGAAGGAAGCATGCAAATAACATGAAATTTACTACATCCATTAGCGGAGGTAAGATATGGAAATGATTAGAATTTTAGGGCAGACACACATCACGCGCGCCTGTGGCGCAAACTCAAAGCGCTATTTAAGGCTTGGAGATTTCGAGGATTTCAAGTTCGGCAATTGTGTTTTTCTTGTGTTTTTTTCAAAAAATGATCAGTTATGTTTCGTAGAAAACAGTGATCTGCTTTTGATCAAGTATCCGAATTCGACAGAGGAAGGATAGTGGCCTACCGAGATTGTGGATTATCTTTCAGGAAAATCGGTAGTCGTGTTGGACGAAACTAAACAACTGTAATGTGGATATGTGACCGTTGAATGCAGGAGGGTACAACGGACCGACGTGTCGATCGCATCCACCTCACGCGAGGACAAGCAAATTGTGCGCATGTCAGCGACGGATCGCTCAGACACATCACGAACCGTAGCACAGCACATTGAGTCTGTAAGATATCATTCAGTTTCTGCGCGTACCATTCGACGCCGTTTACAGCAGAGTGGTCTGTCTGCAAGATGTCCATTGCTTGGTCTACCCTTGACGCAGAACTACAGACTTCTCCGCCGTCAATGGTGCGATGAAAGAAGGATGTGGGTGGCAGAATGGAATGAAGTTGTCTTTACTGAAGAGTCAAGCATCTGTCTGCAACACCACGATGGTCGGATGCGAGTCTGGAGACACAGTGGAGAGAAGATGCTGAAAGGCTGCGTTATCCCGGTGTAACGTCGTCGGTAGTTCGTACACAAGAAAATTTGTCACAGCCATATTTTAATATTTTAAATAGTATTTAATAGCTTCAAAAATATTCATTAAATAGGCCAAAGCCGGGCGGACAGTCTTTATCACGCGAGGTCAATCCTTATTCCGCAAGGCCTCGACAATCCCTTGCTTTTCCGGGCTCCAGTTTACTCCATGGCTCTATCTCCCCAAGTTTCTTCTCTCTCCGTTCGTTCAAGTCTTTTCTCATTGGCAGGTCAAAGAAAAGGTCTGCCCTCGTCCCCGGGCCACCTTCGTCTCTCATTTACGCGGCAAACACAAACACATTCCCCGTCCGTCTGGAATCCAAGGGCGCCATAACTCACATCTATTCATCTCACACCTGGGCCTCACAGCCCCACTCTCAATGCATCGACTTGCATACAGACCTCGCTTATTCAAGACTTTCATAAAGGAATGCCTATTGACACCGGCATTCCTTAGCCATTGTAGATTCCAGACCAGATGTCTGCGCTTGTCCGAGGCCAGACAACAAACAATGACCCCATGGCACCTGCACCTGCTGTCATCCAACATCTGTTTGGGATGAATGGATAGGGTGATTTCAGATGAATTGGCAGGGTGGGGTTTACATCAATCGAAGACGTTACAACTCCTTCCCTAAAAGGTCCATTTCACTGGACTGCTCTGGCCTCGAACTGGTTTAGTTCTTAATATTTCCACACCGAAATGTTGTCTTATCCTATGAGACTGACCAGGACAGCAATCAAGTAATAAATACAATCAAAAAGTAAAATAAATAAATAAATCCACAAAATTCTAAAACATTCACTTTACAACTTCAGACTTAAATCCAAAATCTTTGGTTGCCTTTTCTGTAAGTTACATCACACCTTACATTTTCAGGGTTCAAGAAGTTAAATCAAATCATAATATTTTAACTAATTTAATACATTAAAGTAACTCAATCAATTGTGTTAAACTTGGCCTCTGTAGTATTCGCTTTACTAAGGGCACAAAAGATTTTTCAATAACACATAATATCCTTCCACCTTACACACACACAAACGCTCGCCTCACTACGAATGATAATTCACCTAGCACAAATCCAAATAATTGCTTATTCCCATCTACTTATTCAGACGTGTAAATAAACAAAATAAACACCTATAAATTCCAAGCTTTTGCAAATTACATTAAAACAATTTTTTTTTTATTAAGAATTTTTAAATCAAGACCTTCTAAAATTAAATTGATTTTGGCTTTCGGTAGGCATTCTCTAGCCATTATATTAAGTTATTCACAATTCATGGTATTGTCTTCCATTACGTTAGTTATTGAAAATTGAACAATTTAATTAGAAGTATAATTAACATACCTCATTAGCTCATGCAATGAATTTACTTAGTCTATTGTATGTGCATGGACTGGTGCTGCTTTGGTCGATCTGACTTCGACCCAATACCACTTTAATACAAGCTACTTTACGATTTTTTCCAAATCTGCATCAGAATATCGTCATATCGACCATTCATTCACATCAATCTGCTCTAACTAATACCATAACCTGTGTCAGTTAAATTACATCCATATGGAAAGAAGCGCATACAAGGCTTATTTCACTTTCTTAATAATGTACATGCCAAGTAATAACGCATGCGGCATACTTCGGATAACTCATCATGAGAGAACGAGGAAAATACCACTTCTACTGGTATCCGTACAGTGACCCGGTACAGTACTTCTTCTTTTCTACAAAACCTTCCGTTTTAATAAAAGATAAATTTCGGCTCGCGTCACCTGGTTCAAATTCGCGTATTACATTTAATACGTGGATGAGTATCAGCTCACCCTTTAACAGCTACGGGCGGAAATTGCGGTTCGACTACCCCATCCGTTTACATCTAAATCTAAAAGACTCTGTATCCTCTCGTAGCGAATTAATTAACATCTGGGATGTACAACAAGTTTTAATTTTAAACGGCTTTCCCGTATTTAAACTACTATCCTTCTGCCTTAAAGAAATCATCCGGATATGAAGGGAAACCTTTCTTTCTTTTAGTCGGTAATCATTCTCAAATAATTTACTTCGATCAGGCAGTAATTTAAATATACAGTTGACTTTCCTTGCAAAACACATAAAAGTTAAAATCCATAAATAGCTTTTACCGAATGAAATTTCGGAATCTTTCCTGGGATTCCTTCGACTATTTTTTCTAACCAAATTTGCCAAATTCGGCTTCTTGCAATTTTACAGTTTTATTAAATTGGGGGCGATAAATGGTACTGCAGTCTCTTTTCAGGTAAATCTATCTCGAAATTAAATTCTGAGCTAAAACTAGACCTATTAATAAATCTCTAAACTATTTCCTCGTCTTTTGGGTTTTGAGAGGCGGCGGCTATTAACTACCTCTGGAAACCTCCCCACACATCAACTTTTACGTGTTTTCTTTCCTTCATTTAACTTCCCTGCTATCTTAGCCATTATATGATTCCGAAAACCTTCACGATTCACTGTTAACTTCTTTTCACCACCTGTTAAACGTCGCTACTGGTATTTTCTTTTCTCGCATTCCTTTTCACAACTCAAAATTTCAGGGTTCACTATCCTTATGTTTATCAATTCTAAAGATCATCTATTTCATCGGAATTTGTGCACTTTGTGCGGCGTTGATTAACACTTTTTCCACCTGGAAACGACCCCACGCACCCTTACGTATTAAATTTATACGGTTTTCTTACTTTTCCAGCTATAAACTTTTGCTATTCTTTTCTGTTCCTATCCTCTTACTTCCAGAGAGCTTGTTCGTCCTTCTTACTGGAGACAATTCTCATTTTCAAAATCACCAGACATATGGCGTTCTCCACGCTTTTATTAACAACCTGGTTAAATAACGGCCTACACTTACTAACCGGTTCACCGACTTCTGCGGTACGTTTTACTGACACACAATAAGCTTATTTTTCGAGATTGTTAATCCTGGCCCTGACCTTCAACTCATTTTCTTTTAACTATTTCTGAATTGAGCTCTTGGTCTTTCTATCGAGTTCCTAAGATGATCTGCGCTATCAGATTCCTTAATTTCCGTCTTTCCTCAAAATACCCTCTAAAATATTTAACTACTTCATCAGTATAGTATTATTTACTTTGACAAATTCTCTTATTAATTTCCATCCCTAGTTAAAGTAATATCAACTTCTACCCTAATTTAACTTTCATAATACAACATTACGTCTTTCCTTCTCTTAATAAAACGCCATGATGCACTAATACACACACAAAACCAAATCTAAACTTAATCGTTTACAAAGTATACTTTACAGACTCAGGCAAACTAACAGCCATAGGCCTAGACTTGACATCATTTTACAAATATTGCGCAAAATCTAAAACCAACACAATAACCCCTACTCAACACTGTGCTACAAAAGTATAACTACACAGCCATGCTAATATTCTGGAAATCTATAACCTCAACAATACCCACACAATATTTGTACCAGCACCATAAAATTATAACTACTGTATGCGCCATTTCACAAATCTATAACCTCAACAATATCTACACAATGTGCAACACTACTAAATTATAACTACTGTATACTTAATTTCACAAATCTAAGACCACAACAATACCCTACACAATTACTGTGCCAACACAACTAATTATAACTACTATACTAACTTTCACAACTCAAACAAAATACCAATATCGCATTTACTCTTTACTTCATACAAAAACTACAATCTTTCTAGTCTCTTATTGTTTACTAAATTTACCTAGTCTTTTATATTCCTTATCTCAACATTTTACATACAAAAACAATACTCAGTTGCTGTCGAAAATAATCTCAAAGAAAGGGCTTCACCTTAAAATTTGTAGACGTACACTCAGGAACTCTCTTTACACTACAAATCACTTCTTAAAAACGCACTCTATCACAAACAGACGGGAACTCGTGACTTCTTAACACCTGGGGACTTGGCTGATCCCTCAAAACACACGGGCAAACAGATCCTTTTAAATCTATGGTTGATTCATCAGGCAGGAACAGGAGACACTTGTATCCGGCTCTTCTCTGGCAGGGACTCAGGAAACATCTCTGTAGGCAGGTTTTAAAATCAGGCGAGCACGCTTCATCACCTCTTGAGTCGGCGCTCCCAAAATCAGGCAGGAGCATTAAATTACTCTCATCACATTCGCACGGCTGGCCGTTTCTCAATTTTCCCGCCAAACTAAGGATTCGGGCATCTATTCAAACTCCAAATGCCGGGTCACATACTTCTTCACCAATTTAATATATATATATAATTTAGCTGTAACGTCGTCGGTAGTTTCAAACACAAGAAAATTTGTCACAGCCATATTTTAATATTTTAAATAGTATTTAATAACTAAAAATATTCATTAAATGGAAGGCCAAAACCGGGCGGACAGTCTTTATCACGCGAGGTCAATCCTTATTCCGCAAGGCGCTCGACGTCCACTTAGCAGGGCTTAGTTTACTCCATGGCTCTATCTCCCCCAAGTTTCTTCTCTCTCCGTTCGTTCAAGTCTTTTCTCATTGGCAGGTCAAAGAAAAGGTCTGCCCTCCCAATTACCTTCGTCTCTCATTTACGCAGCAAACTAAACACATTCACACATGAAATGCAAGACCGGGGCATACCAGCTCACATCTTCAATACTGGGCTCAGCCCCTCTCAATCATCTGACGCATACAGGGCCTAGCATTAAGACTTTCATAAGGAATGCCTATGCGACACCGGCATTTCGCCCAGCCATCCCGTAAGTTCAGACGGAATGTCTTTACGCTTGTCGAGGCCAGACAACAAACGAAATGACCCCAGGGCCACCACCTGCACCTGTCATCAACATCTGTTTGGGGATGAATGGATAGAAGGTATTCAGATGAATTAAACGGTGGGGTTCACATCAATCGAAGACGTTACACTGCGTTATTATGTAGTAGGGGGTGGTATTTGGTTTCGTTCTCGCACTCTTCTAGTACGCATTGACGGTAATTTAGTATGTACTGTCTCCAAGGTGTTGGAGCTAGTTGTCCTTCCTTACCTTCAGGGCTTGGCCACAGCCATATTTCAACAGGATAATGCGCGACCACACGTAGCACGCATTGTCCAAAGGTTCTACATCAATCACCAGATTAAATTGCTTCCCTGGCTGGATCGCTCTCCAGATCTTTCACCGAAAGAAAACATGTGGTCCATGGTTGCTCAACGATTGACCCAGATTACACCCCCAGGTGCCACACCAGATCAACTTTGGAAACGTGTGGAAGTTGCCTGGTCTGCTGTACCCAAGTACATCAAAGATATAACTTTGAATCCAAGGCCGAGGTGTGGCCGCGGTGATCCTCAACAATGGCGGCGTCCGGCTATAGATTCTGGCAGGAACCACACTTCACAACAGAGATCTATAAATTTAATCCTTTGATAGTTGGTCGCGTATTATCTACAGTAAATTTTTGTTGTGCTATCATTTGTAACTTTCTTGGTGTTGCATTTACGGTGGCCAACAGTTTACTTTGTGAATCCAATGTTTCTTGCGGGCAATTTTTTTTTCTTTGTTTTTGTTTGGCAAGAGTGAGAGGACGCATGACCCTTGAAGCTTTTCAATAAATTTGGGGATAGGGACTGCTAAATCATTAGAATCAAAATAGGTCAAAGTAGCAGTTGGGTGAAACGCGAACACAAATCAAGCCGCAAGCAAGGGGTGAAATGATCGCATACTTTTGACACTGTTGATGGGGTGAGGATTGTAAAATCATTAGGATCAAAGGACATGAAAGGGAAATGTAGCGAGTGGCAGCCACCTAATCAAAGGAAAAGTGTGATATTAGTGCTAGAAATCATTGAGACAGAAGGCTCGCGAAATGAAATAATCCCTATTGAACAAAAATAATATGTATTGAATAAAAATAATAACTATTGAAATAGGTGATCCCTATTTGAATCGAAAACTGTTCACTATTTCATAGGTTTTAACTTTATTTTCGCTGAACTCTCTCTTTTTTTTTAATTTAAAAGGTGCCTCAGTAAATCACTGCGATTAAGTTATTTTATTGCGTATTCATAGATTATCAACCTCAAACCAAGTTCTGCTTTTGACGAATAAAAGTTTATATATATAACGCACTTCGAAAATAAAATTTCCTTTCGGTATCATTTCTCGATAAGTACTTTCTCACATTTCACTTTCTCTCATAAGTACATTTCTCACACACACACAAAGCGCTTTATTTCAAATATGGTAAATAAAATCATTCAGTGGTAAGACACAGTACGTCACCTGCAAAGCTGCACAAGGCTAAAGAGTATTGAAAATTTCTGTATTTTAGTCATGTGGTCCAGAGTGATAGAGGACTACATCGTTGGAGTTGATTTGAGTTGGTGTTTTTATGGCGCAGAACCAGTTTTGGCTATACTGCACCAAACATTCATAGGTCTGTGGTCTGGACGGAAAAGAAGAGAGGGTGGATGACAAGATGGAGGTCGAAAATAGAGAAGGATTTTAAATTTTTATCCGGATTACGACACCCGTGTTTACCAAAGATAGTAAACCCTGTAACGTCGTGAGTAGATAACCAACCACAGAAAAATCGTCGCAGCCACATTTTAAATTTAAAACAGTTTTTATGTGATTCATAGGTACTAAATATGAAGTAATAAAGTCCAATAAATATGCCAAGCCGTTGCAGACAGTCTATGTCATGGGAGTTAAATCCTTTTTCCCGAAAGCACTCTCAACGCCACCGGCGTTCCTCGTTTCTTATTTCTTTAAGTTCCTCTCCAATACCGTTTTTCTCAGGGCTCCTCTCGGTTTTCTCTAAGCTGGGGCTCTCTGTCTCCCTAAAAGCGCCACCCCAAACACCAGGGAGACCACAACACGCCTCTCCTCTCTTCTCATTGGCAGGCCAAAAAAGATACCCTCGTCCCGGGCCACATTCGTGTACTATTTGGCGCGGGGAAACACAGGCATTCCCTGGTCTGTCACAGAGCTAAGGGTGCCTGTAATTCTTATCTAACATCCCAGGGCCTTATTCATGCACCTCTGGGTTTTTAATCCCATTCTCACAAACTTGACGCGGCGAACTGTTCTTTTCAGACAGGCTTCGCCGGATGTCAATGGGATGTCGGCTCTCCTTGGATATTGTAACTTCCAGACTGGATGTCGGCGTTTGTCCGAGGTCAGACAATAAACAATGACCCCATGGCCACGTGCTGTTGCAATCTAACATCTGTTTGGAGCCATAAAAACTTCGCATGAATAGAAGGGTGAGGTTCACCCCAATCGAAGAAGTCACAACCCCTTGGAGAGAAATATCCCTAGAGTACCTCGGGATTGCGACACCCGTACCCACCTAAAGAAGTTGAGCCCCCTGAGAGGGACAACATCGAGTTTACCTCAGTTTCGCCACTTTTACGCATATTGGTGTGCTGGGATGGGAGAGGGTGCCAACTCAATGTCGTCCTCTTCACTTGAACATGGTTAAAATTTAAGAGGTCCGTTGCCAAAAGCACCTCATGGAGCTGAACAGTGCGACGTCAATATTTACTCACTCATTCCACACCACACCCACGAGAGGAAGATTAAACGTTGACGTATTTATTGTAAATCTGTGCTATATGCACTGCAAGTCTTCAGAGGTACAGAGCTCGAACTCATGACATGCCAGCCACGAGTCTGAAATGTTGCCCTCTAGTTTACGGCGGTCGCAATGTACTATTATGTAGGAAATATGTTGCATGTATCGGAACTCTCGGTCACGATCCAAATACACTTTTTTTTGTTGTAAGAAATGTTTGCTATTTTTTTAAGAAAAATAAAACAACGGTAGAAGCTTGTAGTTCCAAATTATTTTGGCCATTCATGTTCGTTCGTGTTAATTTATTCGAAAAGTTGTAAGCGCTATCATACAGCAAATTTGTTGCCAGGCAAGCGTCTTTCAGTGCCAAAAGTTGATCTGTTATGTCATAAATCAAAACAATTGCAATAAAAATACAAGAAAAAAACTGTGTGTGCCGGCTCCGACGCACGACTGGAGATCACTTCTTAAATACAGTTGTGTTTGATTATACAGTAGGAAAACAAAGTTAATACATTGGTCTTCTATAAAGCTGAAAGTATGCATGCTGTTTCTTTATTCCATTTACATGTTTCATATTCACATTCAGTAAAATAATACACATATTTGTATATAATATACATAAATTATGTTACATAAATATCTGTTACTCATAGTATATGAGTACATTGTTATGAAGATTAATTTACTTCACTATAAATATCACTTTGAGTTTTAATTGAATTAATATTCTCGCCAATATTTATCACTGTGAAAGAGGCTTGTGGCAACTCAAGTACATATAATACGTGAACGTCGGCAGATACATTATTTACGAATCATGAAAACATCATATAAATGTTTGAGACATACCTAGTCATTTCCAGTTCTCTACCAGGAAATAAGAAAAAATTCCAAATTAAGCTCTGATTTTAAATATTGTACTAATATCAATGCTTCATCTTTATCGAAATCACAGACAAGTATGAGTGGAAGTACATGATATTGTTTTTTCAGTAGTTTAGATTCATCTTCCGTTTATGTTAAAGCTCACATTAGTTTATATATATATAGTGAAAGAGAGAGAGAGAGAAAGATATAGATATAATAATAAATAGTCTTAGAATTTTAAATAATAAAATAGATTTCATATATTCATTCCGTACATTCTTTATATAATAAAAACATTAAAAATGATAAAACCTTTCACCATTTGGTTCTTTCTGTGGTTATAAAAAATTAACAGAATCGTTGACGAACGGAAGAAACTTTTATGAAAGTATGGAATCGTATCTGATGTAAAATGTTTCATAAAAAACCAACATATTTATTATTTTATAACAATAATTTCTTTCTTGGGAATTTTGAAATTATATAAAATTGATTATTATTAATCATTTTCCAATTTCTCACGATAACCATTTGCTTAAAAAATGTCTTTAATACCAAAATCTAGTTTATTCCAAGCGGGAAAAAAAAAAAAAAGATAAAAGGTTTTAAAAAGGACAACAAACTATGAATGGAAATTTTTTAGAGCAAACATAAGGCTAAATTTTTTAAAATTAAAGATAATTATTATTGTTTTTAATAACAGTTTTAAGCCGATATATTTTTCATTAAAAGGAAAGCTCAAGGAAAGAAAAATGTTGGGGTCTAATCCAGTGTTTCTCAAACTGTGGGGCGCGATACCCCTACGAGGGGGGAGGCGCTAACATATCGAAAATAGAATTTTTAAAAACTAATTAATTTACTGGAATGAATCAAAACAAAATACTTTCAGACATAAAAAAGTACTTTATGACATATTTTATAGGAGATATAAATCTCTACCATAAAAGTAAAACTTTCTTCAATACTTAATTAGCTATCTTGGGTCAACCAAATACTTTTCATTTGATTTGCTGCTCATCTCTGATGATGTTTTGCTATATACAGGTGAAAATTAAATCAGACCCAGAATCGAAAATTTAGGAACATTAAAATTCATCACTGTGGTTATTTTTGAAATGCTGCACATTATAGCTGAATTTTACTGATAAATCACAATTGACCTTCAACTTATTGTTACAGTTAGGTTCTAGGCCTATCTAAGGTGTTGTTTCCTCATTTTGGGAAGGTTCTTGATATATATTTCTCTGTTGCGCTTTTTTCCATGCAAAATAATTTTATGATATTTGGAAAACCCTTGCACTTTGAAGGATTACACTTGGCCAGGCTTATTTTTTATAGGTATTCTCATACATATAAAGCATAATGAAAAAACGGATTACACATTTTGTTGGGAAGTAACTTAAATATTATCATGAACGCACTAACCCGGAAGTGGTCGCACGGGCACACAGATCACAAAATCGTTAATTCTGGCAAAAATGTTCATTTTGTTACCAAGAAAAATTTAAAAGTTTTTTGAAAGTAGGTAAGTTTGCTTTCTCTTGCTGGTGCTACTCTCACTTGATTTGTATCTGTGCAATAATATAATTATAAAAAGATCTCGGTGACTCAAATACACCCAAGTGACCATTAACGGTAGTATCAGATGTGGCTGTCTACCACCGGGATACCGGCATTTTTTGAAGTTTTCTAGATTCAAATATTAAAAATAACACTATTATTCTTCATTGGAATTTTATATAATTTTCGTTGTTAACATTAACAGTTCTAAATGCTAATTCTGTGAGGCTTAAAATTACAGTTCGCTTAAAACTAATTATAATATGAGCATTCATTTTAAAATATTGTTTTACATTTTCGTAAACATTGTCGTGCATTTGGGTTTACTCTCCTGACAACTCATCAAGTTAGCATCAGATGCTGGTTGTTTTAAAATGGGCTGTCAGGAACTCTTCAAACAAACATAATTTTCAATATATCCGGTGCTGCACAAGGTATTTTATAACTAATTTATTAATACTAAAGTAAGAGCGATTTTAATGAGTATTAGCACTTCCGATGGGTTTGACTTGCAGAGGAAAAGTTTTCGAAGGAAGACTTTACGTTTGAAATTGACACTCAGAATTGCATTTTCTATGTATTTGGCTAGAGATCTATATTTTGTCTTGAGATAAAAGCCACCGCATTTTTAATCTGTTACAATTTAAAAATCCGAGAAAAAATAAAATACTATGACCCACTTAAAAGATACATATAAAATTTTCATATACTTACATCCGATTAATTTGCGGTTTATGAGTAAGACAGTTTTGTAGCTTTAGCGTCAAGTGCATTATTATTGCATTCTCAGTACATTATTAATGTATAAGGGGGTCGCGATAAAAAATGTGATTGAAAAGGGGGTCACGATAAAAAATGTGATTGAAAAAGGGGGAACCAGTATTCAAAGTTTGAGAAGCACTGATCACAATCAATTTTAGAACCATGACCTAGGGCGGTATTAACGCGGCTGCTTCTGATGAGACCTGACCCTGTAATACCCAAGTTCCTGCTTCCTTCCAAAAGAGATTTGGCGCATGCGATAACACAACGTAACGCAATTTTCTTGAAGCTTGTGCAAAATTCACTCCTCATATAATTTCCATACTGGAAGGGGGGTATAGGGAAATCGATTCATAAGGAGTAAATTCCAAAAAAAAAACAATAAAATATCAAATGTCCTAAAAAAGACGACTATTAATGGATTTTTTAGAGTAAATTTAAGGCTAAAATTTGAACATAAAGGGGAATTATTATTGTTTCAAATATCAGTTTTAAATCGATCGCTATTTCATGAAAATGAAACCTGTATAAATGGAAACTGACGGGGCCGAATCGGAATGTAGAACTCGCGACCTATGAACCCGAAGCCCAGTAACATGACCACTACACAAATGGATCACTACTGTGTTTAGTACTCAGGAATCTTTCTTTAAACAGCAATTTGGCGCATGCGCAGAACACGGCGTACCGCGATTTTTTTAATGCTTGCTCAAATGTCACTCCTTATACAATCACCATACCAGAAGCTTTACATGGAAATCTATTCTTAAGCAGTGAACTCCAAAAGGCTTGTTAATATTGACTCATAAATTCAGCGTTCTAACACAAACGCTTTGTTCAACAGATGGCTTTCCATAACAAGATGTAAAATACGAAATGCGTTACAAATTTATTGGTTGCATTATTTAATAAAAAGTGGTAGAATTTATTTTTTCATTTAGAAAAATTAATGTTATTAAGTCATTTTATGGTGTAAATACACATTAACTTCAAATCATGTTCCCATCAAGTGAGTGCACTGGACAAATTTCCATTTTCCTATGTCTCGGTTAGTATTTGAAATGATTTCGTGGCTGATTTCTTAAGTTCTACGAGAAAGTTGATCTTGATTCGACGTTTTTTCGCAGAATGCAGATGCACTTATTCTCTCAATGGCGGAGTTATCCAACGGCGTGATTGAAAAAGGTGAAACTGGCCACTCTTTTTCAAGCTACACACTTAGTCTCGTCTTGTTTTTCTTCTTTTTTCTTGTCGTCACACCTTGTATGAAGTGAGTGTTTATGTCGCACTATGAAGCTGAATGGTATGGTATCAGGCTTCCATTCAACAGGTACAGGGTTCAAACCCCTTCCTATCCCTAAATGGGCAAGTTCGACTCATCGTTTCATCCCTACAATGGGTTAATGGATAAGAGTCAAGTTTCACTGGCAACAAAACTCCCCGGGTTTTCTCGTCAAACTGATCACCCCGAACGACGCATTTTCATGTACTTTCTATGTTTGTGACCCATTTTTAATCATAATTTTTCCTTTCACGCCCTCCCCCTTCACGCAGAAAAAAATTATTGAGTCCATTAATAATATACTTTTAAGTAAAGCTGCAAAAAGAACTTAATTATAAACTATACAAATTATCAAGATAAATGTTAAATTTTGTACATAATTTTATGACATGCCCATAAGATCACTAGTAATTATTAAACTTTTTCTTAATTTAGTACAGTCAAATTAATTATTAGACACATCGTGCAGTACTGATGCATTTATAAGTGTATTATATCAGTGTAAATGAGTATTTATTTTTTATTATGTTAGAGTGTATTTTGTTTTGGTTCCTTTTAGTAAATTAATAATTTTTTGGAAAAAAAATTATCTTTTGTTTTTGACTTTTCGATGTATGTACGCCCCCTTGTAGTGTTATCCCACCTCTCTAAGGGGGCGCGCTCCACAGTTTGAGAAACACTGCTGTAGACTGTTGTAACAAAGAGTTCAGTGTAAAGCAATACGAGGACTTTTGGTTACGGTCCTCGAAATTTTGAACAAGGGTTAAATGAAATACAAGTCCTCTAAACTGACATTTTTTCTCCGAATTTACTCTCCACGTCAACGGAAGACTTCAAACTCCAAAACATTTAATGAGTAGCCGCATTACTACATGCCTTGTTTTCAACAGCACCAGGGTGATATTCCTGAAACCACAGACAAAGGCCCTTGACTATCACAACTACGTCATTGTCACATTCATCTGGTGTATGAATTTTACGTTAGCTTTCAAACCACATCAATGCCATACTGTTTTTCATAATAAGGCTATGAATGAACAGACAGCTTTGAAAATGATATCAATTTTGTTTTCTAAGCAATAGCGACACAGATGGAATTTTAATGATTGATCATACAATCCTGAGCTGCAATATATGCCACAGAAAAACGACATTTAGAAACGGTACAAAAATCCTCGAAATTTTTTATAGAGCAGCGTAAATGTTGCAGAAAAAAACTACCGTTTTATACTCTGGAACTCTTAGTAAACCAAACGATAAAAGTTTACAGGGATTGAATACTTAAATTCTAAACTTTGATAAAGAAAAAAAAAAATTACAGTAAATACGCAAGAAAAAGAAAACGTCCATGATCTTCACTTAGAAATCCAGTATTCTACAGAAACTCTTTGTTCAACAAGAAACAAAATAAAATGATCCGAATGATGCTGATAATGACTTTATAGATATCTTTGTTTAATAAAAAGTGGTAAAATGTATCTACAACAATAACAAAAATACCATAATTATTTCATTTTGTAAATATAATTATTAGTTTCAAACATGTTTTTGCTTCTGATGCATATATATGCATTTTAAGTAATCCGTTTTGGAAAAAAAATTCAATACGTTATGATGAAGTAGAACTCAATCAAGTACTTTCTCTCAATTTTTACTATATATATATAAACTAAACTTACTCAGAGGCTCAACACCCCTTGAGGGTCAAGGCTTATTTTGCCCAACTCAGTATACGTGACCTTTCAGCGCTGAGGTGCATGGGAGGAAGTCCCGATCAGGAGGTCTGTCTGAAGCGAAACCCCAGTGTTTAGTCCTCAAGCAAACTTGAACCTCATTTCTCGACCCACTGAAGGCATGAAAAGCTTAGTCAACCTTGATCACCACGAGGATAGAATCCCTGACCTGTGCCTGTGGCCTGGAAGGAGTGCGATATGCTACCACTCGGTACCTGGGCCTCACTATATATATATATATATATATATATATATATATATATTAGCTGGGATGCCCATTCTTCGCACGGGTGAATTGAAAAATTAAACAATACAGATTGAATGATAAAGTAGTTTTTAATGAGTTAATTTTACGTGAATTGTAAATTAAACAAAAAAAAAACTTTTTGTGCATATCTCAGCTGAACAAAAAACTATGTTTGCTAAATATTAAATCTGTAGATATAATTGCTGATTTTTTGAAAATTTATTTATATAACACCCCGTTACTCTCTTTTGGGTCGATTTTTAAAACACCTACCCTCTGCTCAGCAAAAGTAGCACATTCTTACAAATTTTTTGTAATAAATGCTTAAAATAGTGTAAATAATTTGTATCTGGATGTGTTATTAGTTAATATTACTCTCTGATGCATTTATTTTATGTTAAGTCGTTATTACCCGCGACTTCGTCCACTTGGAATTTAACAAAAAGTGTTCATTCAATTCGCTGACTTTACGAAAACTGAATAATTATGTATTCCATGTAAAGAAATACCTATGTTATAACTATATTGTCCTTCTTCTACTTTGTGAATCAATGTTTCTTTTTTGTTTCATTTTTCTATTGTTTTTATTAAGCAAGAAGTGAGAGGGACGCATGACCCTTGACACTGTCGATGGGGTGAGGACTGTAAAATCATTAGAATCAAAATAGGTCAAGTAGCTGTTGGGTGAAACGCGAACACAAGCAAAACCGCAATGAAGGGGTAAAAGGGACGCATGAATTTTGACACTGTCGATGGTGTGAGGACTGTAAAATCATTAGAATCAAACTAGGTCAAAGTAGCTGTTGGGTGAAACGCGAACACAAGTAAAGCCGCAATGAAGGGGTGAAAGGGACGCATGACTTTCGGCACTGTTGATGGGGTAAGAACTGTAAAATCATTAGGATCAAAGGACATTAATGGGAAATGTAGCAGAGTGGCAGCAACCTAATCAAACAAAAAGTTTGATATAACTGATAGAAATCGTTAAGTCAGAAGGCTCGTGAAATAAAATAATCCCTATTGAACAAAAATAATTGTATTGAATAAAAATAATAACTATTGAAATAAATAATCCCTATTTGAATCGGATATTGTTCACTATTTCATAGGCTTTCATTTTATTTTCTCTGAGGGTTTTTTCCTTCTAAAATAAAAGTAGCCTAAGTTACTCCATATAACATTAACTATCACCCAGTTAGAGTTCTGTCGAAATTGGTCCAGTCGTTTTAGAGATTAGCCAGAACAAACAGACAGTTAGAAAGACAGACCGACCGACCTGCATTCAAACAGACAAAAATTTTAAAAATTGATTTTTTCATATGGGTACCGTATATACTTTCAAATGCATTTTATAAAAATCTTATAATTTCAAATTACAAGCAGACACTTCTTTATTTATTTATATGTATAGATTAGCTGGTATTCCCATTCTTACTACGGGTGAATTGAAAATTAAACAATACACAGACTGAAGGATAAAGGAATTTTAAATGAGTTAATTTTACGGAAATTGTAAATTAAACACAAAACAAAAAAGCTTTTTGCATATCTCAGCTAAGTAATAAACCATTTTTGCTTAATTTTAAATCTGTAGATATAACAGCTGATAAAAAAAGATTTTTTTAAACTTATAACGCCCGTAACTCTGTTGTGGGTCAAAATTTTGAAAAAACGTTCCTGCTGCTCAGTTAGTTAGGAGATGGGGGTACCAGCTCAGGTGTCGTCCAAGTCACTTGACCATGGTTCGAAATTACGTGGTCCGTCGCCAAAAGCCCTCTAGTAGCTGAACAGTGCGACGTTAATATTCAATCAATCAATAAATCCTGCTGCTCAGCAAAAATAACACATTGTCACAAATTTTGTGTAATAAACTCTTAAAATAGTGTAAATAATTTGTATATCTGGATATGTAATACGTTAATATTAAATCTCTATATACAATATTGAATTTATTGAACAATCTCTATATAAACAATATTCAATTTAATGAACAATCTCTGTATATACAGCATTCACAATTTAATGAACAATCTCTCTATATACAATATTAAAAATTTCCTGAAAAATCTATCTATATATACAATATTAAATTTACTGAACTATCTCTCTATGTACAATAGTCAGTTCAAAACAGGTCTAAAAAATAGTAGGGTGAAACGAATCTGCAAGCAGGGGGGGAGAGGGACGCGTGACCTTTGACCCTGTCGATGGGGTGAGGACTGGGTTGGATGAAACGAAACCCCAAACAAGGGGTGAGAAGGATGCATGACCTTTGACACTGTCGATTGAAATAAACGATCCCTATTTGAAACTTATATTGTTCACATTTCATTGAATTTAATTTTATTTTTGCGGAACCCTAATTTTTTTTTTCTATAATAAAATTAGCCTAAGCTATTTCTTATAACAGGCAGAAAAATATTTCAAAAAATGTTTTTTTCATATAGGTACCGTATATATTTTTAAATGCATTTAATAAAAATATGTTAAGTTCAAATAACAAACAGACACTTCTTTTTTATTTATATGTGTAGATATATATATATATCAGGAATAAACCCCTTATTTTTGGGTACAATCTTTTGTGACTTCCTTACCACTCCACTGCACACCACGCCTACTGGAGGTCGTTTAAACTCGCCTTATTTTTATCGTGTATCGGCACATTCTGTACCGTGAGTTTTGAGTGATAAATATCTCGATCTCTTGACATGGCAGTCAAGAAGCTAAAGCTTGGTACGACCTTGCGTACTACGCTTTCATGATCCAAAAATAATATTTCGAAGAAAATATGTTGCTTATATCGGTGCTTAAGATCATAATGCTCATATCATTTTTCTTTAAGCGTGGCAAATGATTGATAATGGAAAAAAAAAATATGAATTCTTGTAGTTCCAAGCGTTTGCTTCAGAGTTGGTTCCATTGTGCTTATTTATTCCTAACTAAATTTACAATGGTTTAAATAATTTCTGTACGGAATTTAAAAAAAACTCCTCATGAAAAAATAAGAACATTTTCTGAACTGGTGCTTTGTGGAAACTGCTCATTTAAATGCAAATTTTGGATTTCCTTGTTTTCACATTATTTTTTCCTTAATTGATAGTATCATGTGGAGTTCCAAGCTTTTAGACCTGCAGGATTGCTTTTTATTAGTTGTTGTCAAAAAAAAATGATTAAAAAAATAAATTCCTCCATTTATATTTGAATACTATTGGTGTTCAGTTTCGTCAATAAAAATAATTAAAGTATCTGCATACGCGTTCGGAGTAAAGTTTTCTCAAACGCCATACCATTAGTCTTTTTATGTTGTTTTGCTGATAGCTATGCCTTAAATGAAGGAAAAATATAAATTTGGAAATTAATGACTATTTTAACGTATTAAATTGAAGTACTTTCAGAAAAATCCTTCCGAAGTTCAAAAACCTTTTTATGGAGTTAAAAGCCATACATTTTACTTAACCCTTTAACTACCGAGGGTACTTAAAAGTACCACTCATTTTAAAAGTACACAAAATAACCGTTTTAACGAATACTCTGATTATACTTAGCAGGAATATTCTTTCAAATCCACTCTTCCAAGATATATGGCAGAAAGGTTTCTATGATGAGTATTTTACCGGGAAGACGAATAGTTTTATGTGCAGAATATGCGTTTTCAGCGGATTGCGAAGATTGTCATTTTTGCTCCGAAAAAAGAGTTAATGTCAAAGGGTAAGTGTCTTATTTTTTGGATGTTAATGAAGACCTTAGAATATGATTTGATTATTTATTTTAAATGAACTGTGTATATAATTAATTTTACAGTTGAATATCTTTAATTAATTAACTCTAACTTATTACATTTAACAAAGTTGAGTAATTTGTTTATGTATATCCCTTAATTTTCAATGTAGTGATTCAAAAAAATTATGCCATGAAAGAAACTGCAGTAAATCATAATACGATATATAAAGGGTAAACTTACTTTAAACAGCCGATTTAGCACAGTATTAAAAACAATGAACTATAAATGTAAAATATATTCACAATTACCAAAACATTATGGCACACTGCACATTTGTTATAGAAAATTTTATTAAATACACGGTTCTCATTACAATAAACTGTTACAAATAAGAAAGAATTAATATGAGAGCTAAATCCTTAGTTTATCTTATTTATTGCTGAATATATTTATCACAGTTTTGTATTACAGTTTTTTTTAGAATTAATCGGCATTTAAGGGGATAACATTTTAATTACTTAGAGTATGTCCAACACATTGATCTAAAAATAGAATTTTAAAATATCTCTTCCTTTCTTGTAACTCCTAGATTATCCAAGGGTTTATCATTAGAAAATGTGTAATTGCAATAGAGATAAATTAAATCATTTTAGAATCTCTTATGCGTATTGGGACAGTTTACATTGCTTTACTTTTCATAGGATAAATATTCTTAACTTTTAAACAATATGATTGCTAAAATAATACTTTTACCTATTGGATACGTATTTGTCTGTGTATGTATTCATTTACTCAAAATTGTTATAAATTATTTCAAAAGTAAAGTGTCAAATGATGGAATGCATCCTCATAGAAATAAAAATGAAATATGTTTTATTTATTTATTTATTTATTTTTGATAAATATTTAAAATTTGAAATATTGTTACACTGAATCACAAAAAAGAAAAATAATCTAATCCTTACAATGAAAAAATAAAGATTTATGAACAATAGAACGCAATTTTTCTGCAATTCCCCTAACTACTTACATTTCATATGAATACCATACAAATGTAATATAGAGTACTTTTTTCAAAATTCTTTATGCCTGTAAGTGTGAGAGTGAGTTAAAGTTTATTTATGTTGCATTACAGGGAGTTGCTGAATTCGAACGAGAAAATTAAGATAAATGATAGTTGGCAGGAGGTGATCAACAAATTGCCGTAGAACATGAGGTCGCAAGCCACGTTGAAAAGGAGTAATTCGTAAAAATTGTTATAAAGGGTGTGATGTCGAGTGGAATGTAAAAGGGCAGTAAAAAGCAAGAAATACAATTCCTCCTTCGTCAGTGGTACGACAGCCCATGGTAGGCTTTGGCCTTCTCAAGAAGCTTTTTCAGTCCAGCCTTCTTCCTGCCAGTGTTCCCCAATGCCTAATTCTCAAAACTAGGAGATATTTTTCTAGGTCATCAATCCATCTGAGATTTAGCCTACCCTTGTGCCAATTGGTTGAGCATTGAAGACATTTTTAGTAGTGCGGTCTTTGTTTATTATGATAGCTTGACCTGCCCATTTAATTCGTTGTATTTTGATGAAGTTGACAATGTTAGATTCCTTACACGATCCATAGAGCTTAAATTTGATCTTCTTCGCCATGTTCCATTTTCCTGAACTCTCCAAAAATGGATCTTAAGGGGACATGGTACGATTTATGCAAAAATTTTTAATTTAAGGATTTTTTAAATTTTTTTGTTGTCTCCTATGTAAGTATACTATGTTAAACAGATTTTGTGTTCAAAATTTCATAAAAAACTAGATATGTAATTTTTTAAGGAAAAAACTCAAAATTTGTGAAGTGATTTCAAAATGCTACTCCTCCTACAAAAATGTACGTAGATGAATGAAATTTGATTTACAAGTACGTCAAACTATGTATAATAAATGTTGGTATGGGTTTTGTGTTAACGTGATTGGTATTCATACAATACTTTTTTTATGAATGTTTATTGAAAATTCCTTAAAAAATGCATAAATTCTGAGTTCAACTATTTTTAAAAAAATAAATATTGCTTTGATTCAAAAATGCATACCAACTTTTGTTACATGTACTATTAGAAATAGGTAAAAAACAATTTCAAAGCATTAGGCGAAGTAGAAAAAAAGCCTTAGCATTTTAAATGAAGACAAACTAGTTATTTTATTTTTCTGAGATAAGTGAGTTTAAAATTTTGACTTTCTATAGAGATGTGAATAAAAACGAATGTGAAAGCTATCATAATTCTGCGTTTTTTACGTTTAGAGCTTTCAAATTTTGTGAGATTATGGAAAAGTACATAAAAAGTAATTTAGGCTAAAAAAAATTAATTTGATTTGTTGACCGATTTTGGTCAATTGAATCGTACTGTGTCCCCTTAAAATTTCCTTTCGCAGATACTTACATATTCCCATCTCTTCGAGACATGGACCAAGTTTCACATGTATAAGTTAATACTAATATAAATAGACATTTATACAAAGAAATACAATTATTAGACATAAAACAGGTTTACAATAAGCATAATGCATCACAGCTCGACGTAAGAAATGCAATGGCAAGCGATTGTCTCAAGAATTGTTCAAAGTTGCGGCGCGTAGGTCATATGACAGCCGACACCCAAGAACGATAGACTGTAGGATGCCTTCAAACGAATTCGGGTAGCTGGTGATTTCTTGTGTTCCCAGAAGAAGAAATCCAAAGGATTGGGGAGCAGAGACGCCAAACAATAGATCCGCGCTTCCAGTTTACATCCCATAATATGTATCATGGTGATTACACAGCGAAATCGAACAATGTGCTGGTGCACCATCATGCATGAGCCACACATTCCGGGGGAAAGTGATCGCGACTCCCAGCAGCAACTCCGCGACAAGTTGAAATTTTCTCCAACCACGGCACTTTAAATTCCCGTATTCATTTCGAAAATTCCTTCGTCTTGCCCATCTACTACCCGTCTTTTGTTATCTGAGTTTCGCTGACTGAACGTGGTCAGCGACCCTAAGTCTGGTATTATTTATCTTCTTAATGCTTCCTATATCAACACTTTGAATTTCTCGATCAAATTCAGAAATATCCTATATAAAGCAATACAAGGTTCATTCGTGTCTATCTCTCACTCCAGGCCTCTCAACTTCTAGGACCAAATACGTTCTAATATGGGATGGAGGAATGCCTTGCGTTCCATTTTTGAAAGATACCAAGCATTCATATTCGAGACTGTCGTAATTATAAACCATGGTCAAATGACGCGGTCAATTCGCACTCTATCTCCTATCTCCCACAGTACGCAAACGAAGAGATTTGGAGTGTAGACAGATTAAATGCACATCAAGTTTTCTACACTGCATATCTTCAACTGAACTAGGGTGACATTTCTGATACTACCGGCAAGAACCCGCGACCATGACAGACTGATTACTTGAGCAAAACATGTACTTATGCACCCCAGCGCCTAATGTCAAGTCAACTGAGACAGGCACAGTAGGCCTTAATCCTCTTGGTCTGTTATGGTACTGAGTTCAGTTCATTTACAAACTAGATCAAAATTGAAAACTAAAGCTGATGCATTCCTTCGTAAAGATAATGTGTTTGAGTACCTATAAATAAGTGTGCGAAATCTTGCATTGTATTTCAGAGAATATTATTATTATTTTTTTTTTATAATTCTTAACTATAAATATTCAGATACGGTGCTAGGCTATATGTTTTTGTGAGTAACATAAATAAAAATGATGGTGGGATTATAATAATTAAGAATATTTTTAATTAAATGTAATAAGAATTGAAAGAAATTTAAAATTCATTTAAACTCACAAATAGAAAAAAAATAATAAGGTAAAGAAATAAATTAAATTTAAATTCATTATTTTGTTGCTTAAGCAAATATCACAATAAATTTCCAGTCATTTTTTCCATAAAACATATAATTTTTTAATATTGTTACATTAAAGTTTCTTCGAATGTAAATATAAAAACCGAATTCTAAAATATGCATTTTTTTGTAGCCGCTGGAGTAAAATTATTTAAAGTAATGTATTTAAAAAAACAACACACAATACAATAATTAAATCATTTAAATTAAATAATTAAGTTCATTTTTATTAAATAATTAATTTCACTTTAATTAAATTCATTTTAATTAACTTATTAAATTCATTTTAATTCAATACTTATATTTATTTTAGATAAATAATTAAATTTTTTTTAATTGACTAAATAAATTCCTTTTAATTAAATAATGGAAAATTAAATAATTAAATTCCTTTTAATTAAATAATGGAAAATTAAATAATTAAATTACTTTTAATTAAAAAAATGATAAATTAAATAATTTTGCGTTGCAATCTGTTCCAATTAATACTGGTATTTTCACAATTATCTTTTAATAGAAGAAATATATATATATATATATATATATATATATATATTCTCAACATTTAATAATATCATTCGTAAAATAATGCTTTCACCTAGTTCATATGTGTACTGTCTGAATATATACCACTAATTCGAAAAATGCAAGGGTTTAATATTAGAGCGTCCGCGAATTATATTATTCTTAAAAGTCCGTCAATGCCATTTCGACGCCAGGATATAAAAATATAAAATATTTACAATAAATAAATAATTGCATTACTTCTGTTCAGTAAGTTAATTATAATTTTTTTTCGTATTATTTTTGTATGTATACAGTGGCAAATAAAATGAAAACATTTCTTTTAAAGTAGAGCGTGAAATCTCCTAAATTGAATTCTCAGGAGACACACCAAATATATTTCAAATATAAGATATTTTAAGGCAAAATTATAAAACATAAATACATAAAGAAATAATTTCCTCTTAATAAAGTAAAAGCATACAATAAAATTAATGAAAAAACTTAACGATTTCACAACTAGCAATTACTAAAAACATTTAGGTCATTTATAATGGATATCATTAACTATTACTTTTTACAAATTTCCGTTTCATTTGTAGTGAGTGTTTATTTATATCTATTTATAAAGACTAGTTCTAATGGCAACGGTCCTTGTCACTTTGACCCACGGTTAAATGGCCTAGATTACACCTTAGCCTCTCTACGAACTTCATCAACACGTACACGGGAGGACTTTGAGCCTCGACCTAATTATTGTACATGCACTTGGCTCTACACGGATAACTTAAGCTATACTAGGGCTCGAACTTTTGAAACAACGGATACCTGTTCGAAACCATGACTACTAATGTAACACAGATCTACTCCGGTGTCTGAATTACCTGCTGACTTTGAACCACAGGTGTGCCATATAATATTTTATGAAGGAAGAAATTCACAAGCTTAATAATGGCAATTTGATTTGTTATACAATGCCCACACAAAAACCATTTTAATAATTGGTTATACAATGCTGAATTGCAGCAAAACCCAGGGTGAGCAAAAGGAGTAGTGAATAATAAAGTCGCACAATCCAGCAACTCAAGGGCGTTTGGCGACTAACCTCATAATTTTGAACTGAGGTCAAATGACGAGGATATTGACCTCTTATCCCCTCTCCTAACTTCCACACCATACCAATAGAAAGACGTTTCAGCTTCGAAATATTCATCATCTATTTCTACACGTCTTATGTTTAGTGACAGCAGCCCCAAGTCCCCTATCTTGACCACTAGGCTACCGCTTCCATGACAAAAAGCCACTGAAGAAACATTTTCAAATCGGGTACACAATTCCTCATTATGTAGCAGGCAAACTGCATAAACAAGATCCGAAGTAATAGAGAAATGATAAACAGGATTATAAAAAAAAGTGCATTCATGAATCCAGCGATGCACAGAAACACTTTATTCAATACCTAAAACAGAGTTAAAAAAAGGATAAAATGTCTCAGAACACAAATTGCATCGATTATTTACATCCTCATTTTTTTCGTACAGAAAGTGGTATAACTGATTGATAAGGATTAAGAATCACTGCAATTAAGTTATTTTATTGCGTATTTATAGATTATCAACCTCAAATCAAGTTATGGTTTTGTCAAATAAATTTTTTTGTATATATAAAGCATTTCGAAAATAAAAACATCGGATTTTACACTTTAGTTTTCTTACGTCCCACACCCCATTCCCGTTGGTGTGGTGTGGTAGTCTGGAGACGGGGTACCAACTCGGGTTTTTCGTCTCCATCACTTAACCGCGATTCAAATGACGAAGGGCGTCGCTAAAATCCATAGGGTATTTGAATAGGGCGAAGTCAATACTTACTCACTCACTTTCAAAGTTGAAAATATCAATATATATAAACAATATCACCTATTTTGAGTATGAGTTTCGTCTGTTTTGAAATATTTTTACATCTGTAATTATATTGGAATTTAAATAATTTATGTTATTATATTTCAAAAGTAGTGCAGAAATTCTGAAATACATTCTCATAGAAAAAAAATCTTAAAAAGTACTTCAAAAATAATATTTAAAATTTCTGATATACTTACTCTGAATTATACTAAACAAAAAATGCTTTTGATTAATATCTTAATATTTTTATTAATTCTGGATATTTGAATGAGTGTTTGTTTACTTTGCACTAAAAAGTAACACGAAGGGGGGCGGTTGGCAACAGTCCACGTAATTTTGAAACTCAGTCAAGTGCCAAGGACAACATATTTGCTTGTACACTCTCTCTTAACTACCACACCGCGATAACGTGAGAATTTCGAACTTTTTCATATTTAACATACATCCATCCTTCTACACGGTGGGTCTAAAATGAGACACTTTATACAACTACCACAATTCCACGACCATGACCAAAATAGACCATGACATCCGAAGTGTTTCCGTTATCTTTCACACCACAGGAAGGTCTCACTCAAAATGTTTTTTAATAAGTCTATTAAGGAACAGACTCCCTGGAGAAAAAACATGTTAATTCGATTTCCTAAACAACTGCAGCACAATCTTGATCTGCGATAAGCCGCCGGACGAAATATATTTTAAAGTGGGACAACAATCCTCAAAATTCTCCTTTAATTAGCGTAAAAGTTACAGACAAACTTTCACTGTATACTTTGGAACTTTTATTAATCCGAGTGTTAAAAAACACCAGTGAAGGAATATTTGAAGTACAAACGTTTAAAAATAATTGCAGGAAACACATGAGGAAAACAAAGAATTTCTTGCTCTTCATTTATAAATACAGTGTTCTGCATAAACGCTTTGTTCAAAAAAATGAGTAAAGAAAGGATTTTCTCCAATACTAAAAAGTAAGTTGTACTTCACAGAAGACTGGATCGATGACTCGATCCTCTGCTCCCAATCGTGAAACTACGATGTTTCTGGTGTTGTTAGCTTGGCTTGTTGAAGGAGGAGGATTAAGACAAGAATCAATGGGGTGGCTGGTTTCGGATATTGGGATTTAGCAATGCTATTGGTTGTAGAGTAAGCTTGGTTAGACTGCCCTTCTCAGAGAAAAATTTAACTATTGAGATAAAAATACTAAAACGGAGAAATTAAAATTAGAAAGAGAAAAATTAAAGAATTGATTACATAGGAGTGATTTTTTCTTCAAGTAGAAAAGCTTTTTGCCTGTCATCTTTGGACGCTTTAAGAGCTGGGAGTAGTTGCAGTAACTTTGGCATTTTTTTAACAAAATTGGAAAGAATTTTAAAAAGTTCGATTAAACTAGAAACTTCCGAAATAATTGTTTCAGGGGTAGATGAATCATGGAATTGACTTTTTTCTCTTTTACTATTATTTTCATTTGAGTTTGTGGATTTGATATTATCTTTATATATTTCCGCTAATAATATCAGCGAAGGAAATTCCTTCAATATGATTGTTACTAGATAAATTTTTTTTTATTTAAACTTATGGGTCTTCCTTTCTTTAGTTTAGGAAATTTCGGACATTTAGTATAACAGGCAGTATGAACGTAGGCTTTGCAATTCATGCAGAAGGGATTCTTCTACATTTCTCTTATCTCGCACTCTTTTGTAAGGTGAACTTTACTGCACTTTAGACAATGTGGAATTTGATGGCGATTGGCTGCCGTATGGAAGAAATTATTGCATCTAAAACATTGAGTGACACCCCGAATGGGGTATCTCTCAATTTTAATTTGTATGTAACCTAAGCGGATAAGGTCGAAACGGGGAGATTTTGTTGATTCCTGGGTAGTGTGTTAAGAAGAAAAGGGAGCGGCGATTTAGTTTTTCTGGAAATGATTTGGATGCAATTAGAAGCAGTATTAACAAGTTCTTCTAAATCGGTGGCTATTTCTTCAGTTTTGGAAAATCTGGGCAGTCGTTGTAGAACCACTTTTATTTGCTTCATATCTTTTAGGGGAATGACTTAATATTCAAAATCCGTATTTTCTTCCAAGATGTGATTTAGATTTCGATATTCTTCATCAGTATTGGCATATAATTTAATGCAT
The DNA here is from genome assembly GCA_019973955.1 of Trichonephila inaurata madagascariensis. Lineage (NCBI taxonomy): Eukaryota > Metazoa > Arthropoda > Arachnida > Araneae > Nephilidae > Trichonephila > Trichonephila inaurata. The sequence goes on along the minus strand of BMAV01008730.1, from coordinate 88,374 downwards.
TCTCCTGTGTGGTCTTACTATTAATATCGAGGAATTGGATATTTAAAAATTGAATTCGATCTCTACAAATTTTCTTTGATTTTAAGCATTACAGGAGGAGGAGTATTTGGTTTGGGGGTTTCGATATGGTTTTCAGGCACAAGCGGAAACTCGATATCTTTTGTCAAGTTTTCAAAGATATTTAGAGTTTTAATTGGCTCCTCAGTTTTAGTTCGGGAGGAGGGTCGGGTAGTCTTTTTCAGAAACACAAACCATCCGAGGATTCATTTTTGGCATTAAACTTTTTTAATTTATGTTTATTATCAGATTTATTTTTCAATTTAGTGAGGGGAGTATGGTCGGGACACAGTCAGGTTCCATATTTGGGGGTAAAGTCAGAAGCTTACTCACCAATAGTTCCAATCTTGCCATTGATTTTTTTTGTATTGGAATGCCATCTTGTCCAACTCAGGGTCAGACATTAACTTGTCGTAGCCGCTAATGATATTTTTCCCTAGCTTCTGGATTTGTTTCATATCTTTCTTGAGTCTGATATAATAAGACTCATGTGTCTTCAGTTTTGAAGTATGAGAACGATTTGAAATCCAAGATCTAGATTTGCAAGAAAAACTCGATTTAACTGATTCAGACTATATCTTGTAATCCGAGTGGCTCTACTGTGATGTTGATCTAATTCACTAATCAACTTCAATAATAGATGTCGCTGGATGTCACTGGGTACATGGCTCGCAAAGCGAGCCTCCAACCCATATCATAGGAGTTAACGGTGTCTGATGAAGTAGCGTCCTTGGTGATAGGAAACAGCCTGATTGGGGTCGTTGAAACGTGGAGAGAGGGCATGGCTACGAAGCACTAGGAGAAACAAATTCTGAGTTGAAAAAAGTCCATCCTTGAATGGTATACTATACTATATACTATATAAATATATATATATATATATATATATATATATATATATATATATATATATATATATATATATATATATATATATATATATATAATATATATATATATATATATATATATATATATATATATATATATATATATATATATATATATATATATATATTATATATATATATATATATATATATATATAGTATATATATATATATATATATATATATATATATATATATATATATATATATATATATATATATATATATATATATATATATATAAATTTATATGAAAGAATTTATGTAATATATCAAGAACAAGAAATAGTAAATAATGAACAGAAGAAGAAATATCGTAATAAAAATATAAAAAAAAACATGAAGTACAAATTTATGGAAATTCCTAAGTTTAAGAAGGAAATCTTCGTAAGTGATTGAAATACAAAGATTTCTAGGCAGAAAAAAAATATTAAAACTATCAACTTTTGTTGAAAGAATTCCTACAAAAGTCACATAACCTAGGATGCAATATGTCCCAAAATATCCATTTTTTACGTTCCCATCTTGATTTTTTCCCTGAGAACTCTAGAGCTGTAAGCGATGAACCAAGTGAAACGTTTCTTCAAAATATCGTTGCTATGGAATATAGATATACGGGTCGTTGGGATGAGTCAATGTTCGCAGACTAGTTATGAAGAGATAGAGGTTGGACAGAGTTATGAAGGATACTCGGACATCGATACGCAAGAAGCAATCCAAAAGGAAATGTTCTCAGGAAATAAACTAAAAAGTACAGCTAATTTCTGAGTGATATAAACACTCTTTTTCAAACATAACTTACTGTATTAAATTTATTATTTAGCCATGTTTTGTTTTTCAAAATTACCCATAAATAGATGGATGGTCTGCTGTATATTTTAAAAACAAGAGCCAATATATGTTTCATTTACATACTTGTTTTTTAAACCCCAAATGAGTAAGAATGAGCTATTTCAAATTAGGAAACAGACAAATAGTCGTTTTCTTGTTGCCTAGTGTAATCAACAGAACAGAAGTCTACAACTGCGTTTCTTCAAATTCCAAAAAAAGTTTGTAGAGCAAAAAAAAAAAAATGAAAACTTTTTAAGCACTTCGTTTTGAATAATCAAAGGAATTCTTCAATGCTCTTGCTCTTAGTATGTTGAAATTTTGTGATGTGTGTATGGATTCCAGTACTTCAAGTTCTTAAGAGAGTTTAGTTATTTTAAGTTCGTAAAATAATAATTACTTAGAATTCTTTTATGGTAAATTTATTATAAATGTGATTTGCATTCATCTCTCATTAGTTGTTAATAAGTTAATTTTTAATTTGGTATATTTCTTTGATTTGGTATATTTATTTGATTTCTTATATTGTGGTATATGAATTTTTTAAAATGCATTGATTTCATTTGCGTATAATTATTTAAATTGTGTACGTTTATATGTAAGACTTTTTGATACTGCTTTTCTGTGTAAATTTTAATTCCATTTATTATATTTGTAAAACTTTTAACGCAGTTACGCACTGGTAAAAATATAAATATGACGGCAACAAGTGATAAACAAAAAAGCTGAAACTTCTGGAAACCCATTAAATCAATCAATACAGTTAAAGGTTTTTGATCCAAATAATTCTATGCAAGTAATTTCATGGTTAAAATACTTCAATGATAAATGTTAAGAATTGAATCTAGATGATTCTTGGATAATCACTATTATACCTATATATTTAAAGAACAGTGAACTATAACGTACTATATAATAATTGTTATAGAGAACAAATGGGAAGAATTCACTTGTTTCTTAACAGATAAATATCTTGCCCCATAAAAAACATGTTTAAGCAAGCTCACGCAAGAAACTTTTAATGGAAAGGAAATTGTTCAGTACTTCTATGAAAAATTGGAAATTGGCAAACAAATAAATTTGCACCCATCTATGATATTAGAAGGATTAACAGATGGTGTTAACGCATTAATTTAAGGCATTTACTTTCTATAAGTTATCCTAGTAACCCAACAGAATGCATAATAACCGCAATTAAATTATTAAAAATTCAAAACACTGAACAGAACGAAGTTGAAAATCCTCATAATTCTAGAAGCCCAGTATTTAATGCTCCTAGGAAAAACTACAAAAATTGGAAACCTAGACATATTAGGCCAAATATGTTTGCACAAAGCCAGGTTCCTCCTACAGTATTTGATGAATAATGACAATTTCATTAAACAGTAACACCTCCAAAGGCATTTTAACGGTTGGTTACACACTAATGAATTTCAAATTTAATGGTAATAAAGATATTAAACAGTTTCACGAAATTTCCAAACTTCTGCATCAAACTGCGTAAAATATGCAGACAAAGCACCATTTAATACAATTGAGGGAATGTTAACGTCGCACGGTTCAGCTACAAAACTGTTTTTGACGATGGAACTCGTAACTATGAACCATGGTCAAGTGGTGAGAAGGAAATCTGAACTGTCAATCCTTCTCCTTACTACCACACCACACCCACGGGAGGACGTTTGAGCTATCTACTGATGTAACTTGCATCGTTCCCTTACACAAGACGGGTCTTCGGTTGATAGAATATTAACGTCGCACTGTTCAACTACACGAGGGCTTTTGGCGACGGACCACGTAATTTTGAACCATGGTCAAGTGTCGTGGACGACACCTGAGCTGGCACCCCCTCTCCTAACTACCACACCACACCAACGGGAGGACGTTTCAGCTCTCGACAGATTTAACGTGCATCGCTGCCCTACACAGTGGGTCTTCAGTGGTACTGGGCTTGAACTCGTGACAAGATAAGCTACTGTCCGATACCTATATCACTCGGCTACCGCGGCCGACGGGTCTTCGGTAAAACTGGGAAAAAACTCATGACACGCCAGCCACGAATCTGTTACCTTGAACACAAGGTTAAAGCTGCCCTCGCCATTTAACACGACGGAATTTTTAGTATTCCGAGCAAAAACGTAAGTAGAATAGAAAGTAACACGGGAAAATAAAGAGTTTTTAATCCTTAGTTAAAAATTCAGCGTTCTACATAAACGCTTTGTTCACTTAAGACAGCCTCTATCAAAAGGATTATATAAACACAAAATATGCTGAATATTTACTTTGGGAATAATTTAATAAAAAGTGGTTAAATTTATTTTTTTGGTTTCAAAAATTACTGTTACTTTATTATAAATATATAGATTGCCTATTTCAAACCTTGCTCTACATTCCATGCATATTTAGAACCTTATATATCTAAACCATTTTGAAAAAACTTCAATGCGTGGATATCAAAAAGAACTTTTTAATATATTTCGCAAATTTTACGAAGTGCTTATTAAAAGTATATTCTATTGTATGTTAAGTAAATTTATATCACGAGTGAGAGTTTGTGCGAGTTGCGTTTACGCAGCACTATAAAGCTGCACATGGGTTATTGGTCACATACCTCGTAATTTTGAACCATTCAAGTGACGAGGAACAACCTCCCTTTGCACGTCGGGTATGCAGTGGTATAGGTTCGAACTCATGGCATGACAACCTCCAGTCAGGGAACTTGCCAATATGTGAAATAATATAACGAAGAAAATATAAAGCATAGTATTTAAACTCTTGATCACGATGCTTATATAATTATTATCTTGTTGTAAAAAGTGTTTGATACTTTAAAAAAAAAAATTTAAATGTTTTAGTTTTAAGTATTTGCTACCGTTCTTGTTTTTTTTTGGGTTTATTTACTACATAGTTGGTAACTGCTGTAATGCAGCAAATTTGTTAACAACCGAGCGTATTATTTCGGTATCAAACATATATACCAGAGATGGGGAATCTTTTTACCGTTAGAGGCCACATGTAAATTGTAATAAAGTTGTCCGCATAGGTTGATGTACTTATAAATGCAACTTTTATGAAAGTATATATATAGCTTTTGTGTGTGTGTGTGTGTGTGTGTGTGTGTGAATAGATATATCTAAAAATTCTCTTCCCATTATATAAAAATTTCATATGAAAGAATCCTATTTATTATTTGACATATATATTTACACAAGACAAAATTTTTTGTATTCACATAAAGGTAAAAACTAGTTATAACAATTATAATTATTATTTTTTTAAATATTAAATTCATAGATATCGCTGTAACTTTCTGTATTTCAGTCTTGGTATTTTTATTTATATAAGATATATATATATATATATATATATATATATATATATATTTATATATACTATATATTCTACATGACAACTGTTAAGAAACAGTTAGTTTTAATGATTAATTGTAGAAAATGACAGAAACAATTAAAATAATTGCATATTTAGTGGGGACGATGTACATTTATTATAGTGCAAAATTGTGCAGATATCGCCACGTCGATGAATTAAAAAAGTAAAGAATAAAAAAGATAATTCTTTCATGATTTCAGAACGGCCACAAAAAAATGATTTTCAGCTGTAAAGGATGCAAGCATGAGTACCTTAGTAAGATGCGTGTTGACTCAGTCCCTAATGTACATTTTGCATCTGTTTTCCATATACTTCACTAAACTATCGAAGAAGTCCTTGGGTAATATTTTCCCACTCCTTTCTCTGAAGGTTTTTTTGAGAGAGCTTTTTGATGGCTTCATGTGTAACACAACTACCAAATGCATCCTAGGCATGATCAATAGGATTTAGTTCCGGCGAGTAAGCAGGTCATCATTGCATACGGAAAATATTTTCACTTTGATGATGCTTCTGTGTGACACCGTATTCTCGTTAATAAACAGAAAGTCTACAACTGCAGCACCCCTGAAATTACGAATAAGATCCAGAAGAATATCTATGCAATACTGCTGTGATGTAACGCTTCCTCGCTCAAAGATGCGAAGCAGCGTTGTGTCACTGTGCATGGATCCTGACCACAACACCTCGCCCGAGGCGTGCCAATCAGGTTTACAAATAAATATTGTGTGTGTGCATGGTTCCACGATTTCTCCACAGTAGTTTGTGACCAGTAGCACTTGCCACAATGAAACGAGATTCGTCTGAGTTGATTGATTGATTGATAATAGATTGATTGATTATTAACGTAGCCAAGTTTAGCTGCACGAGGGCTTTTAGGGGCGGACCACGTAATTTGAATCATGGTAAAGTGACATGGACAACACCTGAGCTGGCACCCCCCCTCTCCTAAATACCACACCACACCAACGGGAGGACGTTTCAGCTCTCGACAGATTTAACGTGCATCGCTGCCCTACATGGCGGGTCTTTAGTGGTACTGGGCTCGAACTCGTGTCAAGGCAAGCCACGGTCCGTTACCTATACCACTCGGCTACCGCGGCCACAAGATTCGTCTGAGAGCATCACTCTAAAGCAATTTTAATGATCCCAACCATGTTCCTTACAACAGCGTAAAACCTCTTGACGATGGTGTGGTTGATATGTGGGATGTAATGAACATTCTTCAGTGCATACAAGCCGACTTCATTTAAATACCGTTAAATGGTTCTTGCGGAAGTATGTGTACTGGTAGTGGTTGAAAGGTTTAAAACTATCTGGCCGGGAGTGGTTTTTCTAATCCTTTTTGGTACAAGGGTTGCTGAAGAATCCTTTAAAGGGCGGGTGTTCCTACCACTACAACCGGCATGCATTCGCAAAACATTTCCTACAACGGCTTTCTTTAATCACGAAATGACACTGTTCGATGCACCTATTGCAGCTGCTACAGTACACATCAAGCAGCATGGATTTTCGTTTGAAAGGTCTAATATGCTCTGTCTTTTATACAAATAAGAGTCCTAGTCTACCGAGCCCTATTTTTTTCTATGGAACGTATCTGCCGAGTAAAAAAGTGTTGAGTGTAGAAGGAAATTGAAAACTGAAGTTCATGCTGCCTTTGGTAAAAAACAATCTAGAATAAAAGGTAATTTGCTTAGGACCAAATAAATAAATATGGTAACTCTTTCTTTGTGTTTTACAAAACATTAAAATTTTTATCTTTTTAAATACTCAGAATCAAAGCTACCCTCAATGTATTTATGAACAACATTAAATAAAAATCATGGATTAAAATTGTTAAGGCCATTTTTATTTAAATGTCATAATTATTGAAAGTAAAATATAATAATTCATTTAAATTTACAAATAGAAAATAAAATAATAAATTGAATATTGAAAACTATTGATTATAATTGGATTATTTTATTAAAAGATAATTCTAAAATATTTCTTCAATTTTAGAGTTCTTGTATATGTATATATTAAAATTATATCAAAGAAGTTATCTTTAAAAAAAGTTAATTCCAAAAGAGATAAATTAAATTATTTTAGTATGTACATTTCTTAAGTATTATTCAACAGTTTAAATCGTTTTACTTTTAAATGGAGCCACCTGAGTGTCGCAGGTGGTTTATCACTGTCTTGTACGCCCAATTTTTCCTCTTTGAAATCAAACCCGCTGACGGATTTCCATGATGCAGACAATCAAATGTCGTATGGTTATGCGACATGTTAAAAATGCTTAAAGTGCCTGTTTGGCTTGAGTGCTCTTGTCAAATTTGAATTCTTAATACCCTTTCGCATCGTCAAAAATATGTGGGATCCAAAATTATATTGAACTGATTCGTATTACACTTATATGGTGCTATACAAAAAGGGATACCGTCTCCCGGGAAATGTACTTTGTCTGCAATGGGAAGCTCCATTGCGAATAAAAAAGCATTTAAAAAGGAGAAATATTCTCAGCATTTAAACAGAATCTTTGATAAAATACTACCTTCAACAATTATGTACGTATTATTTTTGTTCGTACACTTTGGCACTTAAAAAGTTAATCAAGAACTAATAAACTGAAGTATGAAACTCCTAAATTACATCCTTAAAATAAAAAACTAAAATTTTATTTATTTATTTATTTGTTCTGAAATAATATTTAAAATGAATGGTATTTTTATGCATAATTATATATAAAAAAATTCTTCGACTGTTAATAAACAAATATAGCATAAATAAACACTTTTTGTGAAAAGTACAACTTAAATATTTTAGCAAGTGGTAACATTGAAAATAAATTCAGGTAATTTAAAATGAATAGCATTATATTTTTTTTCAGGATTCCGGTGCATGTGAAGAGATTGTTTTTATACGTCACAATATAAAGCAACACGACAGCTAATGGTGATGTATTTTTGAGTGAGTGAATACTAACGCGTCACACTGTTTAGGTATACCAGGGCTTTTTGCAACGGACCACTTAATTTCAAGTGATGAGGACGACACCTGAGCTGAACCCCTTTCTCATAACTCTACCAAGCCAACAAGGGGACTTTTAAATTCTCGTCAGATATTACGTACATCCTACAAGGCGAGTCTTAAGTGGTACTGGGCTCGAACTCATGACATGCCTTCCATGATCCCATACCTTGACCACTGTGTTACCGCACCCCTAATAAGCCCCGGAAGAAAGATATATATATTTAGAAATAGTACACAATTTCTCAAAATTCTTTTTATTAAGCAGCTTAAACGATGCAGACAATGTACCCATTCAATCGAGGAAACTCTTTGTATTGCAAAAAATAAATTTTTAGCAAGATAAAACGGGATATAATTTAGTTTATATATAAAAAAAGTATGAAATTCAAGGCGGAGAATAAGCTTGTTAATCTTCACATTTATTTCCAGAGTTCTACAAAACGCTTTGTTCAATCTTCAGAAAGAGAATTATGAAAAGTAAAACAAGAAATTTGTTGCAAGTTTATATGTTACTTTAATTTTTAAAAAAAATGGTAAAATTTATTTTTCTCTCTTACAAATTACTTACATGTGGTTATTTTATAGTGTAAATAACGATTATAATCTTCAAAACTTTTTTTAAACTTTTAACTTTAATTTTTGCTTAAATAAACCATTTTGAAAAAAAAAAATTGAATATGTGGCCCTCGAAAGGAAGATTTTAATATTGTTTCAAATTTTACCAAGGACTTATAAAAATTTAATTTTCTAATTTGTTAAGTAAAATTATATTACCATTAAGAGTTTCATTCACGTAGCACTATAAAGCTGCACAAGTGCTGTGTGAGACACACCTCGTAATTTTGAGCCATGTTAAAGGAACGAGGACGACCCTAAGCTGGAACTGCCTGTCGAAGTTACCACACCTCATCAACGAGAAAAATTTTGTGCCTGGACATACGTAACGGGATTCAGTTAACTCTGCACATCAGGTATTCAGGGGGTTGGGGTTAGAACTCAGGACACATCAGCCGAGAGTCAGTGTCATTGTCCACTAGACTACCATTGGCAAAAAATAAATATACGAAGAAAATGCGCTGGATATACGTTGGACCTTTGATCATGAAACTCATATAAATTTCCAAGTATCGTAAGAAATGTTCGTATTTAAATAAAAAAACTACTTGTAGAATCTTTAGTTTCGAATTTTTGCTACGGTTCTTGTTTGTTTAAGTCTATTTATTCCGCAATTTGTGTAACTGCTATCATACTGCAAAATGTTTACCAGATAAGCGTCTTTCACTGCCAAACACGGATCAGTTACATTATAAGTAAACCCCTAATGTAATAAAAAAGCAATTTTCTTAACAGGACAACACTTTTTTTTTTTTTGGCAAGACATAGTTTGTTTACCATCAGTTTTACCATTGAAACATCTCTAAGTGTAGTTACAAGTTTTTTTTACAATTTATATCCATTCACAAGGAATCCCAGCGGCTGAATGGTAGTGTATCGCCCTTTTTCGCTACAGGTCCGAGGTTCAAATCCTCAACTGGGCAAGGTCGACTTAACCTTTCATTCCATCAGTGGGTCGACAATACTGTATTCCCACTGTATAGTACCCAGCTTGCTTCGGAACTGTACAGTGGGGTTTTGCATCAGACTGACTTATGCAGTCCAGTGCCTAATGTCAAGTCAACTGAGACAGGCACAGTAGGAGTTGGCCCTCTTAGGCTGTTATGCTATTGAATTCAGTTCATTGATAAAATACATAGAATTTGAAAACTAAAGCTCATGCATTCTATGTAAAAAATGATTATGAAAGATAATTTGTTTGTGCACCTATAAATAAGTATGCGAACTCTTTCGTATTGTTTTTAAGAGAATATATAATTTTTTCCATAATTCTTAACTAAATATTCAGATACGGTGCTAATTTATGTGTATTTGTAAATGACATTAAATAAAAATCATGGGGCATTATAATAATTAAGAATATTTTTAATTAAATGTAATAAGAATTGGAAGAAAATTGTGAATTTCATTTAAACTCACAAATTGAAAATAAAATAATCAAGTAATGAAACTAATTGGATGTAAAATCATTATTTTGTTGCTTAGACAAATATCACACAATAAATTTTAAGTCATCTCTTTTCACTAAAACATCCAATTTTTTTAATATTGTTATACTAAGATATCCGTCTACATTCGGAACCGGGATTTTAAAATGCGCATAATAGGATACTTTCCATGATATTTAGCGACACTTAGATTATAATACATGTATAAAAAATATTAAGGACATTCTAACAAAAAAATTATTTAAATACACTATTTCGGCAAAAAATTAACTTAGAAAAGCCATTTTTCAAAATGTTCTCCTTTTGTGAAAAATGCTTGTATTATAATAATATTTTGTCTGTATATAGCTTACGACTCTGTACAGAGGCTCAACTATGATTTTTGAAAAATTCACATTATTTTTAAAGTTACAACCGATTGAAATAATTATCGGTGTTCTTTCTTAAAATATCTCTCCTCTGTGTTGACTTAAAACATGGATAAACCCAATTCTAAGTTATATATTTCAAAAATTCTAGTTGAGCCTCTGTACAGAGATCTAAGCTATATACAGGCAAAATATTATTTTAATAGAAGCTTTTTTCACAAAAGCAGAATATTTTGAAATGGGTCATTCGATGTTCATTTTTTGTCAAAATATATTACTTAAATAATTTTTTATTCTAATACTATTCTTAAGACAATTTTATATACATTTTCCAATCTAAGTGACACTAAATATCATAAATATTATTCATTTACACGCTTTTTCAAAATCATATTTCCGAACGTAGTCTGATACCTTAAAGTTTCTTCAAATGTAGATATAAAAAACGATTTCTAAAATATTCAATTATTTTTGCAGCCAATGGAATAAAATTATTTAAAATAACAATACACATTACAATAATTAAATCATCTAATTTAAATAATTAAGATGAATTTGATTAAGTAATTAAATTCATTTTATTTAAATAATTAAATGCAATTTAATAACATATAATTAAATTCAATTTAATTAAAATAGTGATAAATGAAATAATTTTGCGATGTAATCTGTAACGCTTAGTACTGTAATTTTCACAATTTTCTTTTAATAGAAGAAACATTCACAACATTTAACTAATATCATTAGTAAAATAATGCGTTCACCTATTTCGTATGTGTTCTGTCTGAACATATACCCCCACCTAGAAAAATGGAAGGGTTTAAAACTGGAACGTCCGCGATTTCGATTTCTCTTAAACATCCACCAGTGTCAATTCGATTCCTCGATATAAAATATATAAAATAATTATGAATAAAAAAATATATAATTGCAGGACTTCTGTTCAGTAGCTTACATTTATAATTTTTCTTCGTATTCTTTTTCTGTAGTAACAGTGGCACCTTAGAAATTAAACATATACTTATAAAATAAAGCGTCAAATCTCCTAAATAGCATCCTCAGGAGACACCATATTTCAAATATAAAATATTTTCAAGCATAATTATGTATATATATATATATAAATATATATATATATAAGATTAATTTCCTATCAATAAACTAACAGCATACATTAAAATTAATGAAAAAAATTGTTGCGTGGAACGCCTCGCGATAGAAGTGAAACTGTTTTGGAACATTGATTATTTGCTCTAATATTCCAAACTGATAGAGTACATGTCTCAATCGCCTAATTTTCATGAGAAGCATTCGTGGCGAATTGACATTTTCTGATACCAAATCTAAAGTAGGAATATATGCTGGAAATTCTGGGTATACAAAACTATTATATTTTGATAAATTGGTATAATTTCCTACTTAAACTTTGTCGGCAGTTGTAATATTATTTAATGCCATCTAAATTAATTTGCTGTAAAATATTTTTCTGCTCAGCAACAGGCGTTCTCAAATCATCTCTAAACCATAATCTATAACAAATCGAACACCCATGACTGAAAGGATAATCAACGAATAGCTTATGAAAATCTTTGTGAGCATTTTTTGGGTGAGTGAATATTAACGGTGCACTGTTCAGCTACAAGAAGGCTTATGGCGACGGGCTTCAATGTGACGAACTTCATGAAGGATGGCAATGTTTTTTTTTGCAAGGAATACTTAAATTCCAAACTTAGATAAAGAAAAAAAATTACAGTAAATACGTAAGAAAAAAAAAGTTCCTTGATCTTCACTTAGAAATCCAGTATTCTACAGAAACGCTTTGTTCAGCAAGAAATAAGGGTCTGCGGTAGCCCAGTGGTCGGGGACTCGGATCATGATAGGCATGTCATGAGTTCGAGCCCAGTACCACTAAAGACTCGTCGTGTAGGGCAGAGATGCACGTTAAATCTGTCGAGAGCTGAAACGTCCTCCCGTTGGTGTTGTGTGGTAGTTAGGAGAGGGGGGTACCAGCTCAGGTGTCGTCCACGTCACTTGACCATGGTTCAAAATTACGTGGTCCGTTGCCAAAAGCCCTCGTGTAGCTGAACAGTGCGACGTTGACACTCACTCAACAAGAAGTAAAATATACTGAACCGAATGATACTAATAATGACTTTATAGATATCTTTGTTTAATAAAAATGTTAAACTTTATTTACAACAATAACAAAATACCATAATTATTTCATTTTTTAAACATAGACTATATTAGTTTCAAACAGGTTTTTGCTTCTGATGCATATATATGTTTTTTTAAGTAATCCGTTTTAGAAAAAGTTTCAATACGTGATGATCAAGTAGAACTCAATCAAGTGCTTTCGCAATTTTTCTATATATATATATATATATATATATAAAAATAAAATAAAATAAAATATATATATATATATATATATATAACTTTACTCTGTGGCGCAACACCCCTTGAGGGCCAGGGTCTATTTTGCCCACTCAGTATACGTGACATTTCAGCGCTGAGGTGCATGAGAGGATGTCCCAATCAGAAGGTCTGTCGGAAGAGAAACCCCCAGTGTTTAGTCTTCAACCAAGCTTAATTCTCATTTCTCGACCCACTGAAGTTATGAAAAGTTTAGTCGACCTTGCTCACCACGAGGAGAGAACCCCTGTCCTGTGGCGTGGAAGAGTGCGATATGCATATATATATACTAGCTGGTATGCCCGTACTTCGCACGGGTGAATTGAAAAATTAAACAATACAGATTGACTGATTTAGTTTTTAATGAGTTAATTTTACGTGAATTGTAAATTAAAAAAAAAGCTTTTTGCATATCTCAGCCGAACAAAAAACCATGTTTGCTAAATATTAAGTCTGTAGATATAATAGCTGATATTTTTTTATTTTATTTATAACAACCAGTAACTGTCTTGTGGGTCGATTTTTGAAAACACCTACCCTGTGCTCAATCAAAAGTAACACATTGTTACAAATTTTGTGTAATAAACGCTTAAAATAGTGCAAATGATTTGTATCTGGATGTTTAATAACTTAGTATTACTTTCTGATGCATTTATTTTATGTTAAATCGCTGTTACCCGCGACTTCGTCAACGTGGAATTTAACAAAAATTGTATATTCAATTCGTAGAGTTTACGAAAACTTAAAAAGTATGTATTCCATGTAAAGAAATACCTATGCTATAAGTGTAGTGTCATTCTTCTACTTTGTAAATCTATGTTTCTTTTTTTTTGTTTCATTTTTTTCTATGTTTTTTGTTAAGCAAGAGAGGGACGCATGACCCTTGACACTGTCGATGGGGGTGAGGACTGTAAAATCATTAGAATCCAAATAGGTCAAAGTAGCAGTTGGGTGAAACGCGAACACAAACCAAGCCGCAAACAAGGGGTGAAAGTATCGCATGACTTTTGACACTGTCGATGAGGTGAGGTCTGTAAAATCATTAGGATCCAAGGACATGAACGGGAAATGTCGCGAGTGGTAGCAACCTAATCAAACAAAAAGTTCGATATAACTGCTAGAAATCGTTGAGACAGAAGGCTCGTGAAATAAAATAATCCCTATTGAACAAAAATAATTCGTATGTAATAAAAATAATAACATTTGAAATAAATAATCCCTATTTGAATCGGATATTGTTTACTATTTCATATGTTTTAACTTTATTTTCGCTGAGCTCTATTTTTTTATCTAAAATAAAAGATGCCTAAGTAATTCTTTATAACATTAGATATCAACCAGTGAAAGTTCCATCAAAATTGGTGCAGCCGTTTCAGAGATTATCCAGAATAGACAGACAGACAGAGTGACCGACAGACAAACAGACAGAAATTTTAAAAATTGATTTTTTCATATGGGTAACGTATATACTTTTAAATGCATTTAATAAAAATCTAATAATTTCAAATTATTAGAACTGTCGTAATTATGAACCTTGGTAAAATGACACGGTCAATTCGCACTCTATCTCCTACCTAGCACAGTACGCAAACAAAAGGATTTTGAGCGTAGACAGATTAAATGTACATCAGCTTTTCTACATGGCATGTCTAACTGAACTAGGGTGATATTTCTGATACTACCGGCAAGAACCCGCGAACATGACAGACTGATCAATTGAGCGGAACATCTACTTATGCACCTCAGCGCCTTCTTGATTTGATGAAGAAGATGTATAAAACAAAAATATATTAATTTACAAAAAGATGTGAATAATTACTTTTTTCGAATATAATTAAAAATTTGTTTTTGTGTTTATACAGTATATTGTAAAATGAGCCTTTATATTGCGAATTTTCCATACAACGAACTTTTTTCCGGAATTTATCGACTTCGTTAAATAAAGGCCTGATTGTATTTTAGTAAAAAAATACGACTATTAAATAATAATAATAATAAATAAATAAACAGCAGAATGAAAGAATAAGTAAATAAAATAAAAATTTATTCTTCTACCTATTGCCTTATTTAAAAAAAATTAGTGCTGTTCCGCATTTTAGAAGAATTAGTTCTTAATGTGTGTGTGTGACGATGGAAATCAAGCACCTGGAATATATATATATTTCAGTGTTGGTATGGATTGTGTTGTTCTTCATGGCTTGGTCAATTACTTCTTTTCTAAAGTGTGAAGACCACCCAGCAGCTTCTGTCTCCTTCTCTGAAACGAAACCATCGACGACATGTTTTTCGTCCATTGCATGCTGCCCATAAACTTGACTACACAGCAAAATTCTACGGCGGCCGTATTCTTTTCATCGAAATCGCATAACAATCAATGTTTTCCATGATCCCTTCTCGTGTTCTATTTTACACCCCATAAAATATTTTTGAGAAGATTGACTGCGAGAGATACAATGCATTTATATGATAAACATCCACATGTTTAACTGGTGACGATTTTGGTTATTACAACGTTATGTGTGGTGTCAATTCCATTGCCAATTTGAGTGAGCAAAAAAGGGAAGAATTTTCGTGTGTACTCACCTGATATATCAATGCATTGGGACCTAGGTTTATCGAATTAATTTGGACTGACTAGTTTATTCGTAATATCGGGGTCCAAAAATGTACAAATTCTTTGCTCTTACCTTTTGAAAATTCTATAATAACTAAATACACACAAAATATTCACAGTTATAAATTACACATTTTTCATCACACTAAAAATCATATTAGCAGTTTATTACACACCAGGAATTCGAAATTTTTAAATCCGTTTTATTATTGCTTCAAAAAAGTTCTTTTTATATTTCTTGCACACAAAATACTGTGTCATTTAGACCCTGCAGCATGATGGATTTTTCCAGTTTTCAAAAAAAGTAAAGTATACAAAAAGTAACAGTTTTGATAAAAGTTTTATTAGTATTGACAAATTCGCGTAAAACCTAAGCCTTTCACTCACCGATAAATGTATTCGTTTCGAAAAATCTGACATGCTCTAAAAATTTTCAAAAACCTCATTTTTTTGCAGGACTATAGATTTTTTTCAAAAAAAAAAATCAACTGTAAATCACTTTAAAATATTGTCTGCTTTGCAGAGGGGAATAACAAAGAAAATTCTCGTCCTATTCAAAACTCCCTGGGCAACCTGTAACAGGGCAAACAAACCGCCCCCTTTTTCCCTCCCAATTTTCGCTAAAAAAGAGAACTCTTTCGGTTATGGACAAAAGTCATTTAAAAAAAATTTCTTTTTTTGTAAAAATAATAAAAATAATAATAAAAATTGTTTAACTGTTGAAATAATTCTTGGGCGAGGTTTTTATTTTTAAATAGGGAAAAAGGTTAATTCATTTTCAAGGGGAAAAAAGAAAAATTTCTTAAATGGTTTTTGTTAAATCGAACCCGACTATATATATATTCCTGTGAGCTTCCTTTGGCTCTGGAAAAAATTTTCTATTGAAGGAAATTTTTTGCACACACAGTTCCGTTTTCCCAAATTTTTATATAATATTATATATACAATAAAAAACAATTGTCTTTGATCTTATTATATATATATAAAATTTAAAAATTTTTTTAAAAATTTTCCCCTTTTTTATATTTTTGAAAAGCCGAAAATTTCGATCTATCAATGAAAAGAACCCCTATAATCTCAAAAATTTTCATAAACCGAATCTTTTTCCCAGTTACTTATCTTATATACTAGCAAATCAAATTTTATTTTGAAGAATACGAGCTTTTGTTGTCATAATGTATATACTCTGGGACTCAATCATTTTTTAAAATTTTTGGATGGGGGACGACACTTGACTGGCACCCTTGCCCTCGCTAAACCCACACCAATGGGGGGGACGTTTGAGCCTCGAAGATTTCGTGCATCGCTGCCCACGGGTTCTTAAGTGGTAGGCTCGAACCGTGGAAAAAGGCATGCCACGATCCATCCCTTACCACTCACCAAGCCCTAATAAATATTAGAACAGGTGAATTACGATAAAATTAATTGTTTCATTAATGAAAGAAAAGATAAATACTAGAAGTAAAATACAATACTACAATATCTTAACAATTTATAAAAAATTTAAATTTTTGATTGAAAAAATTTGTTATCGTTGAAATTCGGTAATCGGGGTGAAAAAAATAGAAACTTCGGTAAAAAAAGTCATCCCAATGAATGAATTTCCATTAAATACTTTTTTAAAAATTATATTTGTGTTTTTTAAAAGTATTTATTTCTTTTTTTGCACCCTTTATCTGTTCTAAGACTGGGGGGGGGGAAAGTGTCCATTGAAACCACAAATGTTATGTGTCAGCAATTCCATCCCCAACTATAAAAATAACTTTCTCTACCTCAATGCTAACCGAGTTTTTTGTGGGGTAAATGTTTGTATGTCAACATTTTAAATGAGAAAAATCTTTAAAACAAACTTTTTAAAAGAAAACTTCTAGTCAAAACTTTTTGAAAAAGTCAATAACATTTTATTTTCTTCACATGTTTATCGAAAACTAACAATTTTTTAAAATACTGTTTGGTTGCAAAAAAAAATTTTTAAAATACAAATACTTTTTAAAAAATAATCAATTAAATTATTTTTTTATTCGCAAATCTTTTTAAATCCCCCCCTTTTAAATAAGGAAGGGAAAAATCATGGATGGCGTTATTTTTCATCTGGACTATACCCGTCCTCAATCCCTTTTTTTAGAGTCTTTGAAGTGGGGCTTGACTTTCGTGGAATTACAAATTCGGGTGCTTTTTGGGTGCGACGGTGGAATCCGGGGGTGGAATTTCATACATGGCTAGAGCTATGTGAAGGAAAATCATGAAGCGAAAAGTTTTAAAAATGGGGGGGGGAATTTTTTTTTGAACGAACTCTGTGTGCTATCCCCTTTACATAAATCTGGGGAAAAAAAATGGAAAAAAAAATCGGGAAAAAAAAAAAAAATCTGGGGAAAGAATTCTTTCCTGCCGCGTTTTTACCACGGATTCCAGGGTGGTTAGCTGAACTCGGGTTTGCATATATTCCCTTCAAATAATTCTTCCACGGACAATTTCAAAACCCTCGTCTTTTCCATACCTATTTGGGAAGTTGTAAAATTTTTTTTAATATTTTGAGAATGTTGACAATTTTCTTAAATGTGTCATTTTAAAGTATTTCAAAATGAAAACAAAAGTGAACCATATTGTATTCGCTCTTATTTGTATTTCGAAGACTTTTATAATGTTTATTTATGCGGGGACATTGCATTTTTTTTGCAACTGGGGATTATTTTAAGACAATTTTTCCCAAAATTTGCATTAATTATTTTTAAAACTAATGTGTTGTTTAATTTTTTATTTTGAAAAAAAAGCGGCTAAAAAATTTTTAAAGAACAGTTTCATTACTGATTATTTTTAACATGATTATTCTTTTTCCCCATGAAGAGCAAAAAAAATTTTTACTAACTTTTGTAAAGTAATTCATTTCATCAGAAGGTGAAAATATTTCAGTATTGATGTTCAAAATAGGAAAATTTTGTGTTCGCGAGAAATAGGTTTGGGAGTTCATTCAAAAATTCATATTAGATTTTTTCCCTCACTGTTGCGTTTTAAAAAAGACGATTTTTCGTTTTCTGGTAGAGTCGCTTTAGAAACTACGTTTTCTTCGTAAAAACACGACAAATGGATGTTCTTCTCAATAAAATATAAGAAAAGAATGATTGATTTTCTAAGAACGTTGATAGAATCTTGGTATGGATGTCCGAAACTTGGAAATAATTTCCATTTAATTTCTTATTTTTGATTTGATGTGTTCAATATTGTCTATTATAAACCACGTTTTTTCGACTTTTTTCGCGTCTTGACGTCATTTTAAAAACCACGTTTTTACCTCTTGTTTTAGTCTTTTACGTTATTTTGAAAACCGTGGATTCTTTCTTGGCGCCATTTCACGAAATACCTTTGCCGCCAAATACAGCAGTGTGCTGTCCTAGAATTTTACCAGCTGTATGTAATTATATTAGTTGAATTTGCATATTTTTCTTTACTTTGTTTTAAGAATAATTGATTAAAACCTATAATTTGTGTATGTATAAATCTGTAACTCTTGAAATAGGCATACTGCTGAATGATGCAGATCAATTATGTATGCTAAATGGGAATTTTATAGTTGTAATTTAACAGAATTTAATTCTTTTAACCCGCGGTCACTCGCGCTTGTTTTTCTAACGTCGTTACTCGCGGGGTGTAGAGAACACCCCAAACTTTTAACACGTGTAGTTAATCATGAAAATAAAATTAAGTCATTATGATACATATTTATAAAGTACAAGATGTTTCTTGTGCTTTACAAATAAAATTGTTGACTTTATTGCATACAAATGAGACTAACATTAATTTAAACTAAACATACATAATTTTCATTTTAAAAGACATAATTTCATATTTTTTTCATAAACCTGTATAAAATGTCTATACCAGTAATAAATATACTTTATAAATAATGAGATAATGATAGTAGAAAGTAGAAAAATAGTATTTTAATCATTTTCCAAACATTCAGAGCAGACTGTAAACATATACTCAAATTCTCGCTGGAGTTCTCAGGCCTCCAGATAAACTTTTGAAAGTCATTGCATTCCAATCGTTCCAAGAAAAAGGGAATGCATTAAGCCTGAAGGTTCAATGACCTAAAATGGGCAGCTACATAAAAAATCATGGTTCTGCACATTCTTTTAAGAATCCTGGGAGGATTTTCTTGTTGCTGGGGTGTACAGAACACCCCGCGCGAGTGATCGCGGGTTAATGAATTAAGAAAACTCAAGTAGTTGATTGAAAAGAGAGGAATCTAGGTTCAAATCTTTAAAAAGATTAAGAAAAAGATTTTTTATCATATAATCTCTTGCTCATACTAGCTCTTGCTTTTATTATTGTATGGCAACTTTATATAGTATATCCGGAGTTGCTGAAAGGTAAATCTCTTTAATGATATTTTGTCTTCTTAGTTATCTTTAAATTATTTAATGTAACATTTTTTATTGTCTAATTTTATTATATTAATTTTTAACTGTTTTTATTTTCTTTTTAGACTTAATGTTTAAGTAATTATGATGTGATTAAGGGAACTATTTGTTCATTGTTATTCTGAATCGCGTATAAATATGGGTTTTTATCCTCAAGTTCAATGCAGTATTGCTAATGATAATTATACTATTTACTTGGTTCTATAAAAAATTGTCCTTTCATTACTTTTTAAGTTCAATATTTATATAAAATTTTTCTCTCTCTCAAAGCCTATTTTTTAAAAATATCACATGTTTCATTTTAAAGCTTCTACTAGGATTAATCAAGTAGTTAATAAATTCAGCTATTCATTTTTCGTAGAAAGAGATTGCGGGAATTAGATTGAATCTGGGAACTTAATTTTTACTTAGTTTTGTTGGGGGAATGAAGGGGAAAACTATTGCGCTCCCCGTGTAGTTTCCAGGTGAGGGACTGGGACAACCTGTTTCAACCCTGTTCTCCTTTCGAAAGCCACCAAAAAAAAAAGAAAAAGAAAGACGACATTGTATTCATGGAAGTAGTTTGCGAAGCATTTCCCAGCCTGAAACACGTGTTTATCTACTTTTAGTGAGAGGAACATTGTGAATAATTTGGATTATATTGGAAATTGAAATCTTACTATTTTTCGTAAGTGTGCTGTTTCTCAATATTTTTGAAATTATTAAGATAAATATCAGCGTAGTCAATAATCGCTGTCTTACGTATTTTGAAATACTTTTATTATGATGTTTCCATGTATCTGGGTAGTATAAATTGCGACAATTCTTTTGCAGAGATGTAAATTTATCAGTCGCTTTTTGCACAGCATTTAAACCTAATTAATTTACTTCTAAATTTATGTTTTACTTTAATTTCCTAGACTCTTTTCTCCTCATTGAAAAAATTCGGAAATTCCCTTTTAAGGGGACGGTGGACCTTTGAAATTAATTTCTTAAATTGTTAGCTTAATTAGCTGGAATTGGAATCAATATAGTAAATGATCTATATATTTCACAATTTAAATATATTTTTTTTAAAAAAAATTATAATTTGATTTTTTTTTAAAAAAAATTTAATTGTTTAAACTTTTTTAAAAATGCTCCTTGCGCATCAATTTTTAAGATAAGTACATAATTTTTGTTTTATATATATATGAACTATAACTAAATATATCTGTGCATGGATTTTAAATTCAGAATAAAATTTGATGAAAAAAAGATAAATTTTCTTTACTATATGAAATATTTCACCAATTATCACATATTCAAGGTATTCAAAACAACGTAAAATATGATCCGTTAAATTTTTTTGAAAACTAATGCACAATTTTGTGAATTACATTATCTTTCATAACTTGTTAAAATTTCTATGAGATACGACATGATATGAAACGCAAGGAGCATTTTACGTAATAAGGAAAAGAGAAAATTTATGAACTGAGAAAAATGCATTTTAAACATTTATTTGAGTAAAATAAAAAAATAAAGCAAAATTTTACATAATTACTTACCTTTATATGAAAATCAAACATATAAGAGATTATTATAGCAAAAATCTAAAAAATATTTAAATAATTTATTATATTTAGTTATATATTCAATAATTCAAGTAACATGCATCCGCAAAGCTGATACTTATACAAAAAATATAGCGTGGCAAAACATTCACTTAAAATTGACCAGCACAGTATGACAATCCTTCAGATTTTATATTTTTGTTTTCTATTTTATTTGAGATTTTACGCTTCATAGTTCTTTTATCTTTTGCTGTTTGAAAAGTTTTATTTCTGCTTTGCTTTAATCGACGCTCATCTCTTACTTCACTGATTTGCATCGAGGGTAATGAAGCATTCTGATGTACATGTTTCAAGGTAAACAGAGATCCAAAATTGAATTCACTAACTGCTGTTACAACAGATATTTCCAGTCTTTTCTTTGATTGGAAACTTTCTTTTGGGCAGTGACTCCAGATAACACTGTGCAAACTTTCATTTGCATTTTGACTCTTACCTGAAGTACACCGAGACAATATCTCGTTGCTTGCTAATCGCTGATACACAGGAAGAATCTTTGCAACAACCTCCTCAGTTAATTTTGTCTTCATAACTGAATGACTTTCAGGGGATTCTCCATTTGCTAAAGCTCTTTTGAAAAAAACACCAAGAAAGTTTTCCATTAGGACATTTGTTGTGTTTCGGTTTGGCATCTGTGGAGGAACAATGATAAAGTGTGGCGTAAATAGCACTTTTCATTTTTTCGACATCTTTGCAATTGTCTTTAATGGCTTTTCTGTAAAATTAGTTAGCTTAACTATTGTGGTTTCTTTTAAGCTACCAACCTTTTGCCACCAATGCAAAACACCTTTGCTTCGCCACTCTTTCACTTTGCTGCGTAAACCAGTTCCTAGGCGCTTGGAGATATGGTTGATACATTCCTCTTTTTTAATCGGTTTACCTTTTCCATAGATGTTCAACGACATCAGATGTTGGAATGTTTTTGAATCTCCATCTGACAATATACAAGTATAACACATATTACACTCTTTGATGGATCTTAGCCACAAAATTGCAGCAGCTTCCATTTCCATACTAGATGAGGAACCTGTATGATTTATTTGACATTCAGATTTGTGACCTTCATACCAAACTGCAAAATCTGGACTATCGCCCGAAAGGTCTCTTGCTGCGGCAGTACATTCTGTACAATACTTTGATAGGATTTCGTAATCAATAACTAAACCTGTCAATAAATCAATAACAACTCCTATCCCGTACAATGATTTATAGCCCCGCTTTTGCCAAGATCCATCAAATGACACAGTAATGTCTAAAACACCTGTTTCCTTTTTCTCTTCATCATTTAAATCAAGATGTTGCTTCCTAACTATATTTCTTCCTACTTCAAGGATCTGATGTTTCATCTCACTATTTTCTTCGGACAAAATTTTAATGTGCTTCGAAAAAGATTTTTTGTCCATTGCATTCATACCAGTCACTAATGCAAATAGTTCCAATCCTGCGTATCCTTTTCCAAGTCTAAAAAAGGACGAAACCATTTTTTTGTTAATGTCAAAAAAAATTTTTTCTTTTACACGAGCACTGGAAAAGGAGGAATTTAACACTGCCTCACAACTGGAGCAAACCAACACTAGTTTTGATGCCATACTCAACTGCGTTGTTTTTATGATATTTAAATCCTTCATATCACATTTAGGGCACTTTACAGTCGACAGTAAATTCTTCCATATGTTTGTATCAACTAATACATAAGTTGTATCATCTTGTTCATTTGCCAAATGTTCTACAGAAGTGTGTGACAGAAGAGACAGCTTTCTTCTTTCTTATTGCTGCAATTCAATTCACTAGATTTAATGTGCAAGTATTTACTTGAGTGTTCTATTGCTCCATCTCTTCTTTGCTTTTAGCAAAGCCTGCATTTTACGTTTTGATGGCCTTGCTTTTGGCACATGATATCGAGAACTGATTCTGTGCATTGTACAAATACTAAATTAATTTATCAAGAAAATTGTAGTCGAGTGTTCAATCCAAAATAGGAAAACTTTGAAAGAAATATTACGTCTAAAACGAATAAATATGCTATGTTATAACAGGTATGAAACAAGCGCGCTAAACGATGTAAACAAACAATACAGAAGTAGAAGTTGAAGTTTCTATTCGCATCCTTCTTCATAAAAGTGTAATGAAAAATAATAAGTGAGGCTAAGCATATGCTAAAAACTAAATTCCAATAGTTCTTGTTTACGTTCAAATGACAGGTGCCACGCCCATTTAAATGTTCGATAGCGCCATGTTTAATTCATAGATCACTCATAACTCAGTAACTATTCATCAAAATGAAAAAATTCTTCGACAGAATCATTCTGTGAAATATATGGAATATTATTAGTATAAAAAATAAAAATCGCAATTTTGACCAAATTTTGAGATTTTGAAGGTCCACCATCCCCTTAAGGCGATATGGTACCATCTTTAAATTTTTTTTTTATTTTTAATATTTGATATTTGGTTTTAAAATTGTATTTTATAAAGGTTAATATTTAATAATAATTCCATACAAAAAAATTTTAATTTGTTGCAAAATGTTTGTAAAATTTAAAGTTTTAAATTTTTTAAACATTTTAAAACCCCAAGGCTTTTTAAACATGTTTCTTTTCTTTCAAAAATTTTTTCCAAGTACCTTATAATATACTACATAAAACTGTGCATGGGTTTTTTCTGCTACTGCTCTTTAATTTTTTATTAATTTTTTTATAGTTAAACTTACAAAAATTCTCGAAAAAACATTAATTTTGATTTTGAATTTTTTTAGAAAAAGTACTAAACATGTTAGAGCTAATTCAATGCACAGGTTTACAAAACATACATTTCAGAACATGTATAAAAAGTTTCAAACCCTTACTTCAATTATCAAAAAAGCCTTAGGGTTTTGAATAACAGTGAATGTACAAAAATTCAACATGGAGTTTTCATTTCTTAAATAGCATGATAAAAAATTCCTCCAATAATCTGAAACTTTTATGTAATGTTAATTAGTTTGTTTCAAACTGCTTACCACAATTTTTTTAAAAATTTACAAGAATAAAAGAATATACTTGTATAATGAATATATAAACAAAAAGGTCAATATTTTATAAAACATTATCTTAACAAATTTTAAAAAATTACACACACATTTTAGAGTTTATTTCATGCACAGTTCTATACTACTATAATAAACAACATGTACACAAATATTCATACTCTTTTTTTTCCATAATTTTAAAAGCCTTAATATATTCACAAAATCCATAGGCTCTTCCAAAATTTACTCGCAAAGAAGCATTTTTGCAAGTATTACATAGAGTATTTTTAAAAAGATTTGTTAATGCATTTTTATCAATAATGACGTATGTTAGAGATCTGGATATACCAGTATATTTTTCATCCAAACGAGAAAAAGTATTGCATTCTTCTTCAAGTTTTGCACACCTCAAGTTAGTGTTTTGAGAAACTTCTGAACTTGTCTTAGCATCTGAAAACCACCTCTTCAAAGCTTTCGTTAGGGCAGATTTAGTACGTTTTTTAGGCCTAGGGCTGTTAACTTTTAAACTTTTTGGAGAAATCACCGAATTCCTTGTAGTAAAGCAACTTTTCTTACTCTTCAGAACACAGAGTACAAAAATATAGTTAAATTTGTAGGAAAAGAACTTCAAAGAAAACTCTCATATAACCAAAACAAAACAATTATTTCATTTCAGTTTAAACACTAATCAGCGTGGAGTAAAAAAAAAATTAGTTCCTTATTTATCAGGCTCTTTTCTAGCAGACGATCTGAAAAGTGGGCGTGGCAGCTTTGTTTAGTCTACTGACATGCAGCAAAAATGGATAAATAACTGAATAAAAAATATAGATACAACTCTGAAATTTTGCAGACACATTAAGAAGGATTAAAAGCATCATATATAAGCCAATAAAAAAAATCGATAGTTTGATAATTTTTAGGGTACCATATCGCCTTAAGCGATTACACACTACATAAAGTTTGTTTTATTTCATTAGATTTATTGAGTTAGAGCAGAGGTTACCAAGCGTTTTTGTCTAATTGACCCTTTGCCTTGTTTTTCGGTTTGAGTAGACCCCTATATACCTAATATTGAAATTTTGCAAATTTGTCAACTTAAATATCTTTTTGACATCTGGTATTACTACTTACTTTAAAAAAATTAAACTTTTAACAGTTTATAAATAAGGATGAATCTGGTACGTTAATAAAAAATTGTCAACATTTTATATCAATCTAATCAGGTTTAAAACTAAATCTCCTTTGTTTTAGTACTGTCTAGCTTTTTTTCTTTCTTTCATTTTTTGTTTTTGAATTTGGCAAACTGTGTGAAACTCTTTCGCACTAGTAAAAGCAATAAAAAACCTTTCTCGTGATATTCCATAATTAGGGACAAACAACAGGTTTGTCTTTTTAAAGCTAAAATGGCTATAACATCAATTTCTAAACTTTACTTTTTGTACTATGCTACTGTACTATTTTACTGTATTTTACTTCTACTGTACTATTTTTGTACTATTTTTACTATTTTGTAATTCAAATGTCCTTTCAAAAGGCAAAAATCTCTAATCAGATCACTAAGTTCAACTTGAGAGAAGATCTGAGGAAAACTAGATCCAAAGGGTTTATATTAGGTACTGAACTTGATGTGAAACTATTAATAGAGGGATATTGAGACAGGAAGGTGTTACAAAGTGGTATTCTGTATGTTTTACCTCGCTATAGCATAAAAGTCAACTACGGAGGAAAATTTTTTTTTATCTATTTTTGATAAATACACATAAAAATTCAAGTGATTTTGTGTTTTTTTTTATATCAGGCCTGTGTAATTAAATACTTTTTTTCACATATTGATAATCATGGGAAAAATGAAAATTCTTTACTATCTAATATTTCAAGCATTAGGAAAACTATTCAAAAAGTTATTTTAATATAAAAAAATTATTTCTTTACATCTTCAAAAAAGTCTACTTTACATTTCTTTTAAAAAAAAAAATATCGTAGTCTCTTATTTGTAAAGAAGTAGAAATTGAGAGAACTGACTGATAAACAATGTCGGCAATGATCGAAACTCTTAAACTAACATTTATAAAATTACTTCACTCCAATAGAAAAAATAAATTTATTAAGTATTTATTGAATACGTTTTCGACTATATGAGAAACAACAACAAAAATCCTGATGGAAAATAAAGTTAAAAATGTCTCCTGTACACTTCTTCAAATCTATTCGAAGACAAAACAAAATTAAAGATATAAGATCACAACAGTATTGTCTAAGAAAACATGGGATCATTCTTTCATTACACGAGTACCAAACCAATAGAAATACTGACTGTGTCTCAAACAATTAGAGAAATACAAAGCCTTCGTAAAGCAATCACAAATACATAAATACCAGAATTTCATTTCATTGTATGACACTTCGAAACTTACAAATTTTTGCAAACCGTAAATTTGAGTTTTTTTAAAAAATAAAATTGAAGTACCGATTCTTTCGTTAATAATAAGTTGCTTCTGATGAACATTTATTTTACAATCTATTATTTTATTAAAAGGTATAGCAATGTTTCGAATGTTTTAGCTTTTTAAGTTGTTTGATTTTCTAAATGTCCTTTTTCTTGAATATATCGGTATCTTTTGCATAGCTGATATTTTTAAAAATTTATATTTTAATAGGTAAGTAATCAGGTGTTAGTGTACAAGTGATTGAAAGGCATATCATCAAATTGTCGAAATTTCTAACGATAAGATCCACACCATGTTGTTTTGTTTAAAAGAGACATAGAAGAGAGAAAAAATTTAATTTTTTTCGCGATGCCAAATGTTAAAGAGTATTTCTTTTTAAGTTTAAAACAAATATCCTAGAGATTTTCTGCTGAAAATCTCACATTTTTGCAGTAAATATTAATTTTTCTTTTCTTTTTATCCATTTAGAGTTCTGTTTTGAAACAAATCAACAAGACACATTTGAAAGAAGACCCAAGAGTTCTTATTTTTCAATTAAAAATTCTTGAATAAACATTTTCTTGAGAAAAACCAACCTTTTATATCTGCTCTGTGCAGTGTTTGTGCAATTTCAAGATAAAATCGGTTTAAAATTTCATTTAATAGTTCACATACTATTACTTTTAGTAGAAAAAAGGTTTTTCGGCACTAACTTTTTTATGAAATTGTTATATGCCGCAACAGAATAATGTTGACACTTAAAAAAATTATTCTAGTGAAATTTGCAGCTCAATTTATCAACGATTCTGATACTAGAAAAATAATAAATCGTACAAAAGACGAAATATGGGAGAAATTCATAAAGGAAAAAACATCAGCTTTTTATATTCCACTTACATTGCAATATGATATTATTGCCTTGATAAAACCCCTCCAATCAGAAGTTCACAACTTCAGAGACGATCACGAGGGAATTTTTACAGAGGAGCAGGAATGTTCTCTTAAGTTCTGCTTTAATGCTGATGGAACGGTGGACAGAGTCAAAACTGCCAATTTATTAATTCATTCAAAATGGTTGGATGAGCAAACGCGTTTCGTGTTAGCTTGTCAATATTGGTCAAGTTGGAACGTCCTAACATTTTTTAATGAATTGCACATATCTGCGAGGAAGCAAATTCTTGACAAGTATTCAACAGCAAAGTATAAGTTTAACCGTCATGAAAAAAACGTTGCACGATGGACTAGAAACTACATTGCGGGACGTATCTCGAGATCTCAGTCATTGAGTCTGCCTTATGGATATTATCCTTGGAATTACGTGTCTCTACAGAGTCGCCTTTTGGATGATCTAACAGAGGAGAAACGTGAAGATCTTTTATACAGGTTTTTTGAGTATGCATATTGGGCACACATTTGCCGCTTTTGTCTTTCGAAAATGAATGTTGATCATCAGGAAGATTTGTTAAAACGTTTTCCTCTGAAAGTTTTAAGGACATACTTATATTGGCCTAGACAAAGATTCTTTCTGGATGCCGTCAATAAAGTTTGGAATTGTCTACCAGGGAGAGACTTTTATTGCTTATTGCACATCATTATATGTCAGAAAATTGTAGAGTTGTGGAAAGACTTTGATTATGTGAACCTTTTACGAAATCTATGGCATAGAAGCCCCGATCATCTAAAACAATATGTCGAAGGGACAGACATTTTCGAAATATTGATGGAAATACTTAAGAATGGTTTCGACCCAAAAGATGTACCTCGAAACTTTTTTTTACATGATGATATTTACCACAATGCAACTGAATGTGACTCAATAATAGTCAATATTGTAAAATATCAATAAATTTCATTTTTAATTTTGGGAACCCATCATTTATTTTAACATTTTTTTAATATTATTTTGTTTTTTATATTTTACACCAGAAGATGTGCATGACACCTTTTCGCAGAGGTGCATCAAGCAAAATAGCTTACTTGTTTTATCAATTAATTGTGCTAGGATTACAAGGAAAAGAATTTAATTGTATAATTAGTTTGCTGACTGAAAACATCTCAAAATGAAATTTTTCACTTGCACATCAGTATCCATTGCTGCCTACGTATGAAATTACCCATAAATGGCGAAAAATGTATTATTTGAACACAAATTTCAATTTTCTCTTTGATTTTTAATAAGAACATTGAAGATGTAATCAGAAATGATTGAGAACGTTCGTCTGAAGAAAATGAAAATAAAATCATATATTTCAAAATCAACTTCATTAGAAATTTAAACGATTTAATCCCTTTTTATAAATATACATCGTATTTCAGCATACATTATAATTATATGAACGTAATTAAATCACGTCAAATTTAAACTCAGTCAATTGATAATTAAATTATACAATTTATTTTAAGTTGTATAATTTATATATAAATAATAATTTAAATTTAATAAATAGTAATTTATATATAATTAATACTAAATTATAAATAAGTTATTTATATAAATTTATTTAAATTTTATAGTTTATATAAGGATTATACTTCTAAATATTATATAGATACTGCGGTTTTTTGTTCTCAAAGTATTTTACACATATTAAATTTAGAATTAAGTTTAGGGAAGTAGCTACAGACGTATCTATGATACGTTGCTCCAACATGCGTAAAGAAAAAGTCAAAAATGTTATCCATCACCTTATTAAAAAGTTCTCTCTTACACTTAAAAAATCGTCTATCTCTGGCTTCAAACAGTTAAACTTTTTCTGTGAAATCTACATTTTGTTATCCACAACTAAAAGTCCTTAAAAGTACATGTCGTTTCGTTCAAAATAATGAGAAGACAAATGCGGTACAGATTCCAGAAGGCGTCTGAAAAGCTCGTTTGACATAAAATAAAAAATAACATTTGGAATGAAAAATAATTTTATCTCTTAAATGACGATATTCCTTTGTCTGTTGACTGTGGATAAACGCCGCTCTTAGCAGCTACACAACGGCTTGTCCCTTAGTCGAAAATTCGCCCAGAACAGGGGTCGGCAACCTTTTCAGTCGGAA
Organism: Trichonephila inaurata madagascariensis; assembly: GCA_019973955.1. Classification (NCBI taxonomy): domain Eukaryota; kingdom Metazoa; phylum Arthropoda; class Arachnida; order Araneae; family Nephilidae; genus Trichonephila; species Trichonephila inaurata. Next base: position 58,246 of record BMAV01008730.1, on the reverse strand, counting down.
GAGCCAAGAATTACAATTTACAAAATTTACAAAAAAAATTCATTTGCATACATACCTTATTTTCTGAGAAAAAGATGCATTCGGTTTTAAAAACATTTTTGAGAAAATTGAATTTTTACCATAAAGTGTGACTTCATCAGAAAAATAATGCATTACAACATGTATTTGTGTTTCCCATTTTATTAAACATTAGCATGTTTGCAATTTATTTTACATAAAATAGTAAGCAAAAAAGTTTTAAATTGCCCAGAACAGCATTTTTCAGTTTTTTTTAACAAAATAATTTCTAGTATTACATCAATTTTCTCAATTCTGTATCAATTTTTGAAGAATAGCTTTCATGCTTTACAGATATCAAATTTGAACATAAAGCATCATAAATATATTGTGAAAATGTATCAATATGGTTTTGGTATGAATTTGAGATGGTATTTAAAAATACCTGATTGTACGACATTTTGAAAGTTTTCGCTGGGTTTTTGTAAAGTTATCTTTAGGTTTTGTTTTTTCAGACAGTTTCTAAGTGCAAAAATTACTCTAAACTGGACAAATGATTTCTAAAACAGCCAAAATAAAACTGTTTTATGTCTTTTAAACATGAAATTTATGTATTTTTAAGTATGTATAAGAAGCTTTTTACACAGACAACAAACATCACATTTGATGTATCATCTCATACCTTTATCTCAGAAACTATTAAATATAAAGACTCAAGATTTTGACTATATGTATTAATTATACATTTATATTTATACTGAAGTGAAGTTTTTTAAGTATATTAATTAGTTTTTTCAAAAACCTACTTTTAGTTTAGCGAGTAAATATGATTATTATGAATTTATTGAAAATTGTCATTTTTTGTTATGATATCTGCTTAAGAATATTTCAAAAATGTAACTTCAGTATACACAAATGCATTTAAGAAACATAGAGTACATTCATACAGTATATTTACATAATTTTAAAAATTTAAGTTTTAGAAAACAGAAAATTTTATAAAAAAATCTTACCTTGTGAAAGAAAATATTTTGAAATATACATTAAAAACGAGGATTAATAAGTAACTCATATGCGGAAAATTAACTAGAACTATTTCGCAAATACTTCAAAACTTTTTAACTCGTTACTAAACCTTAGCGAGTTTAATTAATCAGTAATAATAAATAATTAAAACTAAATTTAAAGTAAAGAATAGACGTATAAATTAAGGTAAAATCACTAACTATTAAATATATTAACAGAGGTAGAGTTGTTAAAATTTAAACATCATCTTAAGTTTTGTTTATCACTATATTAAGAATTACAGAAGAAGCTAGAAAAATAAAAAAAAATAAAAATAACAGACTTCATGACAAAAAAACATCGAATTCACTAATAATGAATGAAGTTCTACATTTCAATTAAAACCAATAGACATTTTTGGCACACCTACTGATGATAGCATGTTCGATCCAGTGTGTAATAAAAGGGCACACAACATCAAATAGTAATGAATAAGAGTTTTATTTATACATATAAAAATAAAAACGAAGTGTCTGTTTGTAATTTGAAATTAACATATTTTTACTAAAAGCATTTAAAAGTATATACGGTACTTATATGAAAAAGTCAATTTTTAAAATTTTCCTCTGTTAGTCTGTTTGTCTATGTGTCTGTCTGGCTGTTTGTTCCGGCTAATGTCTGAAACGGCCGGATCAAATTTGACGAAATATTCAGTGGCAGATAGCTAATGTTATAAGAAATCTTAGGCTACTTTCACTATAGAAAAAAAAAATTAGAGTTCCACGAAAATAAAATTAAAACTTAAGAAATTGTGAACAATATCCGTTTCAAATAAGGATTATTTTTATTCAATAATTATTATTTGTATTCAATAGAGGGATTGTTTTATTTTACTAGTCTCAACGTTTCTCTCTAGCAGTTATATCAAACTTTGATTAGGTTTGATTATTTGATTAGGTTACTGACAATCGCGATATATTTCCCGTTCATGTTCTGATCCTAATGATTTTAACACCATCGACAGTGTCAGAGGTCATGCATCCTTCTCACCCCTTGCTTGGGGTTTCGTTTCATCCAACCCATTCCTCACCCCATCGACAGAGTCAAAGGTCACGCGTTCTCCCCCCTCTGCTTGCAGATTCATTTCACCCTAATGTTACTTAGACCTGCTTTGAACTGTTGTATTCAACGCTTATTATCATTCCAATGATTTCATTCTTTTGTGAATAACACTGAGCAACATCAATTTTTATAACATAGACAGCATTTAGACTTAAATTAGGAAGTTTTTGGGTTTTACGTCATTTGACTTCTCACAAGGCTCCACATTTAAATAGTGGTAAGCCAATTTCATACCTCTATTATTTCTTTCATTTCCAAACACTGCACACAAAGTTGTCACAATAAATGTTTGTCTTGCAAGAGTGATTGTACAAGTGTGAGTGAGTGGTGGGGGTGGCGATCGCAGAGCCAACAGGTTGTTTTATTTAGTTAAGCTCGTAGGTAGTTGTTTCTAAAATAAATATTTTTAATTACGTTTTAGGTTAAAAAGTGCACTTACACCCTTAAATTAAGTACGTTTATTCAAAACTGTAAATAACTTCACTTATCCTGTGTAATATGTACAATATAATAATTTCTAATTGAATAATATTTATATTGCGTAATATTTAAATTGAAATCAAAGATTAACAGTTTCTTGAGTCACAAAGTATTTTTATTTTTCTATCGTTCCGTTCTTAATTCAAATTGTTTCGTTACATTTTCACAGTTTTCTAGCGATGAGACATTTAAGTAATAATTAGAAATCAATTTTAAACGTTGTTAGGTTTCCTTTCATGAAAATAGTTCCGTTTTTTATTTACTTTGAAATCGATAAATTCTTATTGTTATTTTATTTAGTTAAGTACGTGGGTAGGTATTTCTAAAATATATATATTTTTAATTACGTTTTGGGTGAAAAAGTGCACTTACACCTTTTAGCTATACCTAAAAGAAAATCAAATATCTATAATCTATACAAATAAATAGAATTGAAGTGTTTGTAATTTGAAGTTAACAGCTTTTTACTTAATGCATTTAAAAGTATACGCAGTACTTATATAAAAAAATCAAGTTTTTAAATTTTTGTCTATCTGTCTGTTTGTTCCGGCTCATTTTTTAAACAGCTAGATCGAATTTGACGGAACTTTCACTGGCAGATAGCCGATGTTACAAAAAGTAACTTAGGCTACTTTTATTTTTTTAAAAAATAAGAGTTCTGCGAAAACAAAATTAAAACCAATAAAATAATGAACAAAATCCGATTCAAATAGGGATTTTTATTATTATTAATTTTTAATTCTCAAAGACATTTAAAAAACATTTCTTCACGGAACAAACGTGATGACACATTTTTAACGAAAAAGAACAATTTATTCTTACTGACTAACTTTTTAATTCTATAAGAACAAACGATTTTCTTTCGTTGCTATCGCAACCAGAGTTGATATAACCATAAGAACAGAAAAAAGCTAATTCTAAAAATCTATGAGCAAAATATAAGGATTAATTAAAAATAAAAACCATACATTAGTTGTTATTTAAAAGATTTGTGTCATTTCAAGCTGAAACTAATTTATGTGAGAGTAAATTTATCGTTTGAGATTTGCCGGATATAGTATTTTGTAAGTCTTACTTCTTTCTTTCTTTTTTTTTATCATAGTATATTTCCATCAATACACTTTACAATCCGGATGAAGCGGTTAATTATCCAACAGAATTTTTGAACAGTATAATTGTGCCTAGTCTACCCCTTCACAAACTGGAACTTAAGATTGGTGTGCCCGTCATAGTACTCCGTAATTTAAACCCACCACAACTTTGCAATGCATCTAGGCTGCGAGTAGTGTCATTGTAAAAAAACGTTATAGAAGTTCATGTAATATCCGGATGCGGAAAAAGTGAGATAGTATTTATACCAAGAATTCCCATAATACCATCGAATTTCCCTTTTGAATTCAGAAGACTGCAATTCCCTATCAATGTTAGCTTTGCTATGACAATTAACAAGTCACATGGGCAAACGTTAAGCACAGCTGGCGTAGATTTAACTTAGGATTGCTTTTCCCATGGGCAACTATACGTGGCATGTTCACACATGAGGGATGCCACCAGCGTTGTTGTTTTAGTCCAAGAAAATCGTACACCAAATATTGTATGCAGAGAGATTTTTCAGTAAATTTAATATTGTATATAGAGAGATTGTTCAGTTAATTTAGTATTGTGGATAGAGAGATTGTACATTAAATTTAATACTGCATATAGAGAGAATTTTCAATAAATTCAATATTGTATATAGAGAGATTTTTCAATAAATTCAATATTGTATATAGAGAGATTTTTCATTAAATTTAATATTGTATATGGAGAGATTGTTCATTAAATTTAATATTGTACATATAGAGATTTTTCAATAAATTTAATATTATATATAGAAAGATTTTTCAATTAATTCAATATTGTATATAGAGATTTTTTGAAGTTGATGATGTATTTGTCAATAAAAAGAAAAATCTGTTTAAAACGTTTGTACCTTTTTCATTAAGAAGAAAAATTTTGCAAAATGCTCACGAACAATTTGGACACCCTGGTACTCAAAGAATGATAATTTAATTACTCCTATATATTATTGGTCTCATATTAACTTAGATATTTTAAAATTTGTTAAACATTGTAATGTATGTCAAACAGAAAGAAAAGGCAAAACAGATTTAGTCTTTTATGGACTGTACCCCCCACAGATCGACCTTTTGAGTATATATCTGTTGATACTGTTGGTGGATTCTCAATTATTATATTTCTACTAAAAAAAATATCCACTTAATAATTGATCATGCAACTTGCTATGTTTGGGCTTTTGCTTCTAAAAGTGAAACAACCGAAACCTATGCAAATTGTTTAAAACGACTTTTCAAAATTCAAATACCTATTAAACTGTTAACGGATAGAAATGGTGCTTTTACCTTATCTCGATTCAAACGTTCTTTTAAGAAATTATATTGTTAAACAGTTACTAACTACTTCTCATCATCCTCAGACAAATGGTAAATGTGAACGTGTAAATGTCTATTGTAACTAAATTAAGATGTGAAGTGTGTGTCAATTCTTCTCCTACCAAAATTCCTTGGACCAAACTTCTAGAACAATTAATTAATGAATATAACTTAACACCTCATTCAGTCACAACATTCCCTCCTGCATATTTATTTGGCACTTTACCATATACACCTTCATTAACTCAAAATCAAGTTTACCCTCCAATTGGAAAGCCAGAAGATTAGCAAAAGAGAACACCATAAAATACCATGAAAAAAACAAAATTTAATATGAACCACTTTTCATTGATTCTCCTTTTGAACCTGGTGACATTGTAATCTATGAAGAATGTAACTATCCAAATCGTAGAAAATTATGCCCAATTTTTGAAAGTCCCTACGAAATAGTACAAAAACTGTCAGATGTGAATTATGAAATGACCAAGCTAACGCATATTAGCTAAAAAACCTACTGAAATTGTCCACGTTTCAAAATTGAGAACTTATTATTCTCCTGAAGAATTGAAATTAAGTCATGAATAATAATAATACTGAAATTTAAATTTAAAAACACACACACACACCTGCACAAAAACGAAGTCATAGTCCTTTTACCCCTCTTAGGTGGATTCCCTTTCCACTCTTGAGATGTTTTTTTTTCTTTTTTACTGTTGTGAAATTAACACAATAAGAAATGATTCAGATCTTATAAATGTGCGAAACATGGGTCCATCTTCCAATCTATTTCGGATTTTTTTCTTGTTTTCATCTCGGTATACTGTTTCAGTTTTAGAGAAGTGTATGCTCTTGGATGGAAACAGGGAAGATTCTGAATTACATTCCTCTTCCTTAAGAATCTAACTTAGATTATTAAGTATACTTTTAGGCAAAGAAGTCTACAGTTTTTATTTTTGAAACAGACTTTGATGTTTCCATGATGTTTGTCATTAATGATATTTTGATATTTTAGGCTACAATTATTTTGAATCATTTTTATTTTCATTCCATTTCAAGTGCTCAATATTTCTGTCTTGAGTATTTTTATGATATAACGTTTATTGGTGGGATCATTATTACATCAGCTACTCAAGAAAATATGAACATTTCTGAACAATACTTTTTGATTTTTACTACATTTTGAATCTTATTATGTTTTGAAAGTTATTCATGGGTACCCAACATATTTTACATTTTAACAGTGTATTTTTGTTTTTATATTTTTCTGTTATCTAATTTCTGTGTTGTAGATTATACTATGTATGTCATTACCGGCAAGTGAAGGAAGTTTTTAAATTAATAATAATTTTATTCACAATTTTAAATTTAATATATCTGTGAGATACGGATGTCTGCCAAGGGTCCTGGCCCACACACGCGTCTTACGGAAACAAGGGACATGTAATTCCCTCTAGTATTCTTTTTGTACTAATATTTAAACAAACTTTAATTCTTTGGTTTAAAAACAATACTGTAATCTTAATCGTAATCGGCCTGTTCGAAATCCCTGTCCCACCCATTCTATCTAATCAGAACTACTAATAAGTAATAATCATGCGCTTGCCACTGCCGGTATAAAAGCGAAACTTCAGTGTAATCGCTATCCTTGTCTTTGTGTTGTGTCCGCCAAGATGTCGCTGCTGCTTGTCTCTTGTTCGCTTGGCTTTATAATCGTCGTAAGTTTATCTCGTCAACGTGAGAATGTACCGCAATTTTGTCTTAACTTTTGATGTGTGCGTCACAATAAAAAAGATGAACGTCCACTCTGAAGATGTTGTTTTAATGAAAACCTACTAACACTCGACAAATACCATACTCGGCCAATACGCTACATGTATATATATATATATATTATATATATATATATATATATATATATATAAAATTAACTGTGCAAAACTTAAGCAACAGGTGGGTTTATTGCCATAACTTCACGAAAAATCATCTGAGAGACATGAAATTCTGAAATTAGGGAGAGTATTATGTACGTAAAGGATGACGAAAGCATCGGCGCTGAAAAAGGAATACAACACATACGGTATGGAATCAAACAAAAACAAGCTTTATTGAACGCATAGTATCGTGACTCATGATTGTCTATCCAACAGGAAGAACAACAAGCAGATGTTCCTTAATATGGATATATGCCCTCCCTTACTACAATGGTTGCTTTGCACCGTCTCCGCATACTCAGAACCAGCTGGTGCAACATTTCTTGAGGTAGGAGTGCCCATTCCTCAAGCAACATCTGTTTGAGTTGTTGGTTGTACTCCGGATGATGTAGCGTGTGGCAATACGTCTCCCCAAAGCATCCCACACATGTTCGATGGGATTTAAATCTGGGGAGCACGCTGGCCAATCCATTCGAGTGATATCTTCACTTTCCAGCAGCTCCTCAACAGCAAGAGTGCGATGTGGCAGTGCATTGTCATCCATAAAGATGAAGTCTGGGCCAATGGCACCTCGGAAAGATGCAGATGGGGAAGAAGTACTCCTCACAATAGCGATCCCCGGTTACAGACCCTCTGTCGAAAATGGGAAGCTCAGTTCCGCCGTTCAGCATAATGCCAACCCAGACAAGAACCCAGGTCCACCGTAACGATGTCTTTCCTTGATGTTACTGGATAAACCCGGGTCCCGATCTCTCCAAATCAAAACGCGTTGAGAATCGCTTCTGGTACTGAACCGACTCTCATCCGTAAAGAGAACACGACTCCATTGATCAGTTGTCCAGTTTTGTGCTCTCTGTCCCACTGTAAACGGTGGCTTCGGTGGCCATCTTTCAAAGGAAGGCAGCGTTCAGGACGGCGGGTGAACAGGCCCCTTTGTGAAGGCGTCTGGCCACAGTAAACCGCTACACTTGTCGACCTGTTGCTGTACAGAGTTTCTGAGCAATGGCGCTTGTTGACTGCTGTCTAACTTTTTCGCCTGCAGGATGATATATCGGTCATCCCCTGCAGTTGTCGTCCTCGGGCGGCCACACCAACCTTTCTAACAGCTGTACCTGTGGTTTGGAACGCTTTCCAAGCGCGCGAAACGACTTTTGTTGATTCCGAACTCTGCAGCTACACTGGTGACAGTACGCCTCTCCTCCAGCTTTCCGATTATTCTTCCACGTGTGAAGTCATCCAGATGATTTCTTCTAGCCATATTTCACGAACTGACTCACTGGCACTTGCAGAGAATATGGTGAATTGCGTCTCCGTCCTTCATTTCATTCTACTGTTGAGCAGCGCGCGCCGACATCACGCGTTTTGCGTACGCTCACATCGCTTCTGACGTTTTGTTCCTGATATTTGCATACGCATGATGTTTCTACTGACTTACGTGTTCCCTCTACTGATCTCCAGACCTCCTTTTCTGCAATTTCATGGCTATCTGCTAAATTTTTACATTGTTGCTTAAGTTTTGCACACCAGTGTATATTCTCATTCATAAATTCAATATTGAAGATATAGATTTAGTAAATAGTTCTACTGAGTACTGTACCATATATTCTTATAATACCATATATTCTTATATCCATGAATAAATCTTATAATAACATTAATTTCTCAAAAATATTTAATAAGTATGTCATTGCCTGAATATAAATAACGTTTGCATTAAGTAGGCTTTTAAATATAATAAAAAAATAGGTAGCTCAATTTTCAATTGCAATGATATTAATGATTTGCAAATTATTAATAATATTGTTTGTAATTGTAAAGATTATTCTGAATATATAAATGATCATCACAAGCATGTGGTAACGGCTAATTTATATATAGTTAAATATAATAATCTTAGAGATATAATGTCCAAAGGTACTAGTTTTAGATTAATGATCTCTAATAATAATAATGCTATCATAAAGTAAATTTCTAAAAATATTAGTAATTTCATTACAAAATTACCTATTAAACACATTCTTCCTATTGTAGCTTTTAATGAATTTAAATGCAAAGTGTTAAATGAATTATTGAACATTAACTATGAAACTGATAACGATATACTTTACAATAATATTAAGAATCAAATTGCAGACCTACAAAAAAACTTTATCACTGTTTATGTTGATAAAGTACCGGGTAATTATGCAATTATTTGCAAATGGCTTTATACTAATATGCTAAACAAATATTTTGATAATAATTTTGCTTTTAAAAAAATCTAATTCAAGCAAAAGAGAAATTTTTAATCGAATATCTGCTTTTTATAAAAAAATATATTTACGTATTTTGGATTTTACATTCCCTCATATTTTACTAACTCCTAAATTTCATAAAATTCCTGTTAAAATTAGAACTATTACGAAAGGTTTTAAAACTTATATTACACACACATCCGGGCTACAAAATATTATTCAATCTACATTAGACAAAATTTATAATTCTATTATTGTTAAGAATAGTAAGGGAATTATATTAAGTATATGCAAGGTAAAAAAATTATTTCTAAGTATACCTATGTTTTGAAGATTTATTTAACTACATAGAAGCCATGTTTAAGATTCTTAAAATAGCATAGAGCAAATATTATTAAATAGGATAATAAAATATGATAAATATATACCTATTATTGATTTTGTATTAAAAGAAATTTATATTTTCCATAATAACGCTTATAATAATCAAATTAAAGGTTTACTACAAGGTGGACCAGCTAGCAACCGTTTAGCAAATATTTACTTGCATTTTTTATGAAAATGAAAGTATTAATTATGAATATTGTTACTTTTTAGATACATAGATGACTTAATTATATTTAGTAATATATATAGTAGACTTTGTTTCTAACCTTAATTATTATCCCCACTATATAAAATTAGTAAAAACTAATTATAATAATGAGTCAGCTAACTTCTTAGACCTTCAATTAAATGTTAAGAATAATTTTCTATTAAGTAATATTTTTGATAAAATAGACTCATTTGATTTTAGCATAATAAAAATGCCTCTTTGGGGTTATAACCTACACCTATAAGTATTTAGAAATATTATCTCTTAAATTTTATAAAAAGAAACAATGATTTAGTTACTGATGTAATTTTAAAACAAAGTAGTTTTGTGAATTTTTGCAATAATTGTTTAGAATATAATTATCCTAGTAAATTTATTTATAAATATATTTCTATTTCTAATTAATCTATTTTTATCTTGGTTCAATATTTTATTTAAAATTTCTACTATTTAATTTATTTTTAAAAAATAATTTAAAATATTTTAAGCGCTTATTTTATTTGCAATATATATCTATCTAGTATATAATCATCCTAGTAAATTTACTTTGTAATGTATTTCTATTTGATAATATCTATTCTTAACTTTGTTCATTTATTTAAATCTTATTTTGTTTAGTTCATTTTTTAAAAAAAAAAATCTTAGTGGTTAGTTTAATTGCAAAATAACTATCCAGGTGGCGCCACGGTGTTTTACTTTTTGTGTAGTCGTTTCAATCCTTTACGTCATTTCGCGTATGATCTTAGCGTAAAGGTTTGTTTTCTCGATTTCCAGTTTTTATTTTACAAGTAAGTTTTTATCCTGATTTTTTCTATATATTTTTTTTTATTATTATTCCTTCCCTTCAGAGATAAATTATTGTTCTCTTTTCTTAATTTCTTTTTAATATATTATCTGGTTTATCTTCCACGTGTTGTATTAGGCTTAACTTTTCAACTTTTTTTCTTCTATTATGTCGAAAATTTCTGCTGTACGGAGAAGGTTGGATCCATAAAGCATTGCTAACCCTAAATCGCTGGTCTAATTCAGCGACAGCTTTAGAAATCATATTAGGTCTCCAGTTTAGTCCAAAGACTTTTTTGTATCTACATTTGGTGAATTCCAATTTCTTCCTTCCTTAGCACTGTAGGTTCTAGTACTTACTTTTCTTTATTCTTTTTTTATTTTATTATACTTATATATATATATATATAATATATATATATAGGAGAGAGTGAACTAACAGTAGGAATTAAAAATAATAATCTGTTTTTTTTAAATCGTTTTCTCTCGAAGTCCTCTTCCCTCGTTCACTCACTGAAGCTGAGTGGAAGTGAGCTACATAACAGTAATATTTAAACAAAGAAATAAAATTTCACGGTTAAAAAATTTGCATGAAATTTTTATTTATAAAAAACCTATCAAAACAGTACCTAAAACGTTTTCAATAGAAGAATAAGCGGTTGTCTCCGACCCGATTTGTCCAGTACCACTAAAGACCCGCCGTGTAGGGCAGCGATGCACGTTAAATCTGTCGAGAGCTGAAACGTCCTCCCGTTGGTGTGGAGTGGTAGTTAGGAGAGGGGGTGCCAGCTCAAGTGTCGTCCACGTCACTTGACCATGGTTCAAAATTACGTGGTCCGTCGCCAAAAGCCCTCGTGTAGCTGACCAGTGCGACGTTAATATTAAATCAAATCAAATCAAATCAAATCCGACCCGATTTGTGCAACAGTAGCCGAGTAAACCCGATTCAGCGTAAAGCAGCTGAGTGTGACGCTTCATTTACATTCCTTCTTCAGCAAAATCATGATTATAAAAAGTAATCACACTTCAAAAAAATTAAAAACAAACTAATGTTTAAAAACCAAATTTTATTTCATGAAAATCATTATGTTTCAAGTTTTGCGGCATATTATTGCTTAGAAATCGAAAAGTTTGTGTTACCTTAAATTAATCAAGGGTACGTGTTGCGTAAATAAACAACAAGATTCTTAATAGCAAAACGTTAAGATAAAAATACACCACTTTTCATTCCAATTACTGCTATTTCAGTTCATTTGTCACGTAAAATTAATTTGTTTAGTGCAATAAGCATTTGATTCACTTTTGAACTATGAATTCGTGAAGAAATTTGGAGCTTCAAATTTATTTTTAAGGCATTGGTAAAATGAATTTTTTCATTTCAGTACTCATGAATAAAATATCGCTACACTTAAATTATACCTTTTAGGGAATTTTTGTATAAAATTTACTGTATATAAGTAATATATTTTATCAACCTTATAACACATTTATTTTTAAAACAATTGTTTGTTAGCTATTTCATTTTTTTCACTTTTAATTGTCTGAGTTGCATCGTAGGGTCATAGTGTTAAGAAATTTATTTAATGCTTAAATTAAACATAACAGAATTATTTACCACTTTTTCATGAGATTCTCTTCTATATATTGTTTTCGTGCACTTTGTGTTTATTCGTCGATAGCTTAATTTCTCGATATTTAAAAATGCTTTGGCTTTAAAGTCAAGCTTTGTATAAGTAGTAATATGCAATTGAGGTTGAAACTCTTAAACCTTAATGACTGGTTGCTCTTTTTGGTTTCCGTTAACTTTTTTTTTGCTTCTTAGTACTACATTACAATACTAAAGCTCTAATTGAAGCCGTACAAAGGATTACTTACAAAACAGATCTTTCTATTTCGAATCTCCTGCCAAGCCCAGGGCATTGCTGTACCTAGTATAATACTCATTGTATCATGCAATAAGAAATCGTTAAAGTTCTTTACAATTTCGTATGCAGAGGCCTCTCCAGTGGCGTAACGCAGAATATTAGGACCCCTGTAAAGTCAATGTTTGCCCCAAGTTGGATCTTACAAAGGTTACATTATTAAATATTAATATGCAATTGACTGAAACACTTAAGCTTTAGCAATTGGATGTCAGGCTTTGGGCCCTAACATCCTGCCTCCCCTACGATGCAAAGGGTGTACATTACGCCACTGGAGTTATCTTCCCTCATTTTTCTGCATGATGATAAGTAGTAAAATTGAAAACAAAGCAATAATTCAATTAAAACCTTTACTGCAACTCCGGCATGAAAGGCTTATATACATTTTTCGAGGTCATTTTGAAAAAAAAAAATTCTCAAACCAAACTAATCATTGTGTCAAATTAATGATGGTCACATGATAAATGCAATCATGTACTCTCCGTTGAATTCAAGACTGACATTAGTTGTGTACTATTTGACATTTAGACTTATGCTATTTGTAAAATTTCGAAAAGATTTCAAATTTAATAATTTGATATAGATTCTAAAATGTTACGATTCCTTAAAAAAATTTCAAAATCACCTAAAAAATCTTATACGTACACATTTAAATCAAATGTCTTTGGTTTTCTTATTCGTTTATTAGTGTTGACAAATAAGTATTTTTAAAGAAAAATTTCTGCAAAAGAAAAAGTTGACAATAGCTAAATGCAAAAACTAAGGGACTGGAAACACGTGATAACATCTAAACGTGTTTGAGATATTATTAGAAATTAGCTCATTGATCAACGGTATAATACGTAAATACCTACTTAATTTTCTTATGACTTCACATAACACACTATGCATTCCCTCTTACGTTTAGCAACATATTCTGCTGGAGCGAATTTATTCTTCTTGAGAAAAAGACAATTTAGCCAGAATTAGAATTTAAAAATAGAGCAGACGTATTTGGAAATTGCAGTTTCTACTAGCTTACTGTAGTTCTAAATGTAAAGCATTTCCGTTTCCTAAAGTCAATAGTAGTTCACATAGTACGATATAGGTCCAGAAATATAAAATAGCCCTCATTGAGGATGATGATGATGTATCCCTGACGGGACCAAATCAAACAGTACCATGGGTTTAGATGCCTGTTCTGGCATCTGTTCACTTTTATCCACATAAATGTTTGTTGACGAAAACAGGACTCCTATTTCTTGTAGGGCAGCCAGAATAGCTGAACAGTCAAAAATAGGAGCAGGTGTTATCTCTGTATCTAAACAGTTAACACAATTCCTAAAAGTTCTTGTACCATCCCTACCAAACTTCATTTCTCTTTGAAGGCCTGTTCTTAGCCTAGGTTCTATTTTTATAAGTCAATATCCACTTGTATTACATATTTAATGCTTTGCAGGATTTGACTTCTTTCTCTCAATTTGAAATTTTTGACAGCATTTGCGTCTAATAAGGTAACGTTGACAAAATTGTCACTATGAAGGCTTTTATATGGTTTCTTTCGCCAGTCTATATGCATTTTCATCGTCTGTTATGTCAATATGTACAGGCAACTATTGGAGGCAGAAGACTTTAAATAACTCCTGTAATCTAAGCATGCGAGAGCAAAATAACTGATCCTCTGTATAGTGTTTTCTGTCAGCTGTCTGTTAAAAATTTATCACCTTTTTATCCATTAGGAATTTCGTAATTCTTGTATGCATAATGCGTTCTATCACTTCACACAGAGTGCTGGTATGTGCAATCGGTCTTATACTTCGTACCAGGTTTGTTTGGGTAATAGCTTTTATCTTACTTCATAAGATGACGACAAAAAAGGAACCAACAAGCCAACAAAAATGCAAAACTAAAATTGGGGATCAGTATTTACCACTTTTTTTTACTATATGAGATGCATATAAATCTTTACGGAAGGTGTTATCATTGATTTAACAAATCCCTTATACATGTAATTGAAAGTCGCATGCTATAATTAGCGTCTTGGACATAATTAATATAATATTTACAGTCAACCCCCTGTCAGAACGCGGTTTCTATAACGCGGATCTGAAAATGCGACAGCCCTCCTATAACGCGGTGCTCTTACAGCGCGGTTTCCTTTCAACAGCGTCACATCAGTTATTTCTTCCGTGCACTCAATGAATGGTTTTAACTGGATATCGCGCGTCGGTCTAATTATCAAACTCCATCTGGGATGCTAATTTGATTCAGTAGGGTTAGGCGTCAAGTTGATGTTTGCCAAGATAGGCGATAATATAACAATATGATTTACTTCGATATTTTTATCGTGCGATAATGTGGTTGCCATGGGGATAACGTATATTAATGTTAATTTTTTGCTTTAGTTTTTTTTCCGCGGGATCTCTGCTCAGCAAAAGTAACACATTGTTACAAATGTTGTGTAATGAATGCTTAAAATAGTGTAAATAATTTACACATCTGGAAGTGTTATACATTAATATTAATTTCTGTTGTATTTATTTTATGTTAAAATCTTGCCTCCACCTCTCCCTTCGAAATCTAGTTTTATTATGAAATAAAAAAAGTACTGATTACACTGATCGAGGAATAAATTAAAAGCGGAGCGCGCGCTGATGCATGGCGTAGGCAAAACAAAATGATTAAGGTATCGCGCCAAAAAGATTTTTATTGGTCTCCATATGACGCGGTACGAATGATGTGATTTGTACTAATTCTGAGTTTCTTATAGCACGATTTCCATAGAACACGCTACGAATTAGCCTGGTTTGTACGGTTAAATCCGAGTTTCTTATAGCGCGGTAAGCACTCACCGCGTTATAGGAGGGTTGACTGTATATATATAGATTGTAATGTACTCTTTCTAGTGAAGAAAGTGTGCAAGGCGAGAATTTTCGCAACAATTTTTTTTTAAACTTAACATAAATAAATCATCAGTTGACTGTTACGCCTCCGTTTGAGAACACGCGTCTATGTGTGTCACGGAAAGCGAGCGGTGACGAGGATATTCGTGAATCACAGATAAGTGTTGATGTTAAAAAATTTTGTGAAAGAAAAATGAGTTTGTTTTTTAAAATTGCCAATTCTACTACTAATACTTATTTTTTTTGGTTAATGTAAATATAATATATTCATGGGTTCAAGACGCCGCGACGGTCTTTAAGACCATTAGTTTTATGGATATCTGTGGATTTTAATGACTGTCGAAATTCCCGGACTGAGAGACCTAAAGGAACGCGGAATTATAATAAATATATTATTAATATATTAAACTGTCTCACTAAATTTCTTATTGAATCATAGTGAATGGATAAAAAATGTTGAATATTTAATTTTGGTTATTGGTAATGTTTTTGTTGTTATTTAGTATTTTGTATGATTTCATTTGTTTATTTTATGTCAGGTTTGAACTTGTCATTGATCCATGGCTTGGGACAAATTCCATGGGATAAAAGTGTAAAAAAAAAAATTAGACATGATTTATATACTAAAATTTTACACTATAGATAAAGGCTTCGGCTAACTAAAAAAAATTGCACATAATTTGCAATGCACGTAATTATTTGCAAGTTGTAAAATAAAGCTGGAAAAAAAATTTATTTATATTTCAATTGTTAACGATAGCCGAGAGGTTATGGTTACGAACTCGTGACCGGCATGTCTTAATTTCAAGTCCTGGTCCTACTGCAGAGGAACTGAGGCATGTTCAATCAGTCATTATTCAAATCCTTACGCTACAGTGGTATGGAAGTTTAGACAATTGAATCTTAGCTCAGGTGGCGTTCTCGGTCTTGACTGAGGCTCAAAATTGCGGGTCCGTCGCCAAAAGTCGGGCGACTTTAATAAAAAAAAAATGACTTTAATAAAGTATGATAGATTTACCTCAAACTGCATGTAATTAAAAAAATAGTTTTTAAATTACATAGTGCGTTTTTTAATTTGATATAAGTAATAAAAGTAAGCAAATGGAAGAGATAATAAGAAACTGAAAAATTACTTAAATTCACACAAAAAAACATGTTTCAAGTTTAAGTAATTTATATTTTGAAACATTTCCTTTCGTGAACGAGCAGTCAATTAATTTTAAACTACCTCTGTCAGGTTTTTATTTAAAGGTACGGTCATATTAAAAATGAAGCAGTTTAAACTTTATGACGGAATTTAAGGAAAATTACAATTTTAATGAACATCTCCTTAAACATTCAATTAAATTGTTTTGATTATCGAAACAAACTAAATTGATGATTTCTTTAAACAAAAAACTAAATATCTGAAATAGATTTTCAAAAATTAAAATAATTATAAAAATTTTATTACTGTGTGAATTGCCTACATTAATTATTATACTTAGGATAATGATTCAGCTCTCTAAATGTACAACGATTATTGTTGTTACAAATATCGTTGATAAAACTACCACAATTTAAATCATATAATATCTCGTCTATAAAGCTTTGAAAAGATTGAAAGGTAAGAAATATATAATTATAATCACTATATTGTATAAAGAACAATAAGTTTTTAATGCAAGTACAAGTCTATTTATTACATGGAAGCTGTTAAGAACCAGAGTATGGTCTCAAAGCACGAACTATCTGGGCGAAATTTTAGATAAATCTCTTCTTGAAAATGGCTTCTATAATAATATTTTGTTATATATATATATATATATATATATATATATATATATATATATATATATATAATGCTAAGACTTCTTTAGAGAGGCTGAATTAGGATTTTTGAAAACTTCACATTATTCCAGAGTAACCAACAATTGAAATATTTTTATCGCTTTTTTCATTTTAAAATTTCGACATTCTGATGTATTGAAATATAAATAAGTCTCCACTTTTAAGTTATGTATTTCAAAAATTTTACTACAGGCTCTGTACAGAGGTTTGAGCTATTCATAGGCAAAATATTATCATTATAGAAGCATTTTCCGTAAAAGTGGAATGTTATGAAAATAGGTAATTATATGTTATTTTTTTTGCAAAAATATTGCATTTATACAATTAATTAATGTAGTAATGTTCTAAAAAAATATGCGTGTATTACAATCTAGTGTAACTTAATTTTTTTTTAAAAAATTAAAAAATTAAAAAAAAAAAGCTTTCGTTTGTAGGAATTTAGAAAATCATGGTTCCGTACGTAGTCGGATTCCTTAGGTTGAAACAACTCGCACTGATCATACTATTTAAATTATTCTTTATAGTAAGTTTTAAAAAAAATTATGTTGAATAAGAAATAGATTTAAAAATTGCCTTTTGTATTAATGGTATTTTTTTTTTATGTATGACGTATGACTTCCCATACTAGACTTATTTCGTTCACCCGTATCTAAGGCTTATCAAAAAAGAATTCATCACCTAAAACAGACAGGACAAACACTTAATTGACCTTTCATTCTGTTTCAATCATTCAGTAACAATCTATAGAATCTAATGAACCTTTCGATCCAATTGACGTTCTAATTTGAAACAGTAATGCCTCTTAATTGATTCAGAGTGTGGCATCTCTCTCAGAAGAGTGCGTTTAACGTTTACAAGCTAGAACAAGCAAGCTCATTGTAACACCCAGGACAAGCACCCAGAAAGTTCAATTCTCTCCTATAACAATTTATTCATAAAATTTATTGTTATAATAACGCTTTGTGAATTCACTTTTGGTATTAAGTTAGAGGAAATATATTACACTGTAAATAAAATTTAGTCTTATGAGAGATTGAGTTCATGTGTTACTTTGCTTAAGCTTTTTAAGTACGTATTTCAAGTATATGCAAATGTCATATTATAACAAATCGAAACTAAATATTGATTAAAAACATATTTAAAATTTAAAATGAGTTAAATATATCTAAAGATACTTGATTACATAAAATTAAATTTTAATTTGGCCCTAAAGAAAATATTGTAATTATAAAAATATTTTTGCTCTGTAATGTTATCAAATATACGTTGTTTTAATTATTCCAATTTACTTTTGTGAAAAATATCACGTTCCTTATGCGAAATACATTTTTAGGGGAATTTTTGGAATGCAAAGTTTCTATTCGATTCCATGCTTTATGTTTACTTTAAAAATCTCAAAATGTTTATAATGAAAAGCACCAACACTGAAGGTCATTTGCATTTTATGGAAACGATTTTGTAATTTATTTTCTGGTTTGCATTTAGAGATGAAACTTTGGCAACTTCAGTATAATCGTCTGGTATAAGGTAGTTTTCTCTCGATGGAAATGTAAAATAAAATATTTATTTTAAAAAATGGCTTTTAAAAATTACATATGGCTCAAAGGTTGCGAAAATGCGCTTTACAAGGGGAAATAATTATTTTCACAAATTAAAAAAAGCGGATAAAAAATCTCAGTTATTGTATTTTAGTCAAAGACATTTATATTAAATTTGAAAGAGAAAAAGTGTCGAGCAGAAAGTAAAAAAGAAAACATGGTCACGAAACTTCATAATAATAAATTTAATAATTTCATAATTTATAAATTTAATAGTAAAAAACCTGACCAATTTTCTACCCATCTTCCCCTAACCCCATTATTTACATGATGAGATAACCTCGTTTAACGCCGTTTCATATTACGCTCTACTTTGATGGAACGAATAACCCGCGTTAAGCGGGGTCTTACTGTTTTGCTGAAAAAAGGAAAATCGTAGAAAATTGGGTAAAAAACACGAAACTGCTGAAAAATTGAAAATTGTTGTAACACTTGATGAGGTATGGATATGTTTAAGTGCCTAGTAAAAGGATATCAATTTTCTATTGCTCAACTGACGGGAATGAATGTACGAAATGGCGTTGTCAGTATACAGAAAAATTATTAAAATGATGCATTGGCAAATTAAAAATCAAAAAGGTCTCATGTAAAACCAAAAATAGTTTACTATCAGCACATACTTATACATGAAGAAGATATTCCATCTTTATATGAAAATAATATTCATAAAGTTGAGCTTCATATGGACAAAGCCTCTAGTCGCATGTCCTAGTCAACTGACGCTTATTCAGCAAAGAAAGAATCAGAAACAGGAATAAAATGTATCGCATTTGATAAAATACACTTGTTAGCAAAAATCTGTGTTCACCCATAAGAAATCATACAGCAAAGGTAAAATTTAAAAGAAATATAATTTTTTTCCAAAAAAATTTCATGAATTTGTTTACTATCATTTAAATATTGAGCATGCATGAATTCGTTAATTTTGAATTAAAACTACTTAGGATAACGGGAGTTTTGTAGCAAAGCACAAAAATAATAGGCAGAAAAGTCTGCGTTCACTATTTTAATATCCTGGATTCCTGGAATTTTTATCAACAGACGTTATAGGTTAATAGAGTTTTTGCATTAAGTTATCAAGTGAAATAGCTTAACCTTTTGAGGATGGCTGGCCGATCTAACGGCGAAGAGGAACAGACCCTTAAAAGATGGATCTGGCCGCTTTAGTGGCCACGCAATGCTTTCCCATATTAACAGCTTTTGAAACAGCATGAGGCCTATTACAGTCCTGGAACATCATTTGCTTGACTGGTTTCTTTTGTATTTAAAAGGGAGGATGATACAGTTCCCTCTTTCAACCATATCTAGAAATCCCTCTTTTTTCCCTTATGCTTAAATTCTCACTAGTGGAGCGTGCATAGTTATTTTTATAAGCGATTTTGTCATTTCGATTACTTAATCATTTCCTTTTAAATTAATTTGATTCCTTTTTAAAAAATGCCTAAACGTAAAAGAGGATTTACCACTGAAAAGATTCAGAAAGTTTTAGCTGATTTAGAAGACGAATTTTTTGATTCTGATTCTGATTGTGAGTTAGAAAATGAGGAAAAGAATTTAGATCAATCTTTAAATTTAAAGCCAGAGGTTAAAGATGAGTTTGTCTTCGAAGAACAAAGTAAAATAGTCTGGGATGACCCAAAACTAACACATAACGCGACAATTCACCTTTTACAGGAAATAATGTGATAAAAGGAGCCGCTGTACCGTGTGTTTAAATGATTCTTATTATAATTTTTCTTACTAAAGGATGACATTACGTATTTTCTTAATGCATGCTTTTTTTTACTAATACACGCATAGCTCTCTCTATATGCATCTGCCAAATTTAAAAATACTTCCGTTCTACATTTTTATAAATTTTGATACCTGTAAAACTACTTAAAAATATATTTGTGGAGAACCTTAAGCAATTTTGCATTCAACTTTTCAAGAAAATTTATGCATTATTACACAATGTATTAATGTACAGAAACGTATTTTTATTGTTACCTTACGTTATGCTTAATGAAGAAATTTTTAAAAAATTTTATATCGAAACATCAAAAAAAAAACCTTTTTAAATCCTGTATAAACAACAAAAAACGAAAAAAGAAAAGATATTTGCAACGACAAAAAAATTACAGAAATATTTGTTACAGATTCTTAAAATTATCCATTTTAGTCCTTCGAATTTATTTATAAAATGCAAGAAACTAACTTCGACATTTTTTATTATGACAATTGATGTATAAAAAATGAGTCTTCGAAACAGAAACTTTAATTTTCCCATATTTTTTTCTTTCAAATTTGTGAAAACGTATATTAAGAGTTCTTCAGCATAAGAAAAATGCCCGATTTATATAAAAACCTTAAAAGCAAAAAAGAAATCCTTGCTTTTTTTATATTATATTTTAAAGTTCTACAGTGTTGGATTTACTGATTTAAAAAAATATAAAGTAAGTTTCCTTTATAATAAAAATTACAAAAAATTTTTGCTAAATGCTCTAAAATCTATCTGAAAAATAAAATATAATCAGAACGTAGTCTAATAGGGTAGTTTATTGAAGTAAAAATTTTTTTGGGGTGTGTGTTCTCTTTTTTTTTCCGCCTAGTTATTTGTGAGTCACACTTTTTACGAATGATAGTATAAAGAAAGGAGTGTTCGGGTGCACTCTAAAGCTATTGAACGTTTGAAACTCTGAATACAGAATCAGATGGTTCTTATTAATAAGCATGAAAGCAGGTTTTAAAATCTTTTATATCGACAAAGAAAGATTGTCCTCTTGATTATTGTTGATGCTTTAGTTCTATAATCATTATTGATTATCATATACCTTTTTTTGGTGTAAAGAAACCTTATATGCACATCTGCCTCTTTAAATCTTCCAAAGTTGCTTTCAAGTAGCTTTGGGAAAAATTTCTTCCTCCCTTTGTTGGCGTAATAAATCTTTAGAGAGTGCATTTCCTTTCAATGAAATTGTCGTACATAGGATAAATAGAAACTATGCCGACCAAGCCTTCAAGAAAGCTCGCTCCTACTTTGCGAACGCTTATCAGGAGAATGAAAATAATCTTTCGGGGAACTGATATTGTGTTATTTTGAGAGATAAGGTAAAAGCATCTAGTCACTTAGGGGACTGTCCAAAAAGAAGCGGGGACGATATTCGAAACTAAAAGTCTTCCTTCGTTTTGAAGAAAGTCAAAGAAAAATTGTTGTCAGTTAAATATAACCAGACGGTGGAGTCTGTGCGTTAGGAAGGAAATATTTTGTAATTGTTTTGAATGTTGGTAGAAAGAGTTGGCTACGTAGGAATGTATTGACTCTATCTTATGCACAAAAAACACACACCAAAGTCCCGTTCATTATCGCACAAAAATCAGAGCAGTTTCCTTAGAATTTAAGCAATATTAGGCAATCTTTTGAAATTTTAAATAAAAAAAATAAGGATTATTCAAAGGCTTTTAAAAATATAACCTTTTTGTACAAAAAAATGAAAAGTTAAGAATCCCCAATATGTTGTCCTTACTCGCAAAAGAAACAATTATAAATAAGAATAATATAATCCTTTTATATAAACAAGTTTACCGAGATACATGAAGCTCCTCGCGCGACAACTTAAATATGTTTGTAGTCATAATATTTTGTATTTGATATCAGCTTATTGTTTGCGTTTTACTGTCAAGTATTCTAAAAATTCAAAGCATTTTCTCTTTTTTACTAATGAAATCAATTTATTAATGTTGGAAAAAATTCAATTTGAAATTTCTAATGTATATTTAAAGAATTTATTTTTAGGAACACGAGGTAAATTGATATATTATTAATACTTCATTTATGAGTTCTATTAGAGTCAACGTAATAAGACGGACCTCGTAATTTAAGGGGGTAGGTTCAGAATTTTGACCCAAAAACTCATTTTTCATTTTCCCCATTTTTATAAAATATGAACTTTTACGCTTCTAATTATGCAAAAATTATCATTCTACGTGCAGTGTAAGTATTTTTAATAATTTTTTGAAAATGTCTTACCACCTGTCAGAGTCCACCTGCCACGCCCACTCATATGTAAACAAACTTTTTTTCTGCATTGTAAGCCCCCAATTTCACTATTTTTTTCATTATTATTTAAAATACTTTGAACGGTAACGTCTAGTAGAAGAAATGAAGTGAAGCAAATGCTTGTTTACTATTTGAAACGTGCTGTTTGCGTCGAACTTTGAAAGTATTTAAGTAGTTTTTCTGCTAGCTACATTTACTAATATTTTAAAATTTGTAATATATTTCCGGGTAATTTTTGCTTTTTAAACATTTTATTCACACCTTGCCATGTTTTAAAATGGAATTTTAAGAAAAGAACAGTTTGTTTGCACTCACAGTCGAAGGTAAGTGAATCAATTCATTAACAATTGAATGTTTCGCTGCTTCAGCCAGAGGCTAAAATCCTGTATGGATTACAGCAATTTTCTGAAGAAAATGGAAATTTAAATGTAATTATAAATAATACTTTATTGTCTGAAGCAAAAAAATATCTGTCGTATGTAAAGAATGCAAAAATAATAGCATTTCAATTATTTTTTTAAAGAAAAGTTCAAGGCTTGGCCACAGAATTTGTGAAACTTGTGGATTCAGCCAACATTTCTAAATACTGATATATATGGTTTCATGTAATGGAAAAGAGTCTAAGTATTATGAAAATACCAGGCTTTCATATGTAATGAGATGTATTGGTAAAAGGTAAGTCTTCTGCTAAAGTTTTGTGTGGAGTTATGAATTTACCAACTCCATCGCAAAGATTTAATAAAAAAGAATCAGGGTTAGATACAGTTGTAGAGACTATGGCTACGGTGAGTATGCAAATTACAGCTAAAGAAGCCAAATATGTCAACGGACATTCTGAGATACCAGTTGCTATTGATGGTACTTGGCAAAAGCATGGGCATACGTCTTTGAATGGTGCTGTCATTGCAACAAGTGTTTATACCGACAAAGTGCTTGATGCTTCAATTTTATCAAGATTTTGTAAGTGCCCCAACAAAATGCATAATGAGAACTGTAAGGCTAATCATTTTGGAAACAGTGGAAGTATGGAAGTTTCAGGAACCATCGAAATCTTCCAACGTTCTGAAAGTTTGCATGGTTTGCGATACACCAAATTTTTGGGAGATAGTTACTCCAGAGCATATAAAGCAGTTAACGAGATGCAGCCGTATGGAGATACAGGTATTGAAAAACTGGAATGTTGGCTATGTCGAGAAACGGATTTGGACTAAGCTTTAAAACTAAAAACTACGAGCTTTAAAACTAAAAATGAAACGCAAGAAATTAAGTGACAAAAAACATTGGATGATCACGGTATACTTACAGACGCTAAAATTGATAAACTACAGCGTTATTTTGGATTGGCTATCAGAACAATACCGATAATATTAATTCAATGAAGCGAGCCATTTTGGGCTACATATTTTCATAAAGCATCTCAGATGCATATCCACAACATGGTCTGTGCCAACAAACGAAGATGCATGGTGTGAATATAACCAAGCAATTACAACAGGCGAAGTATATAAACAGAACACTTTGCCATCAGAAGTGTACAATTGTATCAAAAATTGTACGGGGTCAAATACCCTGCTCAAATTGTATCAAAAATGTGTCAACTCCTAACCTCCTTGCAAAATGCTTACATGGTAAGACACAAAACTGTAACGAAAGTGTAAATTGCATAGTATGGTCACGGATACCGAAAACATTTTTGTGCAATTAAACACATTAAAAACTGGAATACTGGAAGCTATTGCCTCCTACAATCAAGGTAATATCACTAAATGTCATGTTCTTGCAACATTAGGTATATTTACAGGTTTTTACACAGCTCGAGCAATCGAAGCAGCTGATCGGGAGAGACTACAAAAAGCAAATTATGACATTTTACAAAATTCTAAAGAAGCAAGAGTAGAAAAAAAGGCATAAGAAATGTATATTAGAGGATACCTTAGCAGAAGAAAGAAAAAACCCAAGCTGTGGAGCTGGTATGCATTAATTACAAGTAAGTTTTTACTAAAATCCATTTTTCTCAAAACTAACTTTTTTACTATATAAGGAACATTTTTTCTAAACTACTGCATTTAACAGCTTATAACTTTGCATAATTATAATTACTCTAATACATACTTTAAGTCAAGGGATTTTTAAAACAAAATATTCTGACTTGATTTATAGTATTAAACATAATGAAATTTCACTGTTTTTGAAAAAAAATACACATTAGTTCAAAAAATAATTTTTTTAAAAATAACTAGACATCCTATCTATAAAAGCTCTGATTAAAGTATGTATTATGGTTCAAAGAATATTCAGTAAAAAAAATTGGAAATTTTTATTCAATAGAATGTTTATAAATGTTCCTTAAAAATACCTATTTTTAACATTACTGAGATACAGATCCTGTTTCGTGAACCTACCCCCTTAAATGACTATCAAGTAACGAGAACGAGAGCGGTGCTAGAACCCCCACTTCTTATTTCCACACCACGACAACGTAAGGATTTTTATTTAATACGTATCATCTCTGCTACACAATGGAACCTCTAATCGTGACCATTTTTCAATAAAAACATGTAGAGACTACAATGTCGCACAATTCAACAAGGTTCAACATTTATAGGCTTTGAATATTCACATTTTATAGCTAAATGCGAAACACCTAACTGCTATTCATCTCATTTATTTGCCACAGTAAATGTTTTATCATAATTTTCAGCTTATATAAAAATAATTAGATCAAATTAAAATAAGATTTTAACTTTGAAAAAGGCTTTTTAATAAAATGTAGACTTAATCTTAGGATTCGTTGAGTACTATGAATTCTAATGTATCACAATATAATGGATTACAGAAATATAAAAAATGACAATTATACATCAAATGTATCATTCCTTTATGGAAGATATATACGAAAATTCTTAAGAGGATTTAAATTTTTAAGATTTTCTGGCATGTTCTAAAAAAGGAAAACAATTATAAATTGAGTAAATGAAGTTTCCAAAAAAGATTTATGACAATATGTTTATATTGACATGCAGATACTGTGAATACTTGTAAGAGCTTTTAAACTTACTTCATTATCGATTTGAGAAAGTCTGAACTTTACACTATAGCATAAAGAGACAGGATCATCAATTTTGCTTTTTATTTTATTTTGTGTTTTTGATTATAATTATGTGCAATTTATGATGAATCATATTATTTACTTCTTATTTCTAATTTGACTATTTTAAGTTTTAACACAGTGTGTGTACCAAACTCCTGCATTTTTAAAAGAATTAAAAAAAAAATTCAAAAAATTTTATAACTATTTTAATAATTTTACTGAAAATCAAAATATAAATAATTTTTTCTTAAATAAAAATTAATTAAATTGGGGTTATTTTATTGTACCTTTTTCTTAAAAAATAAAAGCATTTAATTTTGTTATGAAATGCTTTATATTATCACCACTGTTTTGTGCTATTTTTCTCAACGCTCTTAATAATATTGAAGGGAAATCTAGGTAAAAAGCAGCTTAAATTTAAGGAAATATTTTTTAAAAAATGTAATAAATAAATTTCTTGAATTTTCTTGAACTGAAAACATTAGTAATTACTGCATTGGATTCTGCCAGAAAACATGTTTGCCCAAGAAAGGGAGACTATTTGTGTTTAGGGACTTTCTAAGTCACGAACATCCCCACTCTTCAGCGGGGTATCAATGACTGCACTGCTTCTTTTGTCCGCCGATGTATGGTGCCATCAATCAGCTTCAAAAAAGGGGGAAGTAAACTTCGCTGGATGCGCCGTCTTTAAGGGCATTTTTCTCACAAAAACTGGCGTCTCCAAAAGGTTAAACAAATTGTGACGACATAATTTTTACGTTTTTGTGAATTCAAGGAACATGGAAAGTAAAAAAAAAATGGAAATTAGTATCAGTGAGCGTAAAATCCCTGTGAAAATGTTGAAAGATGCAAAAAATCGTCGGGATATAGCCAGATACTTCGGACAGCAGTATTCATCTATCCAGCGTGTTATTTATAACTCTAAATCTTCAAGAGTTTACAGATCGAAACCTCGTTTAAGTCTTCCATCCAAATTCACAATCAGAGAAAAACGAAGTATGATACGAATGGTGAAGAAAATTCGTATTTGACTGCAGCTTAAATAGCAACAGACATTCACGAGAAGTTTAACAAAAACATTTGTGCGGTTACTGCACGAAAAAACTTGAAAAAGGCCAGACACCTTAGCCAAGTGGCTCGCAGAAAGCCTTATATTTCAATGACTAACCGGCTTAAATGGATAACTTTTGCAAAATAGCTTATACATATAAGCCTCCTGTATTCTGGAGGAATGTGGTATTCTCTGATGAAAGCAAATTTTGCATCTTTGGCATAAACGGTCGTAAAATGGTATGGAGAAAACGTTTCACAGCGCTTCAAAAAGAGCATTTAGTATAGTAACGGTAAAGCGTGGTGGTGGTCGAACATGATGTGGGGGTGTATGGCGAGCAATGGTGTTTACAAGTTGGAGTATTTCGAATCAAGAACAAATATTATTACCTTGATGACCTAAAAAACAATTCAAATGAATGAGCAATCAAACTCGGTTTAGGATCATCGTTTTTTCCAACATGACAATAATCCTAAGAACACCGCTGAAATTGTGAAGCATTGGCTCTTGTATAATCTCCCAAATTAACTGCTCATGCCCCTTCAGACCTCTGATATGAATCCGATAGAATACCTATGAGAATTTCTGGAGTGTAGGACTCGTCAACACAATATATCTAGCAAGAATATGCTGAAGAGTGTTCTTAAGGTCCTATGGAAGAAGATCATCTCTGAAGAAACCACAAGATTTGTTAGTTCAAAGCCGAAACAACTTCAGAAGTTTCTGAAAAGACGAGATTAACCAAAAGCTACTAAATAGCTCGTTATCCCATTTTAAATAATTGTTATAGTTACTACTAAAACAGTGAACGCAGACTTTTTCAATTTGATTTTTGTTAGTATCGCTACAAACCTGGCTTTATTTTAAAAGCTATAATAGCAAATCAAATTTACTTTTATTACTCTGAATACTTAAAATGAACTAAATAAAATATAGTGTTTAAATTTCTTTTTCAAATTCCAGTTTTAAAATTTTTTTTTTCCTGTTGTTCATGTAAGCAATAGTACGTGAATGCAGACTTTTTCTAGCAAGTGTACGTGTGAAAGCACCCTACTCTTTTGCAATTGAATTTTGTACTTTTGGTTTATTAAAATGAACCTTAGGAAAATGGCGTCCAAGAATACTGAACGGAGTTTGGAGTAAAATTTGCATGACAGTACTCAGAAAAAGTTTACTTTCATGAAACATTCGAGCTAGATCTATTGAGAAGTCTAATGACTTTTAGATAAAAGCAAATTTCCACAAAAAAATACAATATTTATTGATGAAAATTAACTATCAAAATCGTTTTCATAAAGTGCAAATGACCTTCTATAAAACACCTTATAGATGGGTTAAAAACTCTGAAGATTCTCTGCTTAGGAAATATCTCTAATGGAACCCGACTTAGAAGGGTGTTATAACAGTAACAAATCATATTTACAAATATAATTAAGTTCATTTTGCTAATCCAATTTATTTATGGTGATAAGATCAATGCACGAAAACAACTTAATGATAATTAAGAAGCACAGAACAAAATAGTCAATAAATCACTAGAACGTGAAGCACTAAGGAGAATTCAACTGCAATGAAAAACACTTCGAGACGCTGCTATTGTAATTTTTTTTTAAGTTTATAAACTTAATCTAAAAAGAAACATTATAATGAGTTGATACAAGCCCCGTGATATCGCAACCTGTCATCTTGGTTAATTGTTTGGTTATATGTGATATAAAGTGACATAGGTTATTAGTTTTTAGCCTTTGCACTGCCAGTTATTTACTGCCCGTATACTGTTACTTCTTTTTTATTTTAGTTCACTTTATATAATCACACATTCCAATTAAATCATCGCAGTTTCACTGGAAGAAAGTGTGGCAATCAAAACCGACAAAATATCACAAAAAACCGTGTTATAATTTAAAAAGAGAAATATCGCGAGGTAGTCCGTGAGAAACGCAGTTTCTTATCTTCTGATATTGTATTGTTTTTGTTTTGTTTTTTTCCTTTTTTTCTAGTCAATGGGGAGAAACGTATAAGATTCATGAATTTATCATGCAATTCACTTTAAAGTTCATTTATATTATGAACGATTTTAAAAATATAATGAAATTATTGATAATATTTTTAAATGAATATAACTTTATTGAGAATAAGACTAAACCCTTTTAGTCCAGTTTTTCTTTTTTAGATTCTGTAATAAATAGGTGTCGAACAAATACAAAAACAATTTAATGCCATTGAATATTTCAATAATAAAATATTAACTTATTTCTTTTACTGAAACAAAATCATAATTTTTTTATTTCATTAGATATATTGTCGCAGTGAAATTAATATGTTCTATGTGTGCAAGAAGCATAGCTTTGTGATTTGAGACGTTGAGATATTTTTATTTGACAACATTCTGGCTTATAGACATAGCATATTTTTTTGCGACCACAATTCACCGTACAATGCTTAGAGCAGAGATGGCTAACCATTGGCACGCGTGCCATTTATGGCACACGGCACAATATTTTGGGCACGCCACCGATCAAAACCGTTTGTATTTTGATTTAGAGACTATATTATTACAAGGAACCCCAAACTTGGAAAAACTATTTCAAAGATTAAGATGTACACGAGGAACAATTTAAAGAAATATAGTTATTGGAAATTTTATTTCCCAAATTGATTCTTCATTTAAGGAATTTTCAGCGAGATTTTTTCAGTTCAAAGAATTATCAAGTTTATTATGTACCCTGATGAGACATCATTTGATAAATTGAACTTGCCCCAATTTGTGTAACGGTTATTATTATGACAACACATGATGTCGTAGTCGGAGAGCGGATGGTGTACTGCCTGAGATTGTAGGGGAGAAGGGCTGCCCTAAATGCCTTTCCCTTAACGTTCCGAATAGACTCCTCTAGAAAAGGACATACGCGAGGACCAGTTTTGTGGGTTCCGGGCTGGAAGCAGAAGGCAGAAACGTGCTCTTAATGTAAGATGGTCTTTTAGATGTCCTTGTAAATAAATGTATATATATCTCTAGCCTGATTGTGAGTTTTCATACTCAATACGCTACATTTGATTGGTTCGAAATTGAAAATTTTTTAAATGCAACTTAGCGATTGCTAGTCTAGTTCAATATGGATTCAAAAACATTTTGAAACAGAAAAGTTAACAAGCAATGTAGGTCAAAACGCCGATAACGAAATTTTGAAAACATTCAACTCTATTCTAGATACATTGAACTGTTTGAAGAAGTAAGCTCATGCCATTTTAACCATCGATCTATGCCTACGAGTCATTATTTTCAGTGATGAATAACATTAAATACTCGTTTAGAAACCGTTTGGTAGACGAATCCCATTCAGCATGCAATCTGTTAAAGTATCATTTTACAATCCTAATATAATTTATTTGTCATTTATATATATAATCTGCAACAACAGAAATCATACTAATGTTACTTAAATTTAATTGCACGTATAACTAAAACATTTACTATTATACTGTGCAAAATTTATTTTCTCGTAGTAAAAAAAAGAGTTTTTTGTTGTTAGTATTTTGCTTCATTATTTTCCCATTAATCAAAAGTCAAAATTATTTGACGGCATGTCTATAACTTATTAAGCATTTCTTTAGAAAAAAAATGGCACGTTGATCCATAAAGGTTCGCCAATCCTGGCTTAGAGTCACTTAGCAGTTTTTTCATACGAATATTTGATTAGTAAACTAGTCATAATCGTCGAAATCTCCAAAAAGTGCACACAACAGATACTAGTGTGACATACAACGATGATATAATTGATACGATGATAACGATGATGATGACTCCGGGTGTTATTCTCATTTAAGTTATCAATTACTACACTTGTTATACAAAAGAGAGAGTCAACAACGAATATTATAATTAAAAACTGAATATTATATTATTCATTTTAACCGATTCTAATTATCAGAATCATTTTTCCAAGACATTAAATAGCATCTTAAAATATACAGTGCTTATTGATACTACCGTAATTATCTTTATTAATAGCATACAAATATATTCTGAAAGTAAATATTGATCTTATTTAATGTTGTTCTCTGTAAAGCCAGAAAGAACAATATCATTGGCATTGAAGTGGAAAAAAATACACATTACACAAGTCAACAATTTTATTCTAGAAAGCACGAAACGCTATAAAAATTGTATCAAAAACTAGAAAAGAAATAACTTTTAACGCACTTACAATCCATTGAAGAAGTACTCCTCCATTCGATAGATGGCGCTGAGTAACCTTTCTCAGTTTTTAGAACGGCAACGAATGTTCGATTAATGAATAAAATCATTGAATCGTATCGATGAAAAGAGTCAGTGAAGCCACTTGTCGTTTTCAACAAAGAAAGTTTGGAAGAAAGGATAAAAAGTTATAAAGAAGAGAAAAATGATTGATTCGAAATCGATCAATTATTTTTTGATGTTTTCCGTTTCCCTTGACCTATATTATTACACAAGAATCTTTCAAAATATATTTTACGGGAGTTATCGGTTATAAAGACCATGAGTTGGAGAATGATTTTTCGTGGTGTCGCAAACTCAAATATTCGAGGTATTATCCGATGTAATAAAATTATTACGGATACGATAATTAATTAAATTAAATTTATTTTTATCAAATGATATTAACAAAACTTCTACTATTTTTCTACGTGTTTCTGTGTCTATTTTCCTTATTCCCTTATTCCTATAGGCAACATATACTTTTTGGTGGGAATATCTATTTCTAATTTCCAACCCAGAAAAAATTTTTATTACTGAAAATCAATATACATGGTGATTTTCTACCAGACAGGATGCGCAAGAGTTACAGGGATGACTCAGATTCAAATAGCTGTGCTAGATCACAAACGCTGTAGCTACGAGCTGTAGAGCAAAGAAGCAGCGAAAAAGAGCAGAAACAGCAACATATTGATTGGATAGAAAATTTTTTATTGTAAGGTCTAATGGAACAGGTGTGTTTGAAAGTACGACCAGAAGGTCAGGCAAGTCTGTCAACTATGCTGAATGAAATTCCTTACATTCTGGAAGATTTCTGGCATGTCATGTTTCCTCCGCAGAAGCTACAGATATTCGAGCGAGGAAGACGCCCTTTCCTTTAACGGAAGTAAAGGGCGTCTAGCACACAAAATTATTCATGTGAGCCCAGAAGAAGTCCATACATGATAGGTTCGGTTATCAGGGATAGACCGATTAACTGGGCCATCAAGACCTATCGATCATTGTCAAAAGGTTACATTGAGGTGTTTTTCGCGTACATGAATACCTTAATGTGAAGAACCCCATCATGCTGGTGCCACATAAAGAGACTCAACAACGGGGAACATGTCCTGCGTCAAGGCAGTCGGGGACTTGTTGCAAGAAAATGTGATATGCCCTGCCATCCAAAGAATTGGGCTAGAAACTGCATTCCAATGGGGTAGTGTCCAAGAATGCCGGCCTAAACATTAACTGAGAAATGCTATCGAGATTTTAAGCCTGTGTAATTGTCAATCCCATTCATGGGTGTTATGTTGATTAATGTGTTGTAGTTTTTGTACTATTCCTCTGCTTCTTTGGCCTATAGCTTGCAACTACTGCATTTGAAACACTGCGTTTTTATGTGATTTGAGGGTGTTATGCCCTCTGCACACCCTCAAAGTCCGTCTGTCTGGGAGCGAATCATCCTAGATGTTCAATCATAAGTTCAAAAAAATGCATTTTAATTTTTTTATCAGTAAGGAGTTTTTTGTTTCACTTATTGTGGTCAAATTCAGTAAAATATCTTTAACACATGCATTTTTTTTTTCTCTTAACACGAAACAAAAATTACTGAACATGAACAGATTTCACCCTGTCGGAACGAACAAAATACGAAAAGCTCCAGCCGGATTGGCCTGTCCTATTGTATTATCGGAAGGATTCATTATTGCAGTAGAGGATGATAATGTGTGTACAGCCCTAATTAAGGTAGACAAAGACATTGTGGAGTTTGTTCAAAGCTCAAAAATATCATTGTTGCAGATTCCGAAGATGGAAATGAAATTAATAATATAGGTCCTCATCCCAAAACCATTCGAATGAAGAACGTCGTGAAAAGTATGCACAGTTATTTAGAGGCACATTTAAATGAGGTACTGATTAAAAAAAATATACAATATCGAACAATTTGTCTACAATTTGATGCTTAAAAAGCAATGCAAAGAAAAGTATTAGATTAATTTCCAAAAACTCAATAAATGTTGTTTTTTTTCAAAATGTTTGAAAAAGTGTATAATAAATTTCATTTTCTTATGAATGCTTTTGTTTCAATGATTTTTATTAAATACATGCAGATATATACATATATCTATGTTTATAAAATAAACTCTAAGAAACTTAAATTTGATGATGCATGAAGTTTTTTCTTTCTTTTTTTCAAAATCCTTTAACACGAAATTTTTTTAACGCGAAAAAAACATTCCATTCTCTTCATTTTCGTGTTAAGCGATTTTCACTGTTTGTTATGTTACGTCTACTGATTTCCGGTGCTTTTTCCTGCAATGCACCAGTGTTTTAAAGTAAAACTTATCCATGTACTTTGATACCAAATATATAACCTCTGCAGCTTTTACGTTTATAATATAAATATCTAAATAAATATAATTATTAAGATTGCATAAAAAGTGGACAGGCTGCATTTATTTCTATCGATATCTTTGTTGTATCTTAAATCCTTATCTTCTGCCTCATTAGACTCTGAATAAATATTATCATTTGATAAATCAGAACTAACGCCTTCCAAACAGGAGACAATAAATTCACTGTTCTCGAAATCCTTGTCTGAATCCATCATAAAAACTATATAAAACAAAAAGCTATATATGTCGCAGAGAAATGGCGAAATTAGGAATTTCATCAATTCCCTAAGGGAGATGTTAAAGTAACGTCTCTTCAAGGTTATTTCCCCTATGAAAGTAAGTGATTTTATCAAATCCACGAACTGTTTGAGTGAAATGATGAAATGAACTAGTCAGGATTTGCATTGGCAAAATGCTATACAGAGGGGAGGAGACACCTGGGGTTTCGAGTCCTTGTACTTCCTAACCATACAGGTAGTACTATCGATCCCATAAATATCAACCCCATACCTTTAAAAAAATGGCACCATAGGATTAACATAGGGATTGATATTTTAGTGCGTAAGCAACCGCGAGGAAAAATGTTATACCTCAAAAATTACCAGCTTAATTTTCTAATTATTTGTTAATTATTTTCGAATAAATAATTTGTATTTCATTGACTATTGTATTACTTACTTCTACATTTAATAATGCACCATATTTGTTAAATAAACACTTTCAAACTCCTAATTTTCTAATTATTTGTCAATTAGTTTCGAATAAATAATTTGTATTTCATTGACTATTGTTGTATTACTTACTTCTACATTTAATAATGCACCATATTTGTTAAATAAACACTTTCAAACTCTTGGCAATATTATTTCATCATTTCACTGAAACAGCTCAGGCGATCGTTTAAAACCCTTACTTTTATCAGGAAAATCACCTTGAAGAGACGTTATTTTAAGATCTGCCGTCAAGTGATCATCTCCCTTAAGGATTTGATGAGATTCCTAATTTCATCATTTTCCTTCGACATATACACCCAAAAGCATCTTAAAGGCTAAGTTATGACCCTAATGAAAGTGAAATTACTGACAATACAGAATTATTTTAGAACCAGAAGGGCATTCTTTCTGTAAAAATTATGCAGAAAGTAGGATTAATTGCTGCATGTCTTATAAATATTCAAAAAAAAAAAATCGCGAAAATTTATACATAAGTTTAAGTATTGTCGAATTCAGTTTCAACTCTGGCATGCGATACCGATTAAGATATGTTTATTTTAATAGTATAACAAAAAAAATAATAATAAGACTAAATTAAACAAACTACTTTTAACATTGCGAAGTTAGTTGAAAATTTGTACTTCTTTTTTTTATTTCTAGTGGGCTACCGATTGGAGATTTCCATTGCAGACCTAGTACATTCCCCGAAAGATGGTATCTCTTTTTAGTGCGGTGCCATATAGGCTGATACCAATCACCGCAGGTAATTTTGACGCCCAGTTTCCTCCCTTTGAAAATATGTGTAGCTCGAAGTGTTTACGATTTCGTCAACCAACACATACTACAAGAATTTAGAAAATCATCACCTATTTAGAATAACGATAATCGGTATAAATCAGAATTTGGTGTTTTTTCTGCATGTTTGACTTCATAGTCTTTATAACCATAAGTAACCTTTTCAACTCATATAAGAAAAAAGTTTTTAGTAAGAATTAATTTATTTATACAATTGCCATACATTTGGCCACTAGATCATTGATCTCGAATTAGTTTCCCAATACTTAACGACAATAGAGTTAAAAGATAATAATGCTGTACATTCGTTAATAAGTTTCTTATCCATGGATTCTTCAGAGTTACAAAGAAAACTTGCTGAATTGTTCTTTAGTCGAATGTTAAAAAAATACACATTCAAAAAATCGTGCAAAGTCAAAAGACGAAATATCGCCATGGCTACAGGACGAGGATAATCTGTAATGACAGGCTTTGAACTAGTGATACATTCTCATGTATTTCCCTAAAATTCATTTGATAGGTAAGAGGCTAACCTCCTCTTAAATTCCAATTTAATTAGAATTTTTGCAGATCTGAAAGTCATATGTGGTTATCAGTGGTTGGTATGTGACGGGCTCATCACGATTTCAACTAATTGTCCTCCTGGGTTTCGTTGGGGCCAGAATGGCAATTCTTTCCAAACAACTTGAGAAGAGAAACGTGAATATTCAAATTAGGAATCTTATAAATAGCAGAAGTTTAGCGTACGCGGTGTGGCTATCAGAAGTAAATATAAGAAGTCTATGTTTAAAAAAGCTCCTAAGTTAAAGTGAGAAGAAATCCAGAGTTCAATATTTAATCTATGCGTACCTGTGCGATCAAGTTAAAGGTGGATACCATTCCACAAGGAAAAAAGCCACGTCAGTTAGAATCAAGCGAATTGCTGTTTACCCAAGATTTTGTGGTAAGACTGTTAAATTAAGTTATTACGAACTGTGTAGTTACGGAAGTTAGAAATAGTCGGTAGAATTAGATATAGTGGTCGGTTACGCGATTATTTGGTAATACGAATAGTGTGTCTATTCCCTCCATATTCACTTGAATTGAATATTATTATTATTGTATATTGTTTAAGTTAAGATCTTAATAAAGAGAAATTAAGATAAAAGACATGGCTGTTTCTTACCTTCCCACAGATCTAGATCGCGAGGATAATGTAGAAGTGGGGCACCCCCGAATGGATGCCTTACAGGTAGAATAGTCATTCCTTTCTTTGCCACAGGAAATTGGCTCTTTCATTTTCCTTGATGCCACAATGAGCAGGAATCTACTGCAAGACGAATGAATATTGAGAAATCTTTCTACATTCGTAAATTCTCTCGTAAGAGTAAAATTTATTGCTGGAGTAGCCTTCAAAGTGGCTTTGCTATCAGACAAAATAACTGCCCTCGGAAAATAACACTTCCGAGCGCTTAGTTGATTAAAAGCAATAAATATAGCTTCAACTTCACCATCAAAATTGGTGGTAGGTCTTACCAGTGCCTTAAAGAATGCAAAATTGGTACAATACACTCCTGCATCATCTCCAGTACTTCGCACAATCATAGGTCCATCAGTTAAAGCAGAGGTCACCAAACATTTTGACCTTAAGGACTAGACAATTCATAATTTAATACAACAGAAAATAAATACAACAGAATATATTTATGTGTATTACACTTTCAGATATAAATTATTTACACTATCTTAAGCGTTCATTACACCAAACTTTTAACAATGTGTTACTTTTGCTGAGCAGATATCAGCTTAGGGAGGTATTTTCAAAATTCGACCCTCAAGAGTGTTACGGGAAGTTATAAATAAAAAAATCTTTTTTATCTGCTATTAGATCTACATACTTAAAATTTAACAAAGGTGTTTTTTTTTCTGTTCAGCTGAGATATGCAAAATGCTTTTTTTGTTAATTTTTCAATTCACGCAAAATTAACTCATTAAAAACTTCTTTATCCTTCAATCTGTGTTTAATTTTTCAGTTCACCCGTGAGAAGAATGGGTATACCAGCTAGTTATTAGTATATATGGAAAATATCAAAATTTTATTGTTACAATATTTTGACATTTAAGTTCATTTCATCCGCAAGCATATTCCGTATTCCCTTGTTTATTGAGCAAGTACTATCAAAAGGAGATGTATTTATTCACAATAAAATAATATGAATTTAGTAAACAGAAAAAAAATATTATTGAAAGCTATTTTAAAGATGAATGAAGAGGTTTAAAATCTTTATGTGTAATAATTAAGAAGTTTTTTTTAATTAACTCAGTTTCAATTTATGACTATAGGAATTTTAAGAATACATATAAACGTCATTTTTACACATTCTTATTTAAATTCTTGTCTCACCAAAATTATTTAATTTAAATCTCTTCGTCTTGATTTCGCAAAATTAATTTTAATTCAAATCTTTTAAATTAAATGGAAAGATTTTACTTTGAGTGTGTCTATTCTAATTAATAACAAACACAAATACAAGGGGAAACAGTTCAAGAATTGAGTTTGCACATTTATTGTAACTGTATTAAAAAAAAAATGGTTACATGTTTTCTTTCTTTTTTTCTTTTTTTTTAATTTAAGAAATGAATTTTTACTCAATTCTTAAAATGCAATGAAGCATTTTTTTTTCGTAAAATTTTTATTAGTTATCATTTGCAAACTTTTTTTTCTTTCTTTGTGGTTTATTTTTTATTAAGAAATAAAATTAAAATTAAATTAAATGAAAAATGAAAAATAATATATAAGTAAACATAAAATTATACAAAAACAAACACAGGGGAAAGAAAGGAAATATCGATTGTTCAATCTCTTTTATCTTAAATATGATTCACTTTTAAAGAAAAACATTTAAGAATGTCCGGCACATGAATTTTCGAAAAATTACAGATTTCAACTTTTTTACGTTTTCCAAAAGTTTAAACATTTATGTTTAGAATGGTACATTATACGAGGAAATTCGATACTTAGAAGTATTTTTATTTTTTAAATGAAGCTACTCCTTACCACGCAACAAATGCGATCTGTTAGGAGAACCTGTGTTTCCCCTTGCATAAGTTTCTGATGAGTGCGAATCCGTATGATGTTCAAGGGGGGAAATGAGATCTGAATTGTGATTATCCAAAAGTGTATGGGTACACGTCTTTTTTTTAAAAGTGAAACAGGGAGAAAAAAGTTAACTGATAGAAAAAGCCTAAGTGGTCGCAACCGACTCATCCACATTTTTAATATCAAAAATGCAAAGATATTATAGTATGGCTATCTGAAACAACATAAATATCTACACAACATGAAAACAGATATTTAAACGAGAAAAAGAGCCATTATACGCATACATATATAAATTGTGAAAGAAAATATTATTACATTTTACAAATTTAAACATTGTCGTAGCTATCTCTGAGGGGGCACAATATCAAAATTACTTCGGGGCCCTTTTTTAGATATGAGAGCCCTGTTAGTAGACGGTAGTTAAGCATGTTGGTGCCCCCCTGTAGCTTGGAAGCCCCGTATCATTGATACGGAGGTAGCTACGCTCCTGAATTTAAATCTATTTTAGTCTCAATGGTTTCCTCAAAAATTTTAAGTTAGTATAAGAGTATTTGATTTCTCAAAATGTATTTACAGGATTATGCCTGAAATATTTTTTTAATTTCATTTTGAAAAGGCCTCTAAATTGCTGTAAAATAATACATAGTGTATTTTAGTGTTTTATTGTGTGTGTTTTTTAAATCTGAATTCTGGCTATCAAAATAGGACCATAGATTTTTTTTTTTCAAAAAATACATTATTGAACTCGAGAATATGCATACTTATGCATATACATACATAAAAAATGGATCCTGTTTTTCTATCAATTCACTAAATAAAGAAAATTATTGAAATTTACTAAAAAAGTGTTGCAACATTCGAAACATATTTCTATGTTTATGTAGATGTAACCTATATATTATCAATTAAAACGTTTAGCTAAAATAATTTATTTCGAAAATTTGAGCATTAATAATAACAATACCAAAATGGTGTGATTCAGAATTACTAATTAATAGCTTTTTTTGCATAGCATTGCTTTTAAAAATATGTTATTCAGTTGTACTTCGAGCAATTAGACAGTTTCCACTCAAATATTGAAAAATACAGTGTTATCTTAATTTACTAAATAAAACGAGCAAATTCAACATCATACGTTTCAATAAAAAATTGTACGTCCAATTAATGAAGAAACTACAAAAGATAAGAACATACAAGACACAGAATACCTAAAAATTTTTTTCAATCAAATTGATTTGATTGTCGATATCATCAAATATTAGCCTCAATTTTATTTGAAATCTGTTATAACTCTTAAAATCTCCTCTAGATGGCAGCAGAACTCATCCTAGTATTACAGGATATTTTGTACTTCCAAAAGAAATTTAAAATCTATGAAAAATGTGTGGCTCCATCTGAGGAATAAAACAGAAAATAAATTCATATTATCAAAAGATGAAAATGTTTTTCTTGTTAACTTTTTAAAAAACGTTTATGAGCGTTACAGATTTTTTTTTTCAAATTTATATTGACTGCTGAGAAAAATTTATTCAAAATGTACAATACATATTATTCTGTTATCACACATTAAAATTTTTCCTTTTTGGATAACAAATACAAAATTATTTCGATAAAAGTATAAATTTTAATTATACTCACCTATATTATTTTACTTTTGAAGTTATTGGTTCGTTCATTTAAATGGAACATTTTTTTGTCCGCTTGTTGTAACTTATTACAAAATTTTGAAAAAAGACCCCAAATGTTTCTAGGGATATTGTTATGCATATAAGTGTGCACAATACATAATGCATATACAAACGTACCTCTATTTTATGAACATATATTTTGAGAATTCCTCTGTATAGCGATTTTTTTCCTGGAACCAAGAACAGAAGAATATTGAAAAATGAATCTCTATTTAACCAATTTCATAGAAATGACATTTTTCTAGGGATTTAGTGACTTATTTAAATAGTGGTTCGATTGTATCCCTTTAGTAATATACACAGAGGCTGGACAAAATTTATTTCAGTAATATATTTTTTTAGACCAAATGTGTGTATTTTATTTTCTACATAAAGAAAAGTGCAGTATTAGCAGGGAAACATCGTGCTTGATTTACTTTTAATTTCAAATAAATTCATCAAAAATACTAATTTTTACATGAATTAATAGTATAGCATAGATAACATATTGGCCTTATTTGCATTGACGTCAAAATCGTATGATAAGTGCGATCACTTTCAAGAGAAATTCAATGCAGCCAATTTGTCCTGCGCCACTTTATTACCTACTTTATCTTTTTAAAGTACCGTAAAATCCGGCGTATAACGCGCACTTTGAACACAAAAAATGAGATCGAAATATAAGGGTGCGCGTTATACGCCGGTTATAAAAACGATAGATTTAAAAATAACAAAAGAAATGAGCGTAAGAAAAAAAATTACTTTTACATATATAGAAATAATGTTTATTTATTAGAAATGAGATATACCTTTTGAATTAAAAGAGTTCTAGTTCTAGAAATATACTATTACTTCAAAAGTTTGGCATAATATCTCGAATAAATTACTTCAAAATATAAGAATGTTGTATACTAAAATTTCAGATTTCTTCTTAAAAAGCGGGGTGCGCGTTGTACGGCGAATATATCTGAAAATTAAAAAATACAGCTTGAATGATTGATTGATTGATTATTAACGTCGCACTGTTTAGCTACACGAGGGCTTTGGGCGATGGACCACGTAATTTTGAACCATGGTCAAGTGACGTGGACGACACCTGAGTTTGCACCCCCTCTCCTAACTACCACACCACACCAACGGGAGGACGTTTCAGCTCTCAACAGATTTAACGTGCATCGCAATACAGCTTGAAAGTATGGGTGCGCGTTATACGCCGGATTTTAAGGTAACTTTTTTTAAAGGCATTTATTTGTCAGCAACAATAATGGACATATATAAACAAAAAGTAATACATGTAACACATATCTGTAAAATAAGATAAAACTTACTTTGAAATAAACTTTTTGAGTAATAGAAACGGATCCTATCCGCAACTTTCAACAATCCTCTAGAGCAGCGATACTCAACCTACGGCCCGTAGGCCTCATGTGGCCCACTGGGCTTCTCTGAGTGTGTCGCTCATGGCCCATTGTCCTAAAAAATTAAATTATTTAAGAACAATGTATTAAAAATTTAGCCGGAAACCCTCTCATTCAAGCAATAACATATACCAATTTGGTTATCCATGTCGTACAAGTGCGAATTGATTTTTTTTTTCTATTTGAAACTGTAACGGTCAGTAATAACAAATAACAGTGAAATAGGGAAGAACTGGAGTAGATAATTTTTTGGGTGAAACTAATTTTTAATTATAAACAAATAATACTGATTTCAGACTGGAATTTAGTCAAAACTCCTCTTTGCTGCCATTTTACATTTGATAAATTCATGTTTGAAATAAAAATAAGAGCGCTTAAGATGTTAATACCGTGCTGTAGCTTTAGTGTCAAAATATAGTATTACTGAATTCAATACATTGTTATTTTGTGGAGGGGGGCGATGAAAATTATTATTGAATATTGGGTCGCCAATAATGAAAGTTTGAGAAACACAGGTATATAGTATATATAAAAAAATAGAAAATATAATTATGTAGTATTCTTCGTTGTTAATGCGCTCAAACACTTACATTGTTCTTTTTTTTGCTAAAAATATAAAACGCTTTTAAAACATCTTAAATTTCAGCCTTTGAAATATTTTCAAACAAATGGTAATCCTTTACAAAAAATTTTATTCGTCCACCATAAATTGATGCACAAATAAATTTTATTATGTATTTTCACCTCAATCTTTTGTTGTAGTTTCAAGTACTTACCAAAAAAAGTTTTTCGCGTTACTTTATCAGATGAAGAGCACTTTTGTTGAGAATTCTCCAGCACTTTATTGAGTGAATTCGACTTTACAATAAAATGCTTATGGAATTTTAAAAGTTACTTTTATCTAAAGGGCATGTATTTGAATAAAATAAAATAATTTATTTTGAATGATTGGCACAGATTTTGGCGTACACTTAATAACAGTGATACACCATTCCTTAATTGTGGGGTCTCAGGGGTGTTAATTTTATCTCGAGAAGTGAAAATATAAACAATTTTCAAAAACTGGTATAATTCTTTTAAATTTAAATGAAATAATTCGAATCTTTTACACATTATTAACAAAGGATTATGGCTTCAAAAAAGTACAAAACGTTTGAAATATGATCATAATTTAAAAAATTATAAGCATATGAAAATAAGCAATAATTCTCTAATAAATATTAAGTCATTTTTGCGTTGCGCACGCTTTTTTCTAAAATAGTAGCCTCTGATGTATAAAACTTAATAGAATTATAAAATGTATCATACTCTTTAAACCCTACATCATTTAAGAATAATATATCTTTTCTATTTCAAAATATATGAAAAAAATTGAAATATTTTAAAATAAATTTGAACACGTATTTTTTTATCTCTTAAAAAATATAATTTACTTTTCTATTTATATAAAAATACTACA
The DNA here is from genome assembly GCA_019973955.1 of Trichonephila inaurata madagascariensis. Taxonomy (NCBI): domain Eukaryota; kingdom Metazoa; phylum Arthropoda; class Arachnida; order Araneae; family Nephilidae; genus Trichonephila; species Trichonephila inaurata. The sequence goes on along the minus strand of BMAV01008730.1, from coordinate 15,505 downwards.
GTGTAATAAGGATACAATTAAATTTATAAATCAACTTATAGCTACAAATTAAAGCTACTATTTTAGAATATCGCTAGCGCAACGTAAGACTTGATTAATATTTTTTATAAAAATGTTTATCTTATTTTCGTATGCTTATAGTTTTTAAAATTATGATTTTACACTTTTCTGAAGCCCTATTCCTTTATAAATAATGCGTAAAAGATTCAAATTAGTTAATTTAAGTTGAAAAGAATTATACCTATTTGAAAATTGTTTACATTTTCAGCACGCTAGAGAAATTTATCACTCCTAAAACCCCTTATAATCTTTAGATTCTGAACTAAACAAAACTTCTTGATAGTTATAATAATCTGTTAATAATGTTATACATATAATTTGAACTTTCTGGATTATTACCTCAAGAAAACTTCAGCTTTGATGGCAAATTTATAATGAAAATATTTTTTCGAAAAACTGTAACCGAGCTCCTCCTTCTTTTGTTATATTCTTACAAATTATTTTTAGCATCATATTTAAAATAAAAATATGCAGTTTTGTATACTATTTTAGAGGAAAAGAAATACGTTTGGTAATACTTCAGAGTTTAAAGATTTCTTTCAAAGCTCAGTATTATTGAACACAATTTTAAAATCCTATGAGTCTTATTCGAAATCGAACTGAATATTATCGATGATATATTTATGAAATTCCTATTTTCTGGAAGAAAAGTTTTCCGTTTCGAAAGGTACATACACGACTCCATTTAAAGTTTTTTTTGTTTAACATGTATCTACCTGACCGTATAATTATTCTTTTTGCTTTTTCAGCAATTCCCTCCGGAAGATTGATGGTTTTCGTTCTTCAACTGATATAAGTAAAAAGTTTGAAAGGGCTTAAATAGAAGATTATCAAGCTTAGTACCCCTCCCCCCCTCAATAATCTACCAGGCATCCATTATTCTTTATGGTTTTTCGAAAGTCCTTACAGTTTCACAATGGGTGTTGAATCTGAAACAGACCTTATATATATTTAGCCTTAATAGAAATGGTTGTTTTTGCTTAGAAATTCATACTGTGCAAAAGTTGTATAAGAGCATTAGCTTATTTTTAGTAAACCAGTACTACGTATTAAAAATGTTGTCCTATTTTAAAATTTTGACTCATAAATAAAATATCGGATAAATACACTTAAGACACAGAAATGTGACAGCTTTCAATTAAAAATAGTAATCATCATTAGAATTTAAATAATATACAAAATATTATTTAATTAACTTCGGATAAAATATTACGTGATTCGCTTCCCAGCGTAACTGTTTTCCACATAGGTGAGCATATGGCGTATATTGGAGGCACAAAGAAGCAATTATTTACCTGAAATAAGTAAATCCTTTGTAAAAAAATTGTCAACGTCATTTTATTACATTCCAAAGCTTTCGGAAAAGTTTAACCAATCCCCACACAAACGAAAAAATCATATTTGGAAAGAACGTATGTATACGTTTAGGGCACATTATACACCGATTGAGCGATATATATATATATAATATATATATATATTATATATATATATATATATATACTAGCGACAACTTAAAGTGTTATTACAAATGTACAATTCCTGAATGTTTTGTGAGAAATTTATTTTTTAAAATATGTTCTTTGTAAAACTTTTGAAGAACTGATAAAGGAGATACATTTTTAAAGAAGATTTTTATAATATGTTCAGTGCTCTTAGTTTGGAATCTAATTTTTTGTTAGGAAATATGAGAAAATTTATAAATCAAAGAAAACAAGATTTTTTTTGGTCTTTGCTTTAAAGATTTCAAGCAATATGTACGTATTTTTTTTGATTGTGAAACCTGTAATTATAAAAAATAAAAACGTATCCGCAATGTTCCTCACATAAACTATTTATTATTTAAGGCAAAATTCTATTTAATAGCTTATAATAAAGACTATTCAATGTTGTTGAAAATGCCACCCGATGATCAATATCAGTGAAATTATACGAACGTCACGCTGTAAAGCTGTACGAGGGCTATTGGGGACGTATCTCGTAATTTTGAACCATGGTCAAATGACGAGGATGACACATGAGCTGACAGGCCCTCTCCTAACTTTCACACAAGTGGGAGGATGTCTAAGACTCGATAGTAGGGATTGCAATATCGGATCAAAAGTTCAATACCGGTATTCGGTATTTTTAGGTCTTAATACCGGGATACTGGTTTTAATACCGATAGAAAAATTTAGTAAAAGAAAAAAAACCCGCAGGTGTTTCTTTGTTTTATTTGCCAGTTTTATTAGAGAGTGCGAATATCCCAAAAATAATATGTAACTTATAAATTATAACTACATAAAGAAGCACGAAAACTAAAGGAACATCTTATTTATTTTAATCACAAAAAAATGTAAATATCACTATTCAATCTGTGTGGTCTGTGGTTTTCATCATATAAGTATAAAACCAAACCAAAGTATTATCAACTGATGTTTGGGTTCTTTAAAGTTATTCTTATTCATTTTTTTTATTATTTGTTTATATATATACATAATATATATATATAAATCTGAAAAATATTATTAGCCCAACAGTGTTGTAATTCCATTCACATAAACATCGAATCGTTATAATCCACTTGCTATACGTGTCATGACTTTTATCCTGGCCATTCTAGGATAAAAGGCTTGACATGTATAGCCCTTTTTGATGTGTTGATGACATTTCAAGGCCTCGCACACACACAAGTGCAGATTTGAAAACTACGAAAACAGTTCAAACTCATGTTGTGAAAAATGCAATGGTTATTTTTACTTGTTTAAAACTATTACTTCTACTAAATAAATAATGAATTACTAAAAGACTTAATTTTTATCAATAATTTCCTTATTTGTAACAATTTTAGTTGAATTAAGATAGTTTCTTCTATCAACTTGGAGCTAAAAGTGTATAACTCGTAAAATTTCATAGGTTACCTGTTTCTGCCACCAGATCTACCGTCTACATTCCAGGGGAGTGGAAATTTTTTATTATTTTTCCCAATGTCATTGGGGTCCATATAGTATTAATAATCAGAATAATTCAATATTTGAAGATAAAAATAATTCGGGTCTTAACCCTTTGATGCGCGGAAAAATAAATTCGCTGAATTTTTCAAAATAAAATTAATAAATGCTATGTATAGAACCTAAGAAGAGAGAAAATACCTTAAAAAAATATCAGTACATTTCCCCTAGGGAGGTGGTTTCATAGGAGTACCACCGCGCACTTACGACATAATTCTCGGATGAACAATATATGATTTGGATCAGATTTGTAAGATTATTCTTTATATATTTTGTAATAAATTTACTAAAACATGCAATATTAAGTATTAGAATTACATTTTAAATGTTAAATATTACAAAATATAACTGTAAGAGATTGAAACCAACTTCAATAGCCATATTTTTCATTGTTTCTTTATTATTAAATTATTAAAACATGCAATAATACTGATAAAAATTATCTTCAAAAGATTAAATATTAGCAAATTTAATTGAAAGAGGTAAGCAAAAATAGTATTAAAAGAAATAGTATCAGCTATATTAGAACAAATATTCACCATCCAAAAAAAAAAATTCGACCTCCTTTCAGTATAAAAAGAACGTAAATGAGATGAGAGAAAAAATTTCCATTCGAGAAAAACATCACCATTTCAATATAAACAAAATCCTCTCCCCCAAAGCAATGGCAAAAATAAAATCCCCCATAAATTATTAGTTACTTCACTGCTTGAGTCAGAAAAAAGAAAAACCAGGGGGAATATCTCTTACGCGTGAGTGCTACAAGTCGGACAGTTTTCATGTTCTAAGCACGCGGTGGTATCCCAATGAAGCCACCACTTAGATGACTTATTATGAGGCAGTTCTTTTTTATAATTTATCATTCTAAAAATTTGTTATGCTATCAACAGCATATGCAGCAAAAATGTACATAACTTACTTTGAATACTTATCTGCTTTATTTGCTAAAGAAAATTTTTTGAAAGTGTTCAAAAAGGTTTTTATAAAACGATGCATTTTTCTCACAGAAAGAAGAGTTTTTTGTAAAGTGCTGACATCTAGTATCTTCTATGAAAGATAAAATGTATCAGTAGAACCATTGGTTTCATTCAAATACCACAGCGCGCTTAGAGGTATTTTTTAGAAAATAGTGGTTTCGGAGAGATACCACCGCGCGTTAAAGGGTTAAAGGGATAGAGGACGGAAGAGAAAGCGCGTGAAAATATACGCGAGCTGAGAGATTTAAAATTTTAATTTAATAATATTTAAGTTAGTGGCTCACACAAGGAGGGGTAAACTGGTCCCTACTCTCACTCTAAGCTAAAATCATTGTGCAACAGCCCAAAGAGTGTCAAGCCCTGCTGTGCCATCTTAGTTTTGTGACCTTGGACAATGAGATGCATGAGAACATTTTCCGGTCAGGTGGTCAGTCTGACAAAACAAACCTGTTTTGGTTCCCAATCAAGCTCGGTACTCATTTATCCTCCCACTAAAATTCAACCTTGTCCAGTCTGGGGTTTGAACCCCAGACCTGTAGCGTGGAATCGCGATATGCTACCACATAGCCACTAGCTTTTTTCGATTGATTATAATCCTATGTATATAGTATGCAGAATATAACTAAGCATGTGTTATTAATAATTCATTTTATTAATTAGTAATACGTATTTATTTAAGAATATACTTTTTACTATTTTTTTGTTCCTGTCAATAAAAAAATTAAAGCATATGTTTTGCGGCGTATTGATATATGATGCGAGAATGGTGGACTTTCAACCTGACCCCCTTCTCCTAAAAATTTCTTGTGTCCTCCACTGATTTAAGTATTTATATTATTTATCATCATGTACAAGAAATATTATTATATTTTAAATGTAAGATAAGTTACGTATAACTTTCCAAAGGAGCTGATATATATATATATATATATGCATATTTAACTTGTCATTTGTTTTGAAATAACATAATATTAATCTTAAAAAAGTGAAATTCTGATATTATATTTTGCATTTAACAAATATAATGATGTGCATTAAAAGTAAATATTTTATTAAAATTAATTTTATGCATTTTTTCTGAGCTGGAAAACATATATGGTGGTGTGATATCTATATAAACAGGTACTAATTATAACACGAAGACGATCGTTTTGGCGATCTTCTATGAAAGGATAAAAGAAGATTTTCCATCCTTCATTGGTGACCCTGGCCGTACTTCACACGCGTAGTCGTGGCACCACTTATCCACCGCAAAAGCAACCAAGATGTCAAACATTGACTCAAATAAGCCGTCTCACACAAATGACGCAATTCTCAAGCCGTCACGCACGATGATGCAACCCACAAAGTGACGCATCTGCTCACATGCTCGCCACGAATATGAAATCGTTCGTTCACCTATTCACCGAATCACTGGCAGGGGTAATGTGGTATCTATATAAACAAGTACTAAATATAACGCGAAGACGATCGTTTTGGCGTGATCGATAAAGTACTCGCGTTCGGAACGGAAGGTACCCATTTCGAATCTTCCTTCCTTCACATATATACTGCTAGCACCGGGGTGGGCATTACGTCAACCACGGTGGATCGCAAAGACATTTTGGGCTGACCACCTGAAGATTTTATCAGTTTGTAATTATATACGGAAATATCCAGGATTGGCAGAAGTATGCAGACTATGTCTTCCACTGACTATAACAAAGAAAACTAACTTTAGATGAAAAAGTTTTATTTTTTTACGTATTTTAAATTGTTTGATAATAAATGCATCATTTGATATTATTATATTTGTGGTTATTATTATTATGTTTATATTTTGAGTTATGCTTTAAACGTGGTTTTAAAAATGTTATTTTTTCTTATTTTAGTTCTGTAAGTAAGTCCATATTCTGCATTTATTATTAATTTATTATAAATATTGCAGACCTTTTCCAACCTCACCACACCTACGACACTGAGCATTGGCGCACACAAGAATTTTTCTGGGGGGGGGGCCGGAACGAGGAAGAGCCCTAATTCTCTTCACCCCAATATGCAGCGAACATAATATATATATATATATATATATATATATATATATATCAAAATTATATATAGAGAGATTGTGGGGAACAAAAACAGTAAAAATAAATTACTAAATAAGTAATAATAAAAAATATATTAAAACAGATACTGAATTAAATTTTACGTACTATATACATGGGACTATAATCAATCGGAAAATAAATCAAGGGCTATGAGGGAGGGTACGGACTGTTGACATTCTCCTGTGTGTGTCATTAGACTTTGGGGTTGGACCGCAACAGCGAAAAATTAGAGCGCTGCTGTATCACATTTTCAATTAAAAACAAATCTAAAATATTTATTTTTATTAAGGGAGATATATAGACCCAAAATATATATTATATTACAATTATTATTTGATGCTTTTCTTGCTATTTAATTTATTTTGTATAAAATCCTGAACTCCAAAATAGCAGCATGCAAGTGGAAATTTTTCTTTACTTGCGTAAAGGGTGTTTATATGCTCGAAACAATTTCAAGATTAGGTGTAATTCTGGAGCCTTCCACGAATCGTTTCCTAAAAGAAGAAAATCAGGTTTATCCCATTCGGAATAGTATCCTTGCGTTTTCTGAACAAAAAGAAACAAATTTTTGGAAATGGGACTCCAGAGATACTTCTTCGTCCTAATGTCAAAAACAGAAGGAATATTTCAGACAAAAATGTGTTTTAAATCTGTAATATGTGTGAAATATTTGCCTCTGGATACGTACACGATGTTCTTTGGCGAAGGTTTGATTTTTTTTTTCTGAAAATAAGAGCAAGTGAAGGAAGTTTATTAGAAGTGAGACACACTTTTTGACAAACATAATAGTTTACATTTATTGGAGGTTATAGAGATGGTGGCCCTTCACAATGTCAAATTTAGGTTAAAACTGTGATTGCGATTTTGTATACTTATAGTCTTTATATTTCATAGAATAATTCTGTCAAATAATTTTGTCATTTTTATTAATAATTATTGAATTATTTTTTAACTCAAATAAATGTTTAAAATGCACTTTTCTTAGTTCGTAAATTTTCCCTTTTCATTTTTACGTAAAATTCTCCTTACGTTTCAAATTACGTCATATCTCTTTTAAATTTTCACAACTTATGAAAGATTATATAATTCAAATATTTGTGCATTAGTTTTCTAAAATACTAACGGATCTTATTTTTTTTTTTTTTGTTATTTTGAATACCGTGAATGGTTGATAATTGGTGAAATATTTCATATAGTGTAGAAAATTTATCTTTTTTTCATTAAATTTTATTCTGAATTTAAAATCCATGCACAGATCTATTTTGTTGTAGTTCATCTATACATAAAACAAAAATTATGTAATTATCTTACAAACTAATGCGCAAGGAGCATTTTTAAAAATAGTTTTAAAAATTATTTTTTTTAAAAAAAAAAATCAGTTTTATATAACAGATTTTTTAAAAAAAATTATTTAAATTCTGACACATAATAATCATTTATTATACTGATTATATTTTTAGCTAATTAGCTAATAATTTAAGAAATTAGGTTTAATGGTCCAACGTCCCCTTAATATTAGCTAAGACAGTTTATTGTTAATATTTTTGAATTATTTATTTGAAAATTTTATTCAAAATACGAAAAATACTAAGATAATATGTGAGCAATAATTTTCTTTCAATACCATTTTAAATTAATAATATTAATTTTGAATCAGTAAGCTATTAAAATCTAAGTAAATAAATTATACTATTTAAATATATATTGCATCAAAAGTAATTACTTTTAAAAAAGTTTTAAATTCTTAAGTTTCATTTAATAAAACACAGACGTTCCGTCCATTTTTCTTTTCTTTTCTTTTTTTTTACAAAGAACGTTTTTATGTAAGACAAAATGTGTTTGGTACAATTTTTAAATATACACTACATACAGTATTTTAATGCCTTAAATTCTTTTTGAAATGTTTATTGGTTTATTTATATTCTAAGGAATAAATACGAGGGAAAGTCAAAAAGTACAGGGTCGTTTGCAATTTTTTAAAATATTTGGCAACAGAGCTTGTACTTAGCGCTGAATGAGGAGTAATCGCCCACACATTATGTAACGCGTCCCTCGTGAAACTATTCATCGCATGCAAGTTAAGTATGGTGACAGCCATTTATCCCAAAATAAAGATCTACATACAGTATTGTAATAGTTTAAATTCTTTTTGAAATGTTTATTGGTTTATTTATATTCTAAGGAATAAATACGAAAGAAAGTCTAAAAGTACTGGGACGTTTGCAATATTTCTCTCCAAGATTTGGCAACAGGGCTTGTATTCAGCTCTGAATGAGGAGTAATCGCTAACACATCTGTGCAACACGTCCCTTGTAAAATGATTCAACGCATGCAAGTGAAGGATAGTGACAGCTGTTTATCACTTAAAGAAGATCTGCGAATGGATAGAGCTCTTTAAACAGAAAGAATTTCTTTATGTGAGGACGAAATATTGGAAATATTGGGTTAGTACATCGACGTTAACCACTGACGACAATCTGTTCAAGTCCTTGAGGGTATAGTTACGGAAGGTGTTTTGAAGGAGGATGTCTTGTATCCTACGCATTTAACACCTTCCAAAAGAAAAAGCGAATTACTGTCCCCTTATCCTTCTTAACATGCATAGACAATTGAGCTGCCAAGTTGAACGATCTGCTACACCCTTACAATTAATTACAAGGGAAGGTGTGAGTGGCACGTTATATACAGGTGTTGCAGACTATCACTCATTAAACGCTGGATACTAGCATTGTTGCCAAATCTTGGAAATATAAATTGCAAAAGTCCCCTAACGTTTTGACTTTCCCTCATAAAATCAATTACAAAGCTGAGGAACAGAAATGTAATAGAGCTTATTGATTTCAGTAAGCCAAGTGTGATAATGTATTGCTCGATTTTTTTTTAAAATTCATTTTATTTTGCTGATATTATTTCATGCATGTAATATTACTTACATCTTGTGTCAAACACAAGAAATATTTGGTCATCGTTTCAATCAGTTTGTTTTAAAAAACTGTCTTCACACATTTATCCCTAAATTTACTTAAAGGGAAAATTAGAATAATCATGATTTTTTGTTACAATTCAATTATAGATATTAGACAAAATTCCTTTCTTAAAGCATTTTGTGACGAAAAGGATTACCTAAAGAATCTTGTTAACTTTTGGAGTATTAGATCAGTTTGCTTTTTTGTGTGTGAACTTTATACTACTCTATTCGAAGCTAGAATATTCTTCTTTTGGATTCTAACCAAACATCAGGTGGTTCGAACACAAACGATTTAATTAAATATCACTAACAGAATTAAAATTCTACAAAACATAAATTGAAGTAATAGTTAAGCGCTAAATCTTTATTGTTATTCTGATCTGTAAATACGATAGGGAAAAACTACATCCAACAAGAAACAGAAAAATATGTTTATCTTCAATCACATGTGTACGTTTTGAGTAAGTACTTTAATAACATATTTATTTCTTATATAACTAATTAAAACACTTTTAATTTACATTTTCTTAAGTTAACAATTTGGCAAGTGTAAAACGGCATTTAAAATAGATGATAATATTCATTACATAACATCAGAGGTAACGTAGAAATATTTCACTCTATAGGCCGATGGAAGACGAATTGAATAACCATTAGCTTGTGGGCGGTGTTGTTTAGTCCGATATATATGATTGTTCCATTCTTCAGAGAAGCAAATAGCTTATTTGATACTCTAGTATATATGATGTTAAACAGATTTTGTTGTTCAAAAATTGACGTACATATATGAAATTTGATTTACAGGTACGTACAACTATGTATAACAAAAGTTGGTATGGGTTTTGATAACATGATTGGTATTTGTACAATACTTCTTTTTATGAATGCTTATTGAAAATTCTTTAAAAACTGTGTACATTCTAAAATCAATTATTTTTTAAAAAATAAATATTGCTTTGATTGAAAAATGCATACCAACTTTTGTTCTCTGTACTATTAGCAACAAGTGAAAAAAAATTCCATGCATTAGGCACAATAGAAAAAAAAGCTTTAATATTTTAAATAAAGGTACACTATTTTTTTTTATTTATCTTTCTGTGCTCAGTTTAAATTTTTGGTTTGTCATTGGGATGTGAATAAAAACACACGTAAAAGTTATTACAACTCTGTGTTTTTTAAACTTACCACTTTCAAATTTTGTGAGTTTGTAGAAAAGTATATATATATATATATATATATATATATATATATATATATATATATATATATATATATATAATTAGATTTGACACTTTGACCGAATTTCGCCAACTGTATAGTACTGTGTCCCCATAAATTCATATACAAATCAAGAAGAATTCAGTTTGAAAAAGTGTTAAAATGGATATGGGGTAAATAATAATGATATTTGCTACTATTAACTTTAGTGAAAGAAAAATGTCACATAAATCTGAAAATTTTTTTAACATAAAAGGTGTATAAGAAATTTGTAAATAACAATATTTTACAGATCAAGAATGATTGCTTCTTACAAGTTTATTTTTCATTTGCTAATGAAAACGTTATTTTGGACATCTATACTAATCACAAAACTGTTCCTTAAAAGCATTACTGCTAATAATTATAGAAGAAATTCAGTGAATAATATTGAAAGTGAAATGCATTTGGAAGTTATTTTAATTTGCGCAATAATTTCTTTAACTTAATTAATCGATCTTAGAAAAAAATTAGATAAATAGAAGCAATTGATCCTATTTTTAAACGAATATAATATTTCCGAAAGAAAAATAAGTTTTCTAAAGCGAAAAATTGTAATTGATATTTTTGAAATTTATATATTTTGTAATCAAAATTACATCTAATACGTGTAAAAAAATCTTTAAGAAAAAGACGAAATTTTTGAAGTTAGAATAACTGAATATAAATATAGATTTCATTGCGGGAAGAAATGTAAACTAAGCGTCATAATATTTAAAAATATTTTTTAAAATATCATTTAACTCATCATACTTAATAGATTTCTATTTTATTTTTTATAATTATTTTGTATTACTTTCTTTGACGATCAGTTTTTAAACTAGTATTTTGATTTGAAATATTTTGTAAAAATCGTTTGCACTTTCAACATTGTAATTTGAGACTTACAATCTAATTTGTATCTGACTATCTGATAATTAAATTGAACATATTATCTGTCGTACAATTTTAGAAATAAATATCTGGCAATAGAATTTTATATTATTTCTTTAAATTTCATATATATATTTTTATTCAGTTGTAATTTTGGAATAGAAGATTGTTTGAATTTGATTTCATTTTTCTTTTCAAAATGCATTCTATTTCATTTAAAGATTACTGCAATGCTATACGTAAGGTAAATATTTTTCTTGAAAATATTAAATAAATATATTTCTTACTTATAGCATGCGTGTGAAATACATTTTCTAGTATCCAAATTTTATTTTTCTCATAATTTTTGAAATTTTATTACCAAATGCCCAAATCCGTATTTTGAAATAGTATAATAATAATAATAATAAAAATAGCGTAATTTCTGAAATATTTATGTATTTATAAATATTTTAAGTAGCAGATTTGACTTTTTGAAATACTTTTAAAGACGTAAATATATAAATAATTTTTATGGCAATAGCACAGATAATTTATTTTCAAGTATACATGTTTTCTTCAAAAGTATAAGCTTATTTCCTTTAAACTATAAGATGTATGTAGTATATTTCTATTTAACTCCTTTTTTTAAATACATGTAAATTAGATTTTGTTAACCTCTTAACTGGTATGCCCGTACGCCGTACGAGCTATCGAAAGCTGGCCACAACTGGTTTTTCCATACGCTGTACAGACACTTGAATTTTCTTCTTACTATCTTTCATTTGCACGTATTTTTAATTCTAATAATGAAATTATTAGCGATAGTGTTTTTAAGAGTTATAGTTTGCCCATGGTACTAAAATACGTCACACCCAGGATTTACTTTTGGTTAAGGTTGGGATTTTTTATTTAAGGCAGAAATTTAGATTCTTGAAAATTTTCGATAAGGGATATGGAGCGTCAAGACAATGTGCAGTTTGTTGCTTGGCATGACATAAAAATGAAAGAATTCTTAAGGGCTCAAAGGACCCTTAACAGATATCCGTGCACTCGAAAAAAACATCCTTCTTCAAACCAATGTAACTTAGCAATAAAATAAAACAATAATTTGAAAATTTTACCATATGATCATCATATATATTTACAATATTTCTAAAATTTTCAGAGAACTTGGGAAAAAATTAAAGAAGTTACAAAAAAATAAAAATTCGACAATTTTTCAAAAAAAAAAAATGAAAATCAGTATTTTACATCGCGCAGGATTCTGAAGTACAAAATTAATCAAAATTTACAAAAATAATTTTACTTGGTATAAAAATGTTCACTTTTCGAAGTTATATTAACTTTTAAGAAATTTAGAGGGAAAAAAAATCTTTTTTAAATACAGTTATAACGAAAATTTTAAAATTTTAAGAAAAAAAAACAAATTTAAATAAAATTTTCTATTTTTTTTTTTTTTTTTTTTTTTGAAAATTGATGTATAAGTTATGAAGATCCTTATTTTGAACACGAGTATAAAATTTCAAACTTGATATCATAAATAGCTTCTGAGTAGTCCTGCACGGAAGCTAAAATTTTTGTTTTGCGAAAAATGAAGTTAAAGATATGAAAGAGATAGGGATTTTGTTTAAATTTCACTACTTATTTCTGAATAACTTTAAAAACTTTCACAGAATCAACACAATTTTGGTACCGAAATACTTAGAAATATTGAGGCTATAACATACATTTTTTTTTAAAAATTGAAAAAAATTGCAATTTAAGAGTCCTTTGAGCCCTTAAAAAACCCTATATTATTTTAGTCCCCCATTGCAATGCACGACATTGTATTACACCAAGCTTCAATATGTGTGTGGTTTTATATATACATGCACACGTACACACACAAGATCCTCAACTGTTTGAAAAATAGATACGAACATAATTTTTTTTGTAAGTAGGAGAGAAATTCTTTTATGATGTATATAAGACGTTCACATCATAGCATCCAAAGTGTACTTATAAAAGCAAATATTTAGGGGTTTTCGTATTAAAGGATTATAAAATAAAAAATAGCATGAAAACTTTAAAATTCAAAACTAAAATAAAACTCTTCCATTTTGACATTATATTGAGTATAATACTTAAATGCATACAATAAAAAAATGTGCCCTTTTTTGAAATATTTTTGGAAAAAAATTGACCGCTTATACACATTATATAGAACATCTGCAAATATATTTAACAACAGTTGCCATCCAACTTTTTTGATTGTGTTCGAAAACGTAGACATATAAATGGGTAAAAAATACTTGCGCTACTTATTTACTTTTCAAGAATAAAGAAGCTATTTTTGATACTGAAACCAAGTTACGTGAATTTCTGAAGTGGGGAGGGGGTAAATAGTAAATATGTTTTCACTGACGGATTTAGGCTTCTTGATGGTAAAATATATTCAAAAAGAATACCTTTGGAAAAATCTGGAACCTGAATAAATTTTTAGAATATGTCAAAAATTTTGCGTGATTTGGTTCCGTAATACGGTTTTGGAAAAATAATAGTGAAAGGAAAAACCTGAAAGACGAAATATTTTTGCTTGTTCTTTGTTGAAGGTAACCTCTGTCAAAAATATTTTGAGGCCATTTTTTTCTACCAACCTAGGAATTTATATGTCAAAGTTTTCCATTTCTTGGTGAAAACAAAATTATTTTATCACGATCAAAATATACTTCACCGGTTTCAATAATAAAAATGTAAGAAGTATATTGCGTTCGACATTTCATTTTCTAGTTTAAAGATAATTATAAGATTTCTGTAACAAATGATATATCTTTCTAGATAGAATATTTGGCTCATTTATCTTTATGGCATGAAAAACGAGTAAAAAAATATTTAGATTCATTTTTGTGTGATAAGCATTAGATTGTAAAAATATAAGGGAATACGTAACTTTAGCTTTAGAGAAATATATTATAAATTTTACGAAGCAAATTAAGTCAAGATAATTTCAAAATTTTTATTAAGCATAAAAAAGAACTTACACTTGGCAAATTTTGCTTTGTAATTCAGAATGGACTTAATTCATGCGACGTCATAGTCACGTGATAACTACAATTACCTGTTTCCTTTCCATTAGTTCATAAACTCACGGACCTTAAAATCACATGATAAAAGAAATAGACTCGGGCGATTCTTTCTGACCTCATAATCACATGATGGTACGTTCAAATACCCAAAGTGTTTCTTCGTGTTTGACTAGACTAAGTATTTCGGCGGTACTTTGGGATTTGCATATACTATTATATAGCAAAATAAAATCCTTTATTTTCTTTTAATTTAAAAATAAAATGCAATTTTTTTATGCATTAAAAGCAATATAATTTTTTTTTTAAAAAAAAATTGCATGTTGATATTTCTTTATTTTTATTGCAAAATTACTATTTGTAATTCCCACCTATCACTGTTCATGAAGTGTGTGTACGATACGAAGCCGGAAAAGTGCTTCTGACGACCCCCGTAGCGGAAGACTGGCGATCTCCTTCAGTAAAAAAGCATTGAAAAAGTGAGGTGATATATCACTAAAGATCGCCAATTGACTATGTGCATGATAGTTGATGAACTGTAGTTTAACCACAAATCCGTGCGAAAAATCGTTACCCAGAATTTAGGGATGAGAAAAACATGTTATTGATATTGACGTTATTCTTAACATTCAACGAAACGTGACGACGCTTTTGAGCTCCATCCCAAAAGAAGACTTCTTGCAAAGTTTCAGGATTTATGGTAGATCTCTGGGATACATAGTTATGGGAAGTTTCGTTAATATTTCATCTACTTTAATTTTACAGGATTATTCACCGAACTTTATTGTCAAAGTTTGTATATTGACTAAATAAAAACTATGTGAAATAAAAAAAAGTGAGGAATTGTCAAAAGAAAAAAAAACTATCAAATTACATGGTAGCTTTGTTTGTATGACAATAGAATGTAATCATTAGTTTTGGACATGGATCGTGGCCACGATAGCCTAGTGGTCAAGGTAACATACTCGTGACCAGCGTATAATGATTTTAGGCCTAGTACCACTGATGACCCATTGTTCAGAGTAGGTCAGTTCACGTTAAATCAGACGAAGCTCAAATTTCCTACCGTTGGAGTAGTGTGGATGTTAAGAGATGAGGAGTCATCCTTGTCACTTAAAAAATTTTACAAGATTGCGAGAATCGCCGTCAAAACCCCTCGAGTATCTCAATATTGGGACGATAATATTTACTCACTCAAAGGAAATCGAAACTATTGGAAACTCATAAAACTACAAAAAAGGAATGG
>BMAV01008728.1:0-11697 GCA_019973955.1 Trichonephila inaurata madagascariensis | reverse complement strand
CTTTTCTTTATTGTATTTAACCTTAAAATGGCATGAAAAGTCGCATCTCTCTTCTGTTACTCTGGATTGTTTGGGTGTTTAATAATCTTGAACACACTACTTTTCAAGTAAATGACTTTGTAGCTACCTCCTTAATTAATGAGATTACTTTAATTTTTATACTATTCTTAGTTTTTGGGGTAAAGAAAAAAAAAAATTCTTTTCCCTTTTTCCCCCTGTTTTTTTTTTTCATGCTGTCTTATTGATTTTCTACCACCCTGAGAACCCCAAATCTTTGGGTTGTATTCAGTAATTCTAACACCTTAAACGAAAAAGTATGACATTTAACCTTTTCGGGGCCCTTTTTGGGAAGATTTTCCCTTTTCATGGTCTTAAAAAAATACACCTTGGAAAGGCCAAACCCCTTTTATATTTATTACCTTTAATTAATTTTTTGTTTTACCCCATAACCCAGGTTATGACATTGTAAATCGACAAAAAAAATGGTACTAAAAAAAAGTACTTGAAAAGGGCTGTCGTGATGAACGGTTGGGGGGTTGCCCTCGATCAAAAAAAAAAAATACAAAAAAAAAATTTTGTAATATATCTTTTTTTTATTGCCCTTTTACCATCAAAAAGTTTTCTACTTGGAAAGTGAAAAAAAAAACAGAATTTTTGACCATTAACTTTCCGAATAGCATTAGCTCGTGAAAAAGAAGTATATCCTCAAAAAAAAGGGAAAGGCTTTCTTCTAGTTCCCAAAAAAGTTTTTGAAATTCCCGGAATGAGGGCACTTAGCCAGGGGAAATCATATGCAAGGGGGGTTTCCCAACTTTGGTAAAATGAGCAGAAGGGGACAAGGGGAAACCACTAAATTGTGCAAAATGGTTGCAAAATTTCTCATCTTTCATGGCAATAACACCATTAATTTAATTTTCTTTATCACTAAAAAACCTTGGGGAAGTATTCTTCCCATCCCTAAAATTAAAATGTAAACATAAAGGGAAAATTTAAAATTTTATTTCCTTAAATCTATTTTTTTAATTTTAAAAAAACAAAAAACCCGGGAGGGGGAAATTAAAAGAAAATAAAAGCCCACAAAAGGGGGTTTAAAAATTACCCCCTCCCCTTCCCATTCTGTCATATGTTATTTCACCAAAATTTTAAAATTTTTTTTTCACTGCGTTTCCCTATTCGGAAAAGGGGTTTGGTCCCGGGTGTTTACTATTTTAACAATCCGTTTTTTTTAATTCCCCCAAAAAAACCAGGGGGGCCCCCAAACCATTTATGGTGGTTATAAACCCCTTTTTGTAATCGGGGGGGCCCCGGTTAAAAACCCCGAAAAAAGGGATGGTGTTTTTCTTCGGGGGGGGAAAATTGGAACTTTTTCCCAAAAAAGGGATTCCGTCACAAAGGGAAAAGAGCGCCCCCCTTTCTTTTCTATGGGGGAATCATCTTTTTGGGAAAAAAATCTATTTTTTTTTGATTGTATTGGGGGGTTTCTGTTCATTTGTCTTTCGTATGTATGCCAGTATGAAACAAAAAACAACTACAATGGCGAAACGGCGTTGAAACCAAATTTAAAGGGAATATTTTTAAATGAAGGCGTTAATCACACACACACATACCTTGATAGTTATAAACAAAATAAATAAAGATTATTTTCCTGACTTTAAAAGGGGGAAAAACTAATTTGTTTTTTTTAATTTAAGAATCTTTGAGAGAATTAACGAAAAATAGAAAAGTTACTTCTTTACATATCAAAATTGCTTTTTTTTTAAAATAAACAAACAATGTTTAAACCCCTTTTAATGAGTTTTTCAAAATATCCATCGATTAGGTCTTTTTATTTGAGATGGGGCCCCAGGAATACAAAATTTTTGCATAGTTCAGTTGTTATGTATGAAATTTCATACATTAGAATTATTCTGTGAAATCCTATCAACTGTGTAAGCATCAACTATGAGCAAACATTACCAGACAGACAAGCGGCTCTGTTAGTAAACGCCAGTTGACCTCAGAGTTAATTGATTTCAGGAATATTGCGTGGAAATTCCAACCACACAACTGTTGGTGTACTGAAGCATTTGGAGATCAAAGCAAGTGGCTCTTAGACAGAGAAATTTTCTTAAGAGAACAATTGTTAAGTATTCTGTAAAATAGTTAGGGAAAGACGTGTTGTTTTATTTGCAATATTTAATGATTACGAAGTATCTCCATATTTCATTTATAAACTGTATGTCCCTTATTTTTACTGTTTATATTCCGTTTAATAAGTGAGGTTCTTATTTTTTTGTAACAAACTGATAGTTGGTACTTATTTACCCCACATTGACCATTTTCATGGAAAATTTAAAAAACCACCAAATGCAGCCAACAGTGAGAAAAACGTTCCCTCCCTACTTCAAACAAAAAAATTTGTTACTACATGCTCAAAAAAATAACATAATAATTTGGGAATTATTTTGTTTTGTTTTAAGGAATGCATAAATTTTGGGACCTATTTTTTTAAAAACACACGGCAAAAAAATTTCCAATTTGATGAAAAAAAAAAATTAAACTAGAACCAATAAAAACCCTTTTTGATTCATACTTTTATGAATTTTTGTGGCGGTGTCTACATAAAGGATCATCTCGTTTGTCACAATTTTAAGTACAACTGCTGCTTTTCGGCCACTTAAATGTTGTAGTTGTTATTGGATAATTATTTTATTTTATAAATTTGGTTCAAAAAGGAATAAAAGTATTTATTTTTTTTATTTTGGCATTTTACCATACGTACGGGGGAAATTTTTAAAAAAATTTAAAAGCAATTTTGGGAAAGTTTTTTTTTTGATGGGTTTTTTCAAAAATTTTCGAAATAATGATACTCGTTTATTATCAACTGCACAAACTGGATAATACAGGTGTAAAAAAGGTTTTAAGTAATACAGGAATTTTCTATATTCCAGTTTTGTGTTGTCATTCTACAATACAATCATTTGTATTTAAGTGACGTATTGTGAATATGTGTGAGTGTCTGTGAGTGAGTGAGCGTCTATGAGTGTCTATATATATGTCTGTATACCTGTATGTGAGTGTCTGCGTGTATGTGTGTCTGCCTCTGCATGTATCTGCGTATGTCTGTGTGCCTATGTGTGTGTGTATATGTGTGTGTCTGTGAGTATGTCTGTCTGTTTGTGTGTGTGTCTATCCCTATGTGTATATCTGTGCGCGAGTACGCGTACGCGCGTGTGTGTACTAAAAATAATTATCGAACTAATCGGTTATGTCGCACGAGAATCGTAAGAACGAATTATGTTATTCTAAAACTAGTAACAGTGGATTTCAATAATCTTTCGATTCGTATCCTATTCCTCAGGTACTTTGTTCGACTGATTATCAAATGAACATTTTACTTACACAGGGAGCATTAAGGTATCCGACTACGTTCGAAACCATTATTTAAAAAAAGCGCATAAATGGATAGTTTTCATGATATTTAGTGTCACTTAGATTAGAATACATGTATAAAATTGTTTTAATGACATTTTGACAAAAAAAATTATTAAAATATACTATTTCGGCAAAAAATTAAATTAGAATAATTTTTTTCAAAATGTTCTCATTTTATGAAAAAGGTTTCTATTATATAATAATTTGTTGCCTGTATATAGCTCAGACCTCTTTACAGAGGCTCAACTATGATTTTTGAAAAATTCATATTATTTTCAGAGTTACGACCATTTGAAATAATTATTGTCATTTTTTTCTTAAAATTTTTCCCCTCTGTTGTCGTAAAACATGGATAAACCCACTTCTAAGTTATATATTTCAAAAATTATAGTTGAGCCTCTTTCAGAGGTCTGAGGCAAAATATTGTTATAACAGAAGCATTTTTCACAAAAGGAGAATATTTTGAAAATGGGTCATTCTATGGTCCTTTTTTGTCAAAATAGTGTACTTAAATAATTTTTTATTGTAATACTATTCTTAAAACAATTTTATATACATTTTCTAATCTAAGTGACACTACATATCATAAATATTATCCATTTATACGCTTTTTCAAAATCACGGTTCTGAACGTAGTCGTATACCTTAATCAAAAACGAAATGCTTTATTAGTCAAAGAAAATAATAAAAATCTTTTATTTTATTTTTAAATTTAAAAAGTAGAAAGTAATCTAAATGCATCATTTTTACTCTCTTTATTATATATTCTTAATCCGTAGCAAATGAAACTCCAAAATGATACATGTATTTTCCCTTATTTATATATAATCATCATACAAACAGACCAAGTATGAACTCGACAGCGATTTCACTTGAGGCCATAGCATTGAGATCTGAAATTACCTGCGTTAATGGCACGCATGGACTGAGTACCACAAGAGCGTGCCAAATTACGAAGTCCACGAATTGAGAAATAAGGAGGTCAAGGTCAAAATTGACTAAAACATTATTTCACACAAGTGATATAATATTCTTATACCTAATCTTTCAGTGAAATTTCACTTTAAAAGATTAAACCAGAGAGAGATAAATCTAAACATATAAGATTCGCACATAATCGCAACATCTTAATTTCTATGCCAGTAGAGAAAAAAATATAAACAATACAAAGTCATTTTTCGAGTCCAATTGGATTGAATTTACTCCGATAGCATTGAATCATTACAACTGATATTGGCAAATGTACCTCATAGTTTTGAACTATGGTCAAGTGACGACAACGACATCTTTCTCTGAGGTTACACTCTCTCTACAAACTATCACACCACGTCAACAGGAGGACTTCAAGCCACGACAAATTTCAGAGGGTGAGAGTTTACTAAGGTATCCGACTACGTTCGGAACCTTAGTGTAAATGGATAAATGTAAAGTAAAAGTAAAGTGGAGTGTAAATGGATAATATTCATGATATTTAGTGTCACTTAGATTAGAAAATGTATGTAAAATTGTTTCAAGAATAGTATTACAATAAAAAATTATTTAAGTACACTATTTTGACCAAAAATGAACATAGAATGACCCATTTTCAAAATATTCTCCTTTTGTGAAAAATGCTTCTATTACAATAATATTTTGTCTGTAAATTGTTCAGACCTCTCTACAGAGGCTCAACTAGAATGTTTGATAATGTAACTTAGAAGTGGGTTTATCCATGTTTTACGACACACAACAGAGGAGAGACATTTTAAGAAAAAAACTTTGATAATTATTTCAATGGGTTGTAACTCTGAAAATAATGTGAATTTTTCAAAAATCATAGTTGAGCCTCTGTACAGAGGTCTGAGCTATATACAGGCAAAATATTATTATAATAGAAACATCTTTCACAAAAGGAGAACATTTTGAAAAAAGGTTATTCTAAGTTATTTTTTGTTGAAATATTGTATTTAAATTGTTTTTTTGTCAAAATGTCCTTAAAACAATTTTATACATATATTTTAATCTAGTGGCATTAAATATCATGAAAATTATCCATTTATGTGCTTTTTTTAAAATCACTGTTTGAGAACGTAGTCGGATACCTTAACGTCGCACTATAAACTGATACGAACAATCCTCATATTTTGAGTAACGGCCAAGTCACGAGGGTAACATGTAAGCATTCTTCGATCTTTTGTAACAGTGCGAATGGCTGGATGTTGGGCCTCGGAAAGATTAAAGTGCACCATTTCGAAGCACGATAGGTCTTCAGTGGTACTAGGTTTTCAACGTGCGATTTGACAACGCCAGCCACAAATTCACCACCATGACCACCGGGCCACCATTTTTCCGAGTTCTAATTAAACATAAGAAATTGTTTAGCTTCTTTTTCTTCTGAGTGAGTGAAGATTTTCGTCTCCTTATTCAGCTACACGAGGGATTTTTGCAATGAACCTTTAAAGTTTTAGCCATGGTCAATGGCGAGGATAACACCTTATATAGCATCCCCTTTCCAAACTTCCACATGACACCAATTGAATTTTTAAAATAAATTGCAGATTGAGTTGTATTTATCAACTATTTATTAATATTTATTATTTTCTTACAAGATTCTCTTTTCTATAAAATATTTTTACAAAGACAAAAAACAATTTTGATCCTCATTTCCGACTTTGAAGCATAATTCAAGTTGGTATTTTTTTTTAATAAAGAAAATTTTTTGCTTATTAACTTAGTTGTATTGCTAATTTATAAGGTTTTTAAATACATTTGTGGCCGCGGTACCCGAGTGGTCAAGGTATCGGATTGGGCCCATTACCACTAAAGATCCGCCGTGTAGGGGAGCGATGCACGTGAAATCTGTCGAGAGCTCAAACGACCTCCCATTGGTGGGGTGTGGTAGTTAGGAGAAGGGGGATGCCAGCTCAAGTGTCGTCCACGTCATTTGACCATGGTTCAAAATTACGTGGTCCGTCGCCAAAAGCCCCCGTGTAGCTGAACAGTGTGACATTAATATTCACTCACTCTCACACACTTAAATTACATTTACTCATAACTTTCAAATTGCCAAAATAAATTTATGTCCATAAAATATACATTGAAACGAGGGCGCACATTCCATCAATTCAGAATTTAAAACAATAAAAGTACAAAAAGCTGATACTTTATTATTTTACAGGTATACTTTTAAATACAATATCAATTTTGAGAATATTTTATCACGTATCTAGCGTTGTATTTCTTTAAAAAAAATTTTATAAATACATTTCGCAGTATTTGATATCATTGGA
Source organism: Trichonephila inaurata madagascariensis (assembly GCA_019973955.1). Classification (NCBI taxonomy): domain Eukaryota; kingdom Metazoa; phylum Arthropoda; class Arachnida; order Araneae; family Nephilidae; genus Trichonephila; species Trichonephila inaurata. The sequence goes on along the minus strand of BMAV01008728.1, from coordinate 5,014 downwards.
AATTATTTCTTCCATCGATAACAATATTTTCTCGTATATTTGAACACAAGCCTTTAAATATCTTTCAAAGTACTGGACTCTACCTACTTTTTCCTTCACTGGTGGCATGTACTTAAGAAAAAAAAAAAAATTACTTTTCCTCTATAAACTATTTAAAATAAAAACAATGACATTTGGATTTGGCGATTTTTTCTAAACGTCATAGATAGATTAGCTATCGAATCCGGTCACCCAAAACGCTATCGCTTAATGAAGTAGCTTGGTGAGCGATTTCATTCGCCAAAAGAAATTTACATCACCAAGGGCATCCAAGGGCCCTTATCTACACTTTAAACGGTAAGTCTACTGATTCATACAGTTTGCATTCAAATGCAGTTTAAACTATTTAAATGTGATGTAATACAAATGTGTATTGTGAAAAATTTTAAAATAAAATATACCTTAAAACGCGTTTAGGGCATAAATTGACGTTCAAACACTGTATTCGTTTATGAAAAAAAATTTTCGTGAATAATATTTATCAGAAAATATTAATACAAATAGCGAATTATTTCAATAAATTAAATTATATAAAATAAAATAGAGCTGCTTATATTTACATATTTAAGTATTTGTATTAGCTTTTTTATTATTCATCGTAACACTAAAAAATTATTAATTATCTTTATTTATAAAAAAAAATAGTACCTACACTTGCCTCCGAATTTATTTTTTATTGATTCCTCTAACATCTTAAATTTAAATAGTATAAGCAACATCATCTGAATATTACATAAAATAACACAATTATTTATAACTTGAGAACGACACAAATCTAAAGGGCTCAAAATCTACGACACAAAAAAAACTTTACAATAATGGATTGTAAACTAAAAAATTTTACTTTTTAAGCTATTTTTTCGTTCTTTCTATAAATCTTCAACTTATTTTCAAAAAATTTAACTAGCTTAGTTGTTTCCCTCTGTGATATTTTGCTCCCTTTTTTCTACTCTGACAGATTTAAGCATTTCCTTGATGTTATTACGTTCTCCCCTTATTATTCACCCGAGTAAATCCCCCAAAATGCTGTATTGTGCTTAGGTCTGGGGACTAGGTTGATTTTTATAATTGGTTTGAGACATGTCAGAACAGCATGGCTTCCAATGTCCATTGCTTGTCCCTTTTGTCCCGCTGAAAGAAAACATTTTTCACCGCAAATTTCGGCATATCCCCGGGGTATTTTACTTCAATAAGTTCAAGAACCAATTTTGTACATTGTTGTTTCAATTAATTCCAGATTACCAGCAAAAAGGTTTCCCCATGACCCCAAACATTATGCCTCCCCCCCATGTTTGATAGCCCAAAAAGGATTTTTTTTTAAGATCTGTCCGGGAATTTTCCAGGCATATTTTTTGTTTTTGAAAAATTACAAAACTACCCTTAATTGAATATTTTACATTTTTCTAAAAATATGTGCATATTTAGGTGTTTTTGGCAAAGTTCATTTTCTTAGTTTGTTCATTAAAAGGGATGAATGGCTTCAAAAATGAAAATGGGATGATAGTCATCTTTTTCAGTTTTTTTTAATTGAAATTAAATCAATTTTTTGCAATATCTCAGCAACTTTTTTGGCTATTTGTGAAGCTTATAGTCGGGATTTATTTTATAGGGGTAAAAAAGCGATTCTCAAGGGGACACTGCAGACGGGGGCGGGAAATTGACTTAAAAGTTAAAATTTTATTGTTTTGTATTTTAACACTATCAATTGTTTTAAAATTTTCCCCCTTTTTTAAGATCTATTTGATTTTTTCTTTCAATAATATGGATTTCTATTCTGATGCCTGTCATGAAACCAAAAAAGCTTTTAAAATTTAAATCCTAATAAATGTAAAAGAAGTTTTTAATCACTTAAAAAACACGATTTAGGCAATTATTTTAAATAAAAGGTTTTAAAAACTCGATTTTGTAAGTGTACCCTTTTCCAAAAAGGTTTGTGAATTTGGGGCTCTTTTTTTTTTTTTCTTGGGAATTTTGTTGCTATTGTTTGAAAAAAGGGGAATTTTGAAGAATTGGACAATTTTTTTATTTTCTAAAACGAGATTTTAATATAATTGTAAATAACACGTAAGATGAATTGTAGATTTCGAAAGGGAAGTGTATATATTTAATAATGGATTTCCCATTTTCCAGCACAGTTTTCTGAAAGTTGCTTCGTAAACGGGGTTTTTAAAGAGAAATTTAGTTTCATACAAAGATTAATTTTTCTAAAACCTACATTAAAATTTTGGGGCTAATTGGGTTATTTTACTTTAAATATCCTAAACTGTGTTTATAAAAATGCAAAACTGGAAACCTATCAACAAATTCATTTCGAAGATATTATATAAATGTGGAGTATTTTAATGGGGAGAAAATTTCATAATTGTTTCCTTTTTTTAATTCCTTGTGTTTTAAGTATGTTGATCCTCTTACTTTTTTATTGCTAAATAAAATACAATGCAGTAATTAATATTCCCTTTAAAAAATTTTAAGAAAAACTACAGAAAATAATTTTATTTCATTATAAGCCGTCACCAATAAATACACTATTAGATAAGAAACAAGGAACAACTAATTTACTCAAAATCAAGTACCCGTGAGCCAATCTACCAAAAATATAAACAGAAATTTATAAGCCACTACACACATTTGTATTAAAGACAGTTCACACGAGCTGTTTGTTCAATCCAAATCCTGATATATATATTTGGATCCAGAATCTGGTAATAACTTATTTATTGTTGCTGTTGTTGCACGCCCCCATTGGTCAGCAGTGCTAGACCAGGTCCCTGACATCGTACACTTTCAAAAATTCAAAAACCTAGAAAGGGGATCTCTGCTAAATCCCGCGGTGAGCCCTAGACATTCGAGGATGTGGTAGGCGAGAAAGGTTGAGAAGAACAGTTCGTGCACATTTCAAAGCCAATCCTTCGGGAAAATTTCATTGTTTTAAGATGGCCACTTCGAAAGCGGGCTAGAAAGTTTTTTATCCCGTCTTGTAAGACCATGAGCCAAAAAGCCTCCAGGACAGAACACTGATACCAATGGCGCTCTGGGGGGAATCCAAACGGTCTTATTCTGGTGTTTAGTTCTAGAAAAATCTCAAAAAAAGGGGAGGGGGCGTGGTTTGACCCCGCAAGTGCCACCTTAGACAAAGTGTCCACAACATCATTTCCCCTAGATCTATGTGAGAGGGAATCCCCGGATGGACTTGATGCGATGTGGAAAGTTGTTTTAACTTGGTGAGTAGACACCCAACATTATTTTCATACTTTGCCAGTTGGGTAAGTGCATTTTTACTATCAGATAATCCAAATATCTTTTTTCCCTTTGTAGGGAAGAAACCAAAGGTCTCATCAATGGCTATTAGCTCACTGCTAAAAACAGCAACCCTCTGGATTTCTCCCTGGATTCTTAAGATATGATCTTGCGATTTGATGTTAATTCCGCGGCCAGATCGATAATAATCTTTTACTGCAACCGTATAAACTGAAAAAGGGGTCAATTGGTATATCCCCACTTCTAGAACTAGTTGCTTTAGATAGGCAGGAAGGTCTTTTTGTTTATACACATGTACTGGTAATTTGGATGGAAAAAAACCCGCCCAAAATCATTTGCTGGGGCAAAACATTGTGACAGGTGATGGGGTTTCCCCAGCACCAATGGTAAGGGTTAAAAAAAGACCATTTGGCTGAAGGGACTGTTTTTCCCGAGTCTCTGGTTTTACACCCAAACTTTTTTAAATAAGCTGAAGTACGATTTCGAGAATCCAGACTTCTGAGTTTTTTAGTATTTTGTTAGACATGCAGTTCCCCGAGGCTAAGGGGGCTGTAGGTCCACCTCGAAAAGTACTATATCTCTGGGACAAGTATTTCTTAGACCAGTGATGATCTAGTAGCACTGAGCTGGGAAATTTTTCAAGTTTCTGAAGATTTTAACGGAGGCGCTACAGTATCTGGAACACCATACCCAAGGTGGACCTGATTAGTGAGATGTACGTGTTTTGAGAGTGATAACATCTGCTCCATGTCCCGAAACATATCTCAAGATGTTGAGCCGTTTTTTTGCCTCATACAATATTGTCAATATGTTTGTTTCCCAAATTTCGGTTCAATACAAACCCCAAAAATTTTGGATGTTTAACGACGGTCAGTGGTTGATTATTCAAAAAAATAAGCATGGAAATTATATAGCTTTCTATTGGTTGTAAAAAGCAACCAGAGACTTGGTTGGGGTTGTCAGTTTTGGTCAGGCAAAATTCCCAATATCCTCCCAAAAACGATCAATTTATCTCCAGTTTCGTCAAGTCAGAATCGGACTTCCAAAAAACAATACGACTTCCCTATCCTCTTGATAACACTCTCAATGCTTAAAAAGAGGAAACAAAGTTTGGCTTAGATCTGAACCCCGAGGACCCGGGGAAAAAAGGAAAAAAATTCCCGGGAGGGAATTATATTAAAATTCACTTGATAAGTCTGTTTTCAAAAAAACAAATCAAAGGGGTTTTTTCCCCCAATACCAAACATTTTTTTGCAGTTTTATAACAAAAAAATTCCCGACTCAACAGTGTTATTTTTGTACTCAGATTTCGAGCAGGCTCTGTATTTTTGATGAATTTTTGGTAAAAATTCCCTTTTCTTGCAATGGATTTGACATTCTATCCATTATTTTCAATAGGTTTTTGCTCAGTATTATTAACATAAAGGGAGAAGGTTGGCTGGCCACAAAACATGTTTAACACCATTTTTATAAAAATTATCTTTTTTATAATCTGTCCTAAGTCAGCAATGTTTATAATACTGCAGCATCGATTTTTTAACTTTTAATTTTTCATATCTTTCAATGTATGGTTTTCTTACATTCTCAGTATTTTTCGTTTTTGATTGATAATTGTACATCTCTCATTTGTAGGGAATTTAAACTATATATATATATATATACATACTACATATTTATGTTATTACATCATGAAATACCCAGAGAATCAGGGGTGACG
>BMAV01008727.1:60460-87790 GCA_019973955.1 Trichonephila inaurata madagascariensis | reverse complement strand
AAATATTTGCTGATTCTCTGAATATCGTAAAAAGGCAAATGATAAAATCACGTTAACTAATAATCAAAAGTAATCCGAGATTTTTTTATCTTTTTAATTATATCTTTATTAATAATTTTGACACTTTTTCATCTGAAGGCAGAGAAAAATTAAAATTACGTAAAACTATAATGTTAAAACTTAGAGAATAAATTTACTTTCATTCTACGCGAAAAGTAACTATGTTCTGTATAAAAACCATTATATTTTTACAAAAAAAAATACAGATATCGTAAGAAAAATATAAATGTTCAAACACACTATATCTCCAAGAAAAACGGTAAGTCTGCATTTGAAAGATACGACATAATCAGACGATGGTGAACAAAGTCACGTATTATCGTTTGTCTTTTGTCATCTTAACTTAAATACGGATGAATCATTTTCAAGGAACTTTTTCTGTAAAAACTTTTTATTCCAAAAGTTATATTTTTACATAAAAGTGGTTTCTTTTTTTGCTTCCTTTTTTTATCATAATTACGCTATAATTTATATCTAAGAAATAAAGTACAACAAATTCGCTGTATAAAAAATTCACAGGTCTGAAAAATCAAAACAAAAATACAAGAATTAAAAAAAAATACATTTTTATTCAAATTGAAAATAATATCGCAATCGTTTTAATGCAGCAGTTTCATAGGGTTAATATTAAAGCATTAAAACCTTTTAAAGAAATTTAAAGACAATAACCGACAATTTTTGTAAAGTAGGTAAAAGTAATTATTAGAGAAATTTTTGAAAATAAGCAATACATTAATTATAATTTAAATATAGAATAATTAGGTAAATGTAGAAAATATCTCAAACACGGAAAGAGTATTGTATGCCATTGTATTATGTATATGATTTATTTACCATACGTAAAGGTAAAATATCTAAAAACTTCTCGATTTCTTTTTTTAAAGGCTTTAATGTATTTTATATGATTTTTAATGGTGACATAATAAAAGATATTTTTAAATAATGAACGAAATATAATAATTTAGAAATATCTTCTGAATAATATAAAATTATTTAGTATTATTGCAAAAAAAGAAAAATAAATAAATAAATAATCTTAATAAATCTTTATCTACTATTATTATTTTCAGAGGGTATGTAAAAATCCACTTAGCATTTAAATCTTTTTAAAAAAAAGTAATAACAGAAAAATTATTTTTTTATTTCCCATGGTTATTTTGTATGTGTATAATATATATAAAAAGTTTGATCATTATTTTTCAGGAATGACTTTAAAAATATCATACTCTAATTAATTCTTTTTAACTACCCCCTCATTACGTAAAGAGTAAATTATTTGTCTTATTTCTCAAAAGACTCCTTACATCAAAACTTTTAATCAATTAACGAAATACTGTAACAGTTACCAGATCTGGCCAACTGAATTAAATAAATTAAATCATGTGATTCTACAGAACGTTCAATGAACTAAATAAAGAACGATAACCATTATATACTTCGCTCCTATGCTTTTGTGTCGTCACCACTATCTTCATGATATGTCTTATATTGTGTGTTATGTATTTAGTAGTTGTATTTAAAGAACCAACAAGGAAATCAAAATTAAAACACCATGAAGAAATGAGCTTAAATAAATGCAAATTAAGGAATCTATAGAAGTTAAAAATATATGTAGATAAAATTGAACTTTCATGCACATCTGGTTATATAACCCGCGAACACTCGCGTGCGGTGTTCTGTACACCCCAGCAACAAGAAAATCCTAACAGGATTCTAAAAAGAATGCGAAGAACCACGATTTTTTCTGTGTAACTGCACATTTTAGGTCATTGAACCTTCAGGCCTGTTGCAATCCCTCTTTCTCGAAAGATTGGAATGTAATGACCTTCAAGAGTTTATCTGGGGGGCTGAGCATTGAAGTTGAGCATTTGTATACAGTCTGCTCTGAAAGTTTGGAAAATGATTAAAAAATTATTTTCTACTTTCTACTATCATTATCTCATTAATTATAAAGTATATTTATTACTGGTATATACGTTTTATATACAAGTTTATGAAAAAATATAAAATTATGTGTTTTAAAATGAAAATTTTGTATGTTTAGTTTAAATTAGTGTTAGTTTTATTTGTATGCAATAAATTTAATAATTTTATTTGTATAATACAGAAAATACCTTGTACTTTATAAATATGTATCATAATGACTTAATTTTAATTTTCATAATTAAATACACGTGTTAAAAGTTTGGGGTGTTCTCTACACCCCGCGAGTAACGACGGTAGCAAGAACAGGCGCGAGTGACCGCGGGATAATATACAGTGTTGTGCTATAAAAGCCAACAGAGTTGTCTCACTCCGTATATACTATCAGTGACGGATTGCAGCTTGATCATTACTATGACTGGATGCGAATGCAATTCAACAATTTCTAGCAACATGATCTCTGAATCGTCCAAGAATTAAGTGGAGAGAGAGTGAGTGCATCATACACACGCGCAACAGATATCACTGATAAGCAGATTCACTGAAAGGTCTCTCGAGATCCGGTTGTTGTATAGTATATGTTTATTAAAGTCATTGATATCATCAGAAGGTGCATTTTTTAGTAGCTAGGCCATCCATAATGAATGCATGAAAGAGGGTTATGTGCACGACAGGTAGAAACTACAACTGCTTTGTGTATTGAGAAATGGTTTGACATCTGATTTGGTGTCAACTTTATCGTCACTGAATGAAAAAAAAAACGAGCAGCATCGGGTGTTATTTTTAGAAGAATCTCGATGTAATTTAAGAATGAATGATGATATTGGATTAGTGTAGTGGCATCCCTGAGAACGTCATAGCAGTCTTACAGAAGCTCCGTAATATGGAGCAACCTAGCTTTTGAATAGCAGACGTAACTTATGCATATTTGCAGCAGTTTAACTTCAAGTTAACTTATCAGTGGCACGGCCATTCATGCATCCCTCCAACTGCAGCTTATTCCATTAGGGCTACGTTCTTCTTCATTTTACTTGACGACTTTCGGTAGTCTGAATGAATTTGACATTCTTGCTTGACCGGCAGCCTCAAGCACGTCTTACCAATGAAACATATGTCTGTTGATGTAGGCCATAATGACATTTCAGGAGATAGAGGAATTGAGATTTTTCAATTTAGTCAGATTAAATAGATACACCTTAAATACCATTAATAGTCTTATTCACAATATGTTTAAATTCACTGAGCATGCACAGATGCTCAGAGGGCAACATTAGAAGCTTAATCAACAGTTCTGTGAGGCATATTTTTATTTTTTTTATTTTATCATTTTCATGGGAGTGTCACTTTATCGAATCTGTTATATTCCTATGGTTACGCGCATTCCTTCTTTGTGCTTCAGTTCACTTTTAACGTATGCATATATATACAGGTATAGGACAAAATAAAAGGAACACCCATTTAAACATTAGTCATCCTTCGAATGTTCAATAAATGGGCACCAAGTGTAGCAACATTGTGCCGAATAGTGGCGCAGAAAGGAAAGATGCCAGTATTCGGTCATCTGCCTGGGTGAGAGTCGCATGAGAAAACTCTGTTCCTTGCAAAGCGCGATTATGTCCGACTTCTCCAACGTGAAAAAAGCAAGATAATTGGATCTCGGCTAGCAGTAGCTGCCTTGTCCAGAACAGCCAACCTTGTGGGTGTTTCAAGGACCATGGGTCATGACAGCCTACAAAAACGTGAGTAAAGTGTCTTCTGCGAAGTACAACAGTGGACTAAAGTTGAAGTTGAAGGACCGTTATAGAAGAGTATTGAAAAGGATAATCGCCAGCAACACAGGACTGCACTGCCTCAGATATCGTCAGGGATCAATACCCACTTTTAGAACACCGTTTTCAAGAAAACTAATCAATGGGAGTTGCATACTGCGAACATTCTCTCATGGTCGAATAGCTATTCCAAAACCATTAGTTTCGAAATGGAATGTTACGAAGTTACTACATTGGTACCGAGACCACTTTAACTTTACACAAATGCAATTGATTCATCTGGTCTGATGAATCCTCATTTACATTACCTGAAACCACCAGATATATGTTCGTCTGCTGAAATCCGGCAGAAGTATTTCATGTTGACTGTCTGGTTCCAGCTTGAAACATGGAGGGAATTCTGTGATTGTGTAGAGCGCAATATCTTCCCGTGCATTGGAATTTCTCATTTTCTTGAAGGAGATTATCACAAGCAATGATAGCTGAAGCATTCCGGCAAAGTATCGTCACCCAATGCTTCATACTCTCTTTCCAGGAAAACGTCATTGGTCCCAAGCGGACAACGCCTCTTTTCACACGTCTCGTTGTGTTCAGACATGGTTACATGAGTATAATGATGAAGTGGAACACCTAAAGTGTTGTTTCTAGTCACCCGATCTAAACATCCATGCTCGGTTTCCTCTTTCCTGCACACTATTTGAACTCGAGACGGCCCTGCTACAGGAATAGATGCGAATTTCCTGGAGTTTTGTTCAAAATCTTTATTTGTCAATCCCATGTCAAGGCCAAGTGGCATTCAAGCCAAAGGTGACCTAACCCCTTATTAATAAAAAAAAATTCCCTTTTTCTTAGATGTTTCTATTATTTTATCTTATACTTGTATACATATATGTGTGTGTGTGTGTATATAGTGGATATTTTTTATATACATATAATGCGTTTGATTACAATGTTTTGGAATCAATTGTTTTATTTTCCTATATGTTATTAAGAAACTAATTTTTAATGTAAAGCCGATTCGTATTAGAGATGATAGAGTTTTGAGAATTTGAAAAGTGTACCTTATATGAAAAGGAATTCTGTGATATTCATTTGTCTAGCAACACAAATATTCCACTAGAATTACTTTTATTGTTTTATACGTGGGTGCTTATATTTTTACATTACTTCAAGCTGTGTAGGTTTATTAAAGTCCTGTTCACAGGCATTTAGTTTCTGGAATGGAAATTATTTTTATTTTATTTCCAAGAGTTTTATATTTGTTTTATTCTCAGTGAGAAAATTGGACGAAACCTTTGTGTCAGAAAAATATAAGCAAACCCCATGGAATTTCATTTATTTATATATACTTATTTTTCTTTAAAAAAAAAAAAGTACATGACTGATGTGTAGGCGTAAAAGAAAAAAAATTTGAGATTATACAGTTTCGCAAACTGTATAAAGTGATTATTTAAAGTATGAGAGGTGACTGAAATAGGTAGGAAATTGTGTAGGATAATATTCATCTAATAATAAAGGAATGGAAAGTAAGAAATAAATATAAATTATAACTATATTTTAACGAAACACATATTTTTAAGTTCTATCCATCGATTCACTTTTAAATATATATATGTATATATATATATGTATTATATTGAAGTAGTGTTGGCCGGTGTATGTGATTATCATTTTTGATGAAAACGACGTCTTCAGAATAGTCTTACCTCCTTTATTATGAGCACACATCAGTAGATTATAGCACAATTATGTTACATGTTCACATTGAATAGACAGTGGCATTTTGGAGGATACAACACAAAGACAAAGAAACTGCAAGTATTTACAACCTCACAAGATGGCGGCAAGCAGAGAAAGAGAGCGATTACATCAGATTTTTGTGTTTATATACCAACAGTGCACAAGCGCGTGACTATTAGGTAATAGTAGTTCTAATTGGCTAGAATGCGCGGGATAGGGATTTTGGTTTAGCCGATTACGATTAAGATTACAATGTTTATTTTTAAACCTAAGAATTAAAAAAGATTATTTATAGATCATTAAAGAGTTAATTAAAAGTATGTTAGAGGGAATTATTACATATATATATTATAATTAAAATCTGAAAGTGTTGCCACAAAATGTTTTAGCTCACTTCAAAGTTGATTACTGTAAAATTATGCAGTATCATCATTCATAAAGTAACAGCAATGTTATTTATTAAGAACCACACTTCAGTGATGCAATCTATTTTAATATTGCCACTTTTTTAGATTAAGGGGCTATAGACGTTTTATACTCATATCTATAGATTTCACACGCATAAATATTCATAATGGTATATTAAATTCTTTAAGAAATGTAAGACTTTTAGCAAAAATTAAATGTATTCCATTCAAACAAAAGGTTTTAAATGAAAATATTTTGTGGTTATTAAGTCCCACGAAACTCAACGTGGCTAAAGGCAAGATGTACGCGTGTCGTTAAATGTAGTTTGAGCATCATATATGTGACAGTAAAATTTGATTCTGTTCCATCCCAATTTTGAAGGAGAACATTCCGGAGGTGGTCGGGCTCCCACCTCCATTCTTCTTTCACCAGTTTAACGAGAGGACTTGCGGCTTTACTGCTATTCAGAGTACCTTCTTGCCCCAAAGGCACTATTTACTTACAAACATCTATGCCTTCACCAGTAGTCAGCGTCACTAACTACTACACCGGATGATCGATAGCCTTATTTCCTTGTAGACGTAACTAGGTTTATGAGTATTGTATTAAGTCTTAGTTTTCAAAAAATATTTAACCACACTACTTTTACCATACGGCAGAAAAATTACATGACGGAGGCAAATAAAGAATAGGAACATATATATATTCATCTGTCAGGTAGGGAAAAGTTGTTAAAAATTAATCGAATAATAAATAAAATATAGCGAACTCTTTACTACAGCGTAGAGATTTTAGGGTGAGTAGGACTATTTATATGTTTAGAGGGCACACTGACGTAGATTATTTTTTCAGAACAATGTTTTTTTACTGCACATTCATTTTTCTATTTTAAACTTTAATTTCTTGTATTTCTCAGTACTGGATATGCCCCGCCCCCATCATCTTAAATTTCTTTACTAAGGATTTCAGATGCCAATGAGAGTCAATTTCCTCGCTCGCCTAGATCCAATCAAAGAGCGACCACTCTCTCTCTCCCATGCATCAGAAAATAGAAGTGTAACTTTTCCGAGAGATTGGTCCAGCCAGTCTCTCAAAAGTGTCCTTCTTCCAGCATGAGATCTTTCACAATCGTTTAACATCTATCTTCAGATATGGGATGGAGTAACGCAAACGGCCCATATGTCCAGTAACCGCACCGCAGGCACTGACGTAGATAAGAGAATAATTGAAGAGAGAGGTCGGTGACTCCCTGCTCTGATGATGTCTTTTGTACCATCCCAATAAGTGCCAAGTGGATGCCATTTTGAAATGGTGATGCATAAATGATAATAAAGTACCGGGCTTTGAAAATGACGACCTTCTTCATTTACTATCAGGCCTGAAGCCTGGGATATATATATATACTTTATTTAGTATTGTTACGAAGATCCAGGATTCTAGGATTTTATGCAAAAACAACCACAGTTCTTTAAGAGCAATGCTAATTTATTATCAAAAATACAATCCTTTAAATACAGGATTCAGCGGCAATATTCGCAGGGAAAATATCCGAAGGTCTTCACACCTTCAACAGCAATCAAACACAATAAACAGTGTTAAAAAAATACACGTAAGTACAAGATTATTCACAAGCACAGCGGAGCTAATCGCTAGTCAAAACAATGTTCATTCTTCGCTGGCTGAAATCAGACTGATCGCCAAACCGGCGAGTATCTTTATTTTATAGGCGTGACAGAAACTTCGAGAAATATAACCGCTCGTGTCATTGAACGTGACATTAGTGGAGAGATCCACTACTTTCTAGAAGATTCCAGAGGGTTCCAAACTCGCCAACATGATCGCCAATGACGCCAAAGTCGCCAAATTAGCCACCAACTTGGCTCTACCGCCAAGATTTCGCCAAGTTCTCATTGAATCGCCATTATAACGTAAAGGGTGGCATTGCTTGCGAATAGTGCAATTTTAACATGAAATAAATATAACATAGAGTAATATAAATGCATTAAACACCCAAATACAAATTATTTACACTATTTACAGAAAATTCATAGCAATATTAATCAGATTTAAATTGTAAATATTCAAAATATAAATAATACATGAGCACGCTCGCGAAAGTATGGGAGATATATAGATAATTGAAAAACATCTAGAGATAAGTAATACTCTGTAACTGATCGGAATATTATTTATCCGATAAAGAGCCAATCTCCAAAAAAAGGTTTTACTAAAAGATAAAAAGAGAAGTATGATATTTATATCTAAAATCAATTCGCCCCACATCACCATAAGCAAAATCTGGAAAATATCGAAATTTGCCAAATGTACAGATTCCATTATACTCAAAAAAGCAGGAGATATATAGACAATATTTGATGAGACAAATTCATAGACTAGCTGCCAAAAAATATCTCGTGGGATGGGGAAATGTGTAATCGGTAAATGGTATAATATTCCCAAGAAAGGCACAATAAATTCGTCGATGTCTTTTAATCAAAAAGTAAACGAACCATCATTGTTGGATGAGTTTCAGGAATGACATCATACATCATCAAAGTGCCGATACTGTCTTCAATGAACCTAGGGACATGTTTTCAATCATAAAACAACAGAAAAAAGTAAATATTTATGTCTGTCGTACATCGGTTGTGAGGACTGCTTCATAAATCAAATCTCGATATTAGGAAATTTAAAGTATATTGATTAATTGTTGGCTTTTAGGGGTTATTATAAATTCTAAAATGGCATTTTCATTTATCATCTTTAATTCAGTTCATTTTTGTTGGAAATCAATGGCCCATTTTTATTTAGTATTTAATATTTAAAAATCTCTAACAGTTTTTTTGAGTAAATATATACTTTACTTGAAGTGTAGAAAAGACATGGAGTTTTTTCAATGAGAATTACGATTTTACCATAATAATAAAATTGTTAATACAATTACCATTTTCATTTTTTTGTCTATTTTAAATACATATTCTAGTTTCCTGTATATGTTTCCATATCCTCAAAAGGAAGAGATAAGAAGTATTTGAGAACATTCTGATTAAGTACATATTTTGTAAGATATTATCCGTGTATTACGACCATGTTTTTTTTTTAAATCGTTTTTCATAAGAATTGACATCGTGCTTTCATTACATTGAAATTCCTAGTTCTGAAACATTGATTACAGCTCTGTTAAATTTTTACTTCATTGAGTTTGAGATTTATCCCAAACGGATCATATTTAATATTTTTAGAATTTCTGCACAAAATAATATTTGTGAAATTTATAATTTTACAATATAATTTCTTTTCCGAAAAAAATAAATAATGGAAAACTGTTTAACGCTCGTACACTATCAATTAACAATGTACCCCAAGATTTCAATCCTTTACCACAATCCAGTCCCACATTCTCGGTGAACTAATGAAGGTTTCCATCCAGCATGATTCTTGCTCAACCCACCAAACTTCAGCTCACATACTTAAACATGTTCTGCAGGTCTCTTTCTCGAATATTGGAGGACACTGATTTATTTCCTCTAGATTGAAAAAAACCATCGAAAATAATCAATACTTAGGTTGAACAGAATAGTCTTTCGCTGATTCAGCGTTGATGAACTCTGACTAAACAAGTTCTTTTCACAGAAGGAAATTCAAGGCAAGCAGAAGGATTTATTTCAAGCATTCAGTTTTTATGTAGCCTTCTGGTACAAGCAATTCCTGAATCTTTTGCTCCAGTGCTCTCTAGAAGTTCATGAGACAGTTAAGGATCTGTTACACTCTTGTTATAACTCAATGTAATAGACAAATATCGATCTTCATTGGTCATCGTGTCTCTTGAACAATCTTACCCTGACATCTAGTTCCATCATCCATTATCATCAAATTGTCTTATACTATAGTATTGCTCAAAAACTTTTCTAACTTTATCCTAAAACTACTCTGTTTTTGATCTACTGAAAAACTGCCACATCACTTTGTTTCGCGTAAGCGTTATTAATCATTTTATAACTGTGTTTTTTTAAAATTTCCCTACGAGTCGTAGAAAAAATAAATCATGAAAGTAACAAAAGTGTGCTAAGGAAGGATGAAAAACGCGGAATCAACATATACCAGTGTTTCCTTAAGTGTGGCACGCTTACCCCTAGGAGTATGGAAAGAATTTGGTGTGAGTACGCGTTGCACCGGAGTTTGGTGGGGATATGCACTACACCATGCTCAGTTGCGCATAATTCTACGCCCTCATGAGTCAAATCAAGACAGTCTTGTGAGGGGTAACACTGTGGAAATGAACCACAATTCGTTACAGAGACACCTTACTTCGTTAATAGTTTATAGCTTCTCCAGACGCCTAGGTGTTTTTAGCCTGTGTGGATTTTTCTTATAGGAAATTTTTGTTGTGGACCTTAGTAAGTCCCTCTGATTTTGATTACTACAGTGACAATTAAATAACCGAATTAGTCTACAAAATTATCTTTATTGAAAACAATGTATAAATATTTTTTAATCCCTTCTACATACTCCCCTTCCCTATCAATACGTAGCTGCATACGAATTTTCTGCAGTTTAAAGCAAAGTTGGGGCTCATTAGGTGTCTCCATCTTCAGTATCTGCCATTTTTTTGCCTTCCCCTCATCAACAGATGGAAAATGTGTTCCCTTCAAAGCATTTTTTTTCTTTAAGAAACAGGTTAAAGTTGAATGAAGCCATATATAAGTATGGCGGATGCTCTAGAACAGTAATGTGTTTGCCTGCCGAGAGACAAATGTGCACTGGAGCGTTGTCTTGATCCCGGTTTCGGGTTCCACTTTTGGGCAAACTTTCACCAAATGCAAATTATAGGCCGAAATGTTTCTTATTTTCTCTCTGATAATGTTCGTAGTATCTGGCATCATCCGAGCACTTGAGTATCTGTATTTTCGCAAGATTGCATTCGTTTTTAAACGTTTTCATCAGTTCTTGAGGAACCATGTTGACCAGAACGTTGACCATCTTCAAAAGCTTCCAGACCTTCCAAAAATATTTTGTGCCACTAAAAAGTTTGACCACTTAAAATGAATTTAATCTCTCCAAACACTTCTTTTAACAATTTGAAACATTAAGTTAGAGTTTGTTCTTTTTAATATCACGAGGAATTTTTAAATATATCCGCTCCTCCAGTTTTAAGTTCATCAGGAACATTGCGCTTCGAAACGACAATGTCTTACTCAAACAAGAATAAAAAACCAACTGAACTAGATAGAGGGATAAAAAACGTGCCACCAGCCCCATAAGGATCAAGGACAACTATAATACATTCCTACTCATTCATATCAATCCTAACGGCTATGGCATGCGCAGTCCGAGAATTTATCTGTCACACCTTGTATTTTTATAAAATATAATTTGTATCCCTAACATAGGTTATGGATCGATGGTTGAAACTGGGAACTACTACAACTAAAGAAAGTAATACTTATAGTAGCAATCAACTAACAGGAAATAATGAAATTAAAGACGAATCAACTTCAATTCTGAAAGAGCCTGTTAAGAAAGAAGTAAGAAAAACCCGCTAGTACGACAAATAATATCTTAGATTTGTTCATTCTCATTGACTGGAGATGAAAATGAGCCTATTCCACTTTGTGTCATTTGTTTTGAAAATCTAGCAAAAGAAAGCATGAAATCATTCAATTTAAAGCTCCATTTTGAGACAAACCATAATGAGTACAAAGATAAGCCCATAGATTTCTTTGAGGATAAGGATTAATTATAGTCTCAAAATACGGGTTTGACAGCTGACAGTAAAATAATACTAGAAATTCCGTATTACGTGTGGCTTATAATTGCGAAATTTAGTGCCGAGGAAAACATTGGTGAAATTTAAATTAAGCCTGCAGCTAAGAAAATTGCAGAAGTACCGATAGGACATAGAGCGAAAGGGACTTTTGACCGCACATTTCTTTCTCAAATATACAGTTCATCGAAGAATAATTGATATGTCTAACAATGGGAAACAGATGTTATTAAATATATCTTTAAGTCGTTATTATGCACTACAAATCGATGAGTCCAATGATATTGCGTATTTTTCAAATCTTATAACGTTTATATATGAAAAAACTCAAGAAATTTAAGACGATTTTTTATTTTGCCAGTCTGGAATAATAGTGTTGCAACAAGCACAGATGGTGGAAAAGTATGCTCAAAATTAATAAAGGACGCGTTGCAAGAATTCAAAATGTTTCTCTAAATGTCATATCCGCACAGTATTGCATACACAGAGAGGTTTTTGCAATATGTAAGATGCCTGCTGATCTATGGAAAATTCTGGATGAAAACGTGAAAGTCGCGTAAACTAGATTAAATACTGTCCTTTCATTGCAAAACTTTTTTCGTAAAATATGTAAAGAAATGGGATGTAGTCATACCCAGTTTTTTTTCATACAGATTTCGTTGACAATCTCGAGGAAAAACTTTGAATAGATTGATTGAACTTAGATATGTTTCTTAACGAGAGGTTTCAGTGGAGAAAATTTTACATGACTGGAAATGGCTTTGTAAACTAGCATACTTAGTAGATATATTCTTTGTACCAAATTGTCTCAACTTATCGTTTCAAGCCACAAAGGAATTTTATTGTTTCAAGTTCAAGATAAAGTGAAATCTGCCATTGTAAAATAAAATGCAAAAGAGAGTTGGTAAAGGATAAGTAGATTTCCTTTCCTCTTTTCATGAGTTTATAACACTTTCGTCTACTAAAATTGATGCTGATACTCTGAAATGCATAACACAGCATTTGGAGAGTTTGCGAGAGGGCTTGAAAGACAATTTTTCTGATATAAGCAAGACTATTGAATGGATAGGATATCCGTTTAACATTAACACAGCATCCATGTCAGGAGATATGTTGCATTGGAAGTAAAATAATTGTTCGCATTGTCCTCAGACGTATTCTTGAGAAATAAATATTAAGAGTGTACTTTAACAGCATTTTGGCTACGAATGCAGCATGTGTATCTGGTTTTAATAGAAAAAGTTCCAAAAAACATCTTGCCTTTTCCAGCTTCCTTCTTTAAGTTGCTTTTTAAGCATTTGCAAACATTAATTAGAAAAAAAAAGAAAGAAAAAGAACAGGCTTTTGGACTTGGAACCGCATCTCACAGATTACAATAAACTACCAAATAACCAAGTTATGACGATGTCTCATCTCAGCAGAAATAATTTCATCCATCTCTTTAATCCAGCATTTTCAAACTGTGGGGCACGCCCCCCTTGGGTGGCATGATAACCCTACGTGGGGGCGTGAGCATATCTAAAAGTCTAAAATAAAGATTTAAAATAATTATTATTATACCGAAAGGAAGTAAGACACAAAATACATTCTGACATGATTAAAAAATAAAATACATATTCACAGAGATATAAGATACTTATAAATGTATCAGTGTGTTAAAAGTATTTAATAATTGTTTTATCAATACTAAATTAAAAGCAAGTTTAGTAAATTCTTGTGATTTCCATGGACTTGTCATAAACAAAATATAATACATATATTGATAATATGTGCAGTTTCTAATATTTAAGTTGCATTGTAGCTTTAGCGTCGAAGTACATTATTATTGCATTCGATACATTGTTGTTGTATGAGGGGGGCGTGATGAAAATTATAACTGAAAATTGGATCTCAAATATGGAAAGTTTGAGAAGCACTGCTTTAATCCAAATAATTGTTATTTATAAATTTGATCATATGAATAATTTTATTTCTCTTTTCTTATTAATTTGTGTACGTCACAAGAAACTAAATACATTTTGATTGTTATTAAAATGCATCCATTTTTTTTTGACGAGGGGTACACAGCGTTACGAAAATTACAGAACGAGTACACATAAGTCAAAACTTTGGGAAACACTGACCTAGATTATTATGTGTCATCAATATTTTGAAAACTTTCCTCTTGGACTTAACATTATATTAATCCAATTAATTTTACTTTGCATCAAATATTTTATGATGAAACTAAAGTTTCTAAGAAAATTATTTAAAATTTTACAAAATTTAATTTCTTGATAATGATGTTGCATCGACATTTGAAGACAAGATTATATGAAAATCCGTACAAGCAAATTTGATGTAACTAACTATAAAGCCAACGAAACATTCTCACGCATAGCTTGCAAGCTAGAAAATATTTATGCTTTGAGCCTGAAAAGGTCAACCATGCCTTTTAACAAAGTAAGCAAATGTTAAAATTCGCAAAATAATTTTAATCTTGTATCATGCTTTCTATTATGTAATGATAATAAATTTTCTTGAAAATAGAGCTATATTTCACCATCTCGTTAAATTTGATATCGATTTAATGACTTAAACAATATTTATCAGAACTTTCCTGTTTAAATATATCACTTTTTACATATACTGCATTTAATATTGTGCTCTATAAAATGTATCGTAGAACTCATGCTTCAAGCAAAGAATAATTCAATTAATTCTGTAGTTCATGAGACTATTTGAGAGACGTTCTTAATATAAACATAAGATTTACAGATTCTAAAAACCTAAAAAGTTACATAAAATTAATTTTTGTTTAAAAAAAACGGGATCCATCTCTATATGGTACACGTATTTTTAATATATTCAATTATACTACACCAAGACGCATTCGAAAAATACAAGGTATTTTATAACGAGATTGTTATCTCAAGTTAAAATGAACTGAAGTGGATTGATGCCTGTTTGTTGTCAAGGCAACATAGCTGGATCCTTAGCGACGCTTTGTGTTTCTAAAGATTATTATATTGTAACTTTTTTTTCTTGCTGTTGATGTTTAACTTGTCTTAATAAAGAAATATTATGAGACATTTTGCCTTAAACTGGGCTGTAGTTTGAATAATATGTAGAATATACGCCTCTACAGTTTTGATCTATAAAATTTTATCATACAACTCTTGTTGTGAACAATAAATAAATCAAGTAATTATGTAATTGGTGAGTCTATTTGAGAAAAGTTTTTTAGTATCGACACTTATGCTTAAATAAATTTACAGAATATAAAAATGAAGATGTTTTGCTAATTTACAATTTATTTTGTGGTAAAAGGTATTATACATGGATTCAAAACGTAAGTTTTACGAATTCGTAAAACCTAAAAAGTTATAGGAAAATAAGATTCATTTCAGAAAAATATGAGCCATCTCTATATAATACATGTATCACTAATTTATTCAATTACTACATCAAGACTAAGTCGAAAGAATTTTTTTTTTATCTAATTGAGCATTTGTTGATACTTTTCAATCACCTAAGGCTGTCTTATGCCCATTTAAATACTTATCTGTTATTTTGTATAACTCCTTGAATATTTAAGATCGGGGCAACAACTGTTCGCACATTCCGTAACAAATTACAACAGGAATGCATGATAAACACTATAATGATAGAGGAATCAACTCACTGAGACTAGATGGAAACAAACAAATTTTAGCATTTGCATTCTATTGCATCAAGATCACGCAGATGTTCCATAATGTTCGATGTAAATCGGAACATGCCACGAAGTCGCAATAATGTTCAATATAATAGAGGTAAACCTGGGAGCAATAGAGAAGCATCGGTTATTGGTTTTGTCAATAAAGCGAATAGGTAGTTGCCAAAAACAATAAATTTATTTACTGATAATTCGTTGGCTTGTAACTATATTTCAGTGTAGCTTTAGCTTCAAAATACACAGGTACGTTATTGTTGCGTGCTCTGATATTCAAAGTAAGAAGAAACGCGATGAAAATTGTGATTGAGAATTGGGTCAATTACACTGAAAGATAAACGTTGAATTTGTGTTATATTGCAATTAAAGTTTGTATTATCTTCTACGCAAGTGTTCTTTACATGCACCACAGCTGTCGTATGTGGAAAATCATTTATGGAAGTTAAATACCAGGATTAAAGAAGCAAAGTGAAAGGATTAGCTGATATAATTAATGTTCTAATGATATTTAATAGCATAAGAAATATAAATAATGCCAGATACATCTAAAAAGTAATAAATGAATTTTTATTAGAAATTTATGTTACATTTAATATACGAAAATGAGCAATTAAAGAAAGCTTACTATTTATATTCATACCAAAGTTCTATTCTTATAATATTTCTTAACGTACTGTTTTTCTAATATTCTATTTAGCTTATGACAGAAAATATACGGAGTATTTAAAGACATAGTATATATATTTATTTATATATCAAATCTCAATGAAAAGATGCTTTGCGTATAAGAACAACTAGATTTCCTGTAGAAATTATGTTACGCGTTTTTATTTTACATAAAATAAATATAATTAGGGATTTATAACATAAACTATTTAAAAATCACATAATATGTAAAAATTTTCGTTGTAAATGAATATTTATTAAAAATTACATTCACACGAAAGAAACTTTAGGATAGATTGCTTACCCAGTATATCTATTGAATATGAGTGAGTGAGTGAATATTAATCTCGCACTGTTCAGCTACTTAAGGACTTTCGGCGACGGACCTCATGATTTTGAACCATGATCTAATGTCGAGAGCGAAACATGAGCTTGGAGCCCTCTCTTAACTACCACACCAATGGGAGGAGTTTTGAGTTCTCGGCAGATTTGACGTGCATCTCTTACCCACACGGCGGGTCTTCAGTGGTATCAGGCTCGAACTCATGGCACACCACCCAAGATTCTGTTATCTTGACCTTTAGGCTACCACAGGCTTAGAATATTTATTGAAAATATCAATAATCGGAAGCTGAAAACGAAATTAAGGGAAGTTAAGAATTGTTCAAGCCCCAAAATCTTCCATTTTTTTTCAACAATCAACAAAAGTATTTACTTGGAGGAAGAGCGAAGAAAATTATTATTTAATTAATTCAATTTTCATAAAACACAGCGTATAACTAGCGCATAATTATAAGCTTGTTGACACAAAACCATACTTAATTTTGCATTCACAAGTTAAACATTGTATAATGATAGGATGTCGGTACTTTTAAAAACAGCTTCATATCCGTATTATAATTTTACCTTAAAAGACAAAGACTTAAAGAAAAAAGTAGTATCTGAAAAACTTCTGATATGAAAATAAGAAAAGTGTATTGTATGAAATGAAGGACTTCAATTCCCAAGTTTAGTAACACAATTTTCTTTTCTGGTAGCTTTCTTTGTCCACACAATGCGCATGAGGTTTCCTTGTAAAACTACCCATCTTATTGTTAGTAGTGTGAGGTTGTATATATATAAAGTCTTCAAACAGTTTTTTAGATTACAGAGAGAAGGTGTTTTTTTTTAAATTTTGTTAAGGAAGTAACGGAAAAGTTGATGAGAATTCTGCCCCACAAGAATATAAGCAACTATTTCTGATTAAAAACTTCTTTGAATTTTGTTGAGAAGATAAAAGAAATAACGAGGTAAAAGCTCTTAAGAGTGAAATTAAATGTTGCTTCAATTTTTATAATTCTTGCAACTCCGTAAAGTCCCAAACAGGGATTTAGACAAAAAAAGGGAGATAAAATTTGTGTACATTACAAATTCTTTGGTGGAATAAATATAATATAAAAAGTCTATCTCTCGTTGAAGGAATAAAAGTTAAAAAAAAAGAAAATGGAAACAAATACCCTCTTTCATTACACAGTGATTTTTATTTTATATATAATGACTGGATTAATGAATAGAGATTATATTCCCTCGTGTTTTTAAAACAAAATATTCTGAAGTAGACAAGTGCATTCAACGATGTAATTAAAACAGAGTTTAAAAAACTTAACTAATATAATAAACTTGTCTATAAACTTGTTATAAGTTTATAAACTTGTTGAAGAAGATTTTTGAAAAAAATATTGTATATTCCATTAGATGCGAGTCAAAATTAAATATATATATATATATATATATATATATATATATATATTAAGTAATGTAGTAGTGTTCGCCGGTGTTTTTTTTGTTGTCACATCTGGTTTATTGGAACTTTCTTCCAAATAACTTTACCTCCTTTATTATGAAGGACACATCAATAGATTAAAACACAATTGCGGTACATTTTCACATTGAATATGCAGCGGTATGCTGGAGTATACAGAGACAAAGAGATGCAGTTATTTACGTTCTTACATGATGAAGGCAAGCAGACAAAAAGAAAGATTACACAAGATTTTTGCTTTTATACCAGCAGTGCAAGCGCGTGATTATTACGTAATAATAGTTCTGATTGTATAGAATGGGCGGGACAAGGATTTCGGACTAGCCGGTTACGATTAAGAGATTATAATGTTATTTTTAAACTTGAGAATTAAAGTTATTTTAAATATTAGTGCAAAGAGTTAATAAAAAGGATACTAGAGGGAATTATTACATATATGTATATATATATATATATATATATTCTAATTCTCCACAAACAAGAGATAAACATTCGAAAAACACATAGACAGTAGGAAAATCACACAATAAAGGACACGAGCAACCAAGATTAAAAATTATATAATGGATGCTGCAGTTTTATAAACATTGCCGACTTAGGAGACAGCTAATATATAAAATAATTTATATAAAAGTGGGGATAAATATGTTTTTTGGCCAGCCAACCTTCCCCCTTTTTGTAAATAATACTGAGCAAAAACCTATTGAAAGTAATGAATAGTAATATCTAAATCCATTACAAGATAGAGGTAACTTACCTAAAGATTGCACTTAAAAATGCACAACCCTCACTAAATCTGAGTGCAATAAATAAGTTATTGCCAGATTCTGGACCCTAATGCAGATTTAAAGCATGCGAATGGCTGAAATGTAGCACTTAACAAAAGTATAAAAAGAATCGAAATAAAAATTAAAAAGATAGTTACAAATTACCATATCTTTATTGACACTAGAGTATATATGAGATATATATATATATACTCTAGTGTCAATTATATATATATATATATGTGCAATTTTTGATAAACTTAGTGGGACAGACAGAAATGATTTAAATAGTAAATATTAAAAAAAATAATAATTGAGATTTTAAGAGTCATAAAGAGCTGGCCATAAATATTGAACATAAAATATGAAAACATAGCCTACTAACACCACAGCTGAACATAAAACCATAAATTTTGCTGGATCAGAACAGCTTCATAAAAAAGGTGGCATTTAAACAGTTTTATATCTAGCCAACCTTTCCCCATCATTTTTAAGACTGAGCTAAATTTTCCGAAATATATAATAAATACAAACTCTAATCCCCTTTTTAATAAAAATCTTACGCACCTAATGCTGCATTTGAAAAATGGATACAGATGCTTGAATCAAAAAACAATAAAAAAGTTATTGCTACTAGTTATATACTATTACAATGCATATATTCTTAACATTTTTATATAATTGTTAAAAATTTTTGGTACCGGGTTTTTTTTTTGTTCATTTTCTTTTCTCTATATTTTAAAAATTACGAATAAAGATCCGCAATTTTTCTTAAATAATTTCTTAATTAATTTTGAGAATGAAGGTACCAAAACATTCGAGCTTCATGTTAGTATATGGTGTACATTTACTTATAAAAATAATATTTATATTATTTTTTGGGATTAAAACTAATAATTTCGCGTACATCATCCTAATATATCATTATATAAGTTATTTGCACTGTTATTAAAGCCACCTGACCGGCAAAGGCTAGCTAAAGACCCACGAAATCCATCATGGCAAACGGCTAAGTGGCGCCTATCATTAGCCATAGCTTTGAGCACCATGCAGGTGACAGAACAATTTAGATCGGTTTTAACCCAATTTTGAGGGAGAACACCCTAGTGCTGGTCAGTGTCTTCCAACAACCTCACGAGAGGACTTGTAGCTCGACGGCTATTTAAAGTACCCCCATGCCGTGAAGGCAATATACATGTGCAAATATTCGTGCCTTCTCCAGGACTTGATCCCAGGCCCAACGACACAGCAGTCTGCGTCGTTATACCGGATGGGCGACTATTTGCATTGTTTCAGAAGTATATGGCATTTTTCAAAATATTTGGTATATTAGTAGAATATATGAATATAGTATCAACTTATTCCTTGTTAGAAAATTAGGCTTATTTTTTCAATCATTTAAACATTAAAGTAATAGATTGAAGTTCAAAAAGTTGCAAAATATTTTTAAATTTCTTAGTTAAAATAGATTAGAAAAAAATAAGACATTTTATCACTAAACGCATCATACTTTTTTCATGGATATCCTAAAGCAGGAGTGTCCAACACGTGGCCCACCTGTACGTAAATTGAGGCCATCCGACTCTTTTTAAAACATTTTTAAATATCAGGTTTTTAAAGTTTTTCCATTTTGAAATTTATTTGAGGGGAAATTTATATATACATAAATTTCCCCTCAAATAAATTTTAAAATGGATAACAGAATAACATTTTGATAACGGAAATGTCCTTTAGATTAAAATAGATTTATATTTTCCAACAGTTACTTTTAAAATTACATTTTTAATAAATTCTGAATTGCATTATGCATATTCTTTACTATGGATGGTACATGATTCTCTGTGTGTGGGTGTGACTTTAGTTTCTCCTCCTCCTTTTCTGTTTGGATTGCCCAAAAGGAAGGAGGGGAGTTTTTATAGACTTAAAAAAAACATTAAGGATGGTTAAGGTAAAGTATGCAATGTATAATTAATCGTTTGCGAATGATAGAACTATCAAGTTTCAACAATGAGTACCGAAAGATCAATTCAAAAGGAACACCGTAATTTTCAAGTAAATGACAACTGTAGTACTTTCAAAATTATTTGATCATTGCATTATTATATTATACAAACATTATTTTATTATCTATGTCTGTATACATGAACAATAATGAAAACAATAATAATAATTCATTCTGTTTTAAATTTTCACTCATTAATTTTTTTTTTTTTGTTTCCAAATCTGATATAAAGGTACATATTTTTATGTGCGGCCCGCGAGATTATAATGTTTTTCCGAAGTAGCCCGCAAGGTCATTTGGGTTGGATACCCCTGTCCTAAAGTACAAAACGAGTCCTTTTAATATTCTGGTTCAAATTTAAACATAACTCAAACGTGTTTATAGTATAGATCATAAGTGTGTATTGACAATTTTAATATATCATAAAATATAAAAAAGGAGTTCGGGATGACATTTGTACAGAAAAACCGTAATAGAGAAAGCCAACGGCATGCTGTAAATGAAGTTTTTAAACTAGTAAATATCGATAATCGATATCCTAAGGGAAGTTTCTAACTACTCATTTTCATCTTTTTATTTCCTGCAGGCCAAGAGTTACCACTTCATCACATGGCCAATTTTAGTAACTAGTGCACGTAGCAACCATAATGCAACTACTTCACAGCACATAAATCTGCATTCTTCTCTACTAAAGGAAAGATAGTAGAATGTAGAGGATTGCAAGAAGAAATTATAAAGTCTACACCAGAAGTTCCCAAACTTTTTTGTCTCATAAACCCCTTGCCACGTTTTTCGGTTTGGGATAGCCCCCTTCTTAATTAATATTGAGTTTTTGCAAATTTATCAGCTTAAAAGGTCTTTTTGACAGCTGCTTTTACTCTTTTGAAAGAATTAATTTTTTTTTGGAATGAAGTATAGTGTTTAAGATTTAAAAAGCACATGTTAATTATAATTAAATTAAAAGT
The DNA here is from genome assembly GCA_019973955.1 of Trichonephila inaurata madagascariensis. Taxonomy (NCBI): domain Eukaryota; kingdom Metazoa; phylum Arthropoda; class Arachnida; order Araneae; family Nephilidae; genus Trichonephila; species Trichonephila inaurata. Next base: position 66,231 of record BMAV01008727.1, on the reverse strand, counting down.
TATTTAATACATAAAGTAACTGATTAACACACAAATTATTTTAATGCGGGGAGAGGGAGGAATGTGGCACTACAATAACAAAATTTCAACATTTGATATCAATGCTTTGTCAGGTTTAACCTTAAATTTCCTCTGTTATAAGTGTCCAGTTTCTTTCTTTTTTTTGTTTTGGAGAATGGCAACCAGACTGAAACCCCTTCTCACTAGGAAAAGCAATTAAAAACACACACACACACTTCCTCGCGATATTTTATAATTCGGGACAAATAACAGGTTTGCCTTTATAAAGCCAAAATTCTTCACATCCGTTTCTAAACTTTAAGATATTGGTTAGTGCTTATTTCGATCAGTTCCTAGTGTAATGTGACATTTTTTTCGATGTGACCATATGAATTCAATGCCTACTGTGGTACAGTAAGACCCCGCTTAACGCTGTTTCGGTTTAGTACTCTTTTATTTCAACTCGGGGATTCCCCGAAATTGTAGGTTTCAAAATATGTACATAACATATCCGAAACAGTGTAGTTGTGTTTCTTGTTTGGTGCGGTGCTGTACGGACGCATTTTTGTCATTTGAAACATTTGTTGACATTATTGTAAGTATAAATTTATATAATACTATAACGATTAATACAGTGACAAATATTATGATCTTTAGTTTTTATCATGGGTGATAATTAAAAAAAAAAATGAAAGCAACCAGAAAAAGCATTTCACTGGAAACTAAAACGCAAGTGATTAGAAGATTAGATTATGGTGAACGTCAATCTCAAATTAGTGCTGCATTGAATTTGGCAACTTCAACAAGATGCCATCTTGACAAAAAGGCAGAAAATTGGAAACACAGAACAGACTGAATGATCAGACTGACTTAAAATTTTATTTGTTTTTATATGTATATATTCGTTTATATTGTTTTTATTTTTGTAAGAAATAAACGTTTGGTTTTATTTTTATTAAAAAAAAACATAATTATTAAATTTAATACCTAACCAATTTTCCCCATTATTTACATGCTAAGATAGCCTCGTTTAGCGCTGTCTCGCATTACGCTCTACTTTGATGGAACGTATCCCCCGCATCAAGCGGGTTCTTACTGTATTACCGTAGTCAAAGCACTCTCAAACCGGGTTTCAAAATCTGAATAAAAGCCATATAAATGTCGAACGTTGGCTAAAATGTCCTGACTGATTGTCTGTAACAAGTTGAAAAATGTGGGCCCTCCAGTATTATACTTCTTTAGGTTAACTGGAAAGAAACGTTGAAATGATTCTTGTTTTAATAAAGTTTATACAGTCACCTGAAGTGCAAATTAACATCATTAAATGTAGTAAATAAATCCGTTAAGTAGGTAAAATTTGATTTCCACTAGATTAAATTTTCTTTTAAAATTGAAGTCACGATCTATTTTAATGAGAGCCACTATCATTACACGTCACCTCATTTACACTTCATGGACCCCCAAATTATTTTTTCGCTGACGTGGACCCCTTGTAGGTCATCATAGACCCTTGGAGGTCTATATAGACCACTTTGGGAATCACTGGTCTAGACGACCATTATTCTGCGTTCCATTTACCATTTACCACTTCCCACAAGAGTGAGGGTTTTAAATGGACAGGCAACGTCATGCAAATTGGACTGAAAATCATTAGAGGAATATTGTCTTCACCGATAAGTCTGGCTTTGTTTAACAGAGGGATTCTTGTCATATTTACATATGGAGAGAAGCAAACACTCAATATCTTCCCCATAGCATGTATGGAAGATAAATTAGGTGGTGTACTTGGGCTCTTATATGGGGTAGAGTATCCTCAAGTGAGCGAATAGACTTTTGGCCACATAAAACTGTCTATACTCTCAGGTATAGAGATGACATACTTGATCCTTTCGTACCTCCTTGTTACCGCTTTTGATAATATTTTTATTTTGTAAGCACATAAAGTCCTTCTTTACACTGGTTGCCTGATGGGCTTATTTCTTTAAGAAGAAACTGTAGTCCGAAGTAAATGGCTAGTATGTTCTCTGTATCTTAATTCTGTTATCAGTGGAAAACTCTCAGAAAACCTCCTCTTGCAACCCTTTCCTTATATGGAACTAAGACTGCTTTGGCATTTTTGCATATACTATTTATTAATGGCTTTAAAAACCTTGAGACGCTATTGTCAAACTGTTTGAAACTATCATACTCACTAATGGAAAATTTTTTGAATTTAATCTACCTATATGACCAAATTGAGAACATTTTGCATTCTTGTTGATATGATAAAATGCAAGTACCGTAAAATCCGGCGTATAACGCGCACTTTTAACACAAAAAATAAGATCTAAATTCAAGGGTGCGAGTTTTACGCCGGGTATGAAAATGAGAGTTCTAAAAATAAGAAAAAAATTAGCATAAAAATTTTTTGACTTCTACATATGTCGAAATGTGTTTATTCGAAAGAAATGACATTCCTTATGAACTTAAAGAGTTGTTATTCTAGAAGTATATAACATTTTTTCAGAAGCTTTTGGGATAATACCTTGAATAAATGACTTCTAAACATGACAGCATTGCATACGTACCTTTCAGGATTCTTTGTAAAAAGTAGGTGCGCGTTATACGGCGAATATACCTAAAAAGCAAAAAAATGCAGTTTGAAAGTCCAGGTGAGCGTTATACGCCGGTGCGCGCTATACGCCGGATTTTACGGTACTACTAATAAAAATGTTTAGTGTTTTTATGTTATACGTGGTATAATAAATTTCATCACCATTCTCCCTTTAATTTGATTGCTTACGTAGTGAGTTATCATCACTGCTTGCTTATCTGCTTGTTGTTCAATCCTTTAAAATCACAGTGTATACTATAATTTTAGGAGATACATCAAATAAAAAGGCATCGACTTTAAATGAAAAATATTATAAATTTGTTAGACTTGAATGCTCAGTCAGTTCAAAAATGTTTCAGTTACATAAATTCTCAAAAGTAGAAAGAGTGTGAAAATGTATGTGTGTAAACACTCCACAACAATGATAAATTTTTCAAAGCAATTTTTATGAAAAGGAAAATTGTTTCGTTAATTAACTCTTTCTCGGGCCGTGGCTAGTAGGTCTAGCCACATAACAAAAAATATTTCTCCAACAGAGTGGTGAATATTTAGTCTATCCACATGCGTTAATTGGATCTAAAGCGCATATAAATCAATACAGATGGCAGTACGATACCTTTTTTTGCATTTCATGTCCTCATGTGGGTAATTATAAGCAGTTTTCCTCGGTGTAAATCTACAAATTATATTTTGATTGCTATAAATAAAATTTCTAATCTGTGAAAAAAAATTTCGACAAGTCTTAAGTATATTTTTTTCTCATCTGAATAAATTAAGGAAATGTGCAGTTAAAAAAAGGTTTTATTTAGGTTTATGGAAAGCTTTTGTATGCGGATATATAGAAGCTATGTCCACTGCCCACATAGAACAGAAAAATGACCTTGAAATTTTCACTCTTTCTCCACTCGAGAGAAGGACTTAGAATCACGCGAGAATTTTGGGGGTGGGAAATATAAGCAAACTTTGCTGACAGTATTTAGTGCGAGATTCATGGGTTCGAAAATCTTTTTTTATAACTTTTCTGAGAGTTCCACTGGCCTTCAAGCAAATGGTCTTAATTGCTTTGAAAAGTTTCTCAGTAAATAGCTCATCAAATTTGGGAAATAACTAATTTAAATCCTCAAAAATATTATTCTATTTCTCTAACTTTTTATACTAAAACTAAATAAAATATAAAATGTGGATAAATACCAATTTCAATGTATATTTTATACTGTAAAATTATTCTATTATTATTTTATTACACTTGTACTTACTTGTTATTGAAATAGTCATTAGCATAAATGTTAATTTTTCATAAAAAAATTTGTTGTGATATGATTCATTATTTCTGTTCTGAAAAGTAAGTTAAATGTCCAAAGTGGGCAGTGGCGATAACGTCTAGTTATCACCCAGGAAAAATACCCCTGATCAGATATTTTTTTGTGACAGAATAATGTTTATAGAGGATGAGAACATTGCATTTACCAAGTACTTTATCACAGAAAAGTGTATGTTAGCTCTGTACCAGCTAAAGGGTTAAAAGAAAAATGTTCCTATTCTTTGGTATTGACAAAAAAAGAATTCTGTATTTAAAAAGAAGCCTTTAGAAATTGTGCTCACACAAATGCAAGCAATAAAATGGTTTCATAACTAAAAACAAAATTTTATAATGAACCTTTGCTGCTACACTAGAAATAACAAATTAAACTATAGGAGTGAAATAATTACTCATTTAAGCTTTCGTAGTGAAATGCATGGAAAAAAATTTAATCATATAACCGTAGTTGTGTATTTAAGCTTTTAAGCTGGGCTTTCTGTGTAAAATTTCAAAATCCAAAAACATGTTGAGTGTTTAACCTTCGCATCGCGTTTGTAATTATTGTAGGATTTTTTAAGATTATGCATCAATTATTAGTATTATTTGTAACGCGTATTTAGAAAAATGTTTTGATAAGCTTTAATTTTAAGCATTAATAGCTGCAAGTATGAGAAAAAATGAAATATAATTAGGAAGAATAATGCCCGTTTCTAGATGATGATGCTCGAAACCAGGAAGTTCTTTCTTAAGGAAACAAGAATATTATTCAAAGAAATGTTACTTAAGTTAGAATTTGACAAGACAGATTAAATGTTTCAAAGGAGCAAACTTTTTATCTCTATCTTCTTCTTTAATATATATATATATATTAAAGAGTGTGTGTGTGTGTGTGTATGTGTGTAATAATTCACTCTAGTATCCTTTTAGTTAACAATTTTTAAAAACCTTCTTTCTTCTTTCTTAATTCTTTGGTTCAAAACCAACGTGCTAGTCTTAATCGTAATCGAATAGTAATATTGCATCAGAAAATCTCGTTCCCACCCGTTTTAACCAATCATATCTCCTGTTATAAAGGAGTCACGCGATCTTCAATGCCTGTATAAAAGAGAAAGCCTTTTGTGCTCATCTTTCTTTATCTCCGTCTCGTCGTCTTGAATATGTGTAAATAGGTGCACCTTTTTTATCCTTTGCGTTTTATGTGTTCGTGTGCTTAATGTGTTGTAGTAACGTCTTTGATATTTCATGTGAAAATAAAGAGTAAAATGAATTCAGAAGAAGTTCTCCGTTTATCAAGAAACAACCAACATAAATAACTATTGTCAACTCTACTTATAAGTAATCAACATAAATAGTTCTCGACTACGCTACATATACATTCTGTAAATTTTCAGTTGTGCTTCTTTATTCGTTATTTATCTAATTAAAATTTAATTATATACAAATGGAAGATTTATATAAGACAATTATTCTCTATTGTAACTACAAATATTACATATATATTTTTTTAATAAAAAAACCAATACAATGGGCTTTGGCTTAAAATGAAAGAGTCTATTTACGTTAGAAAAAAGCAAAGATTTCATTTATTTCAATATAAGTAAATCATTTTGTTTTTGATCTTAATCCTCCAGAGACTGCCGAATCCAGACAAGATCTATTCAACTGGTGACTCTTAAAAAGTTGAGCACCTTAAAACTTCTTAATTCATTATTAATTGTATGTAATCTCTTTCAAAGAGGATTTTTTAAACTTAAGTTTTTCGCATTTTTTGATACTATATAAAACAACTAAATGCAATGTAGAACACGCAATATTATTTTTCATGAATCTCTTAAGTCAATGTAACATTAGTTAGAAAATATAATAAATTTTATAAGT
>BMAV01008727.1:36660-48502 GCA_019973955.1 Trichonephila inaurata madagascariensis | reverse complement strand
TATATATATATATATATATGTCAGGTTTGAAAAGTTTAGGTTCAAAACTAAGTAAGTAATAAATAAATATAGAGTGAAATCTTTACCATCGAGTAAGGATTTGTGAGTAAATAACCCTATTTAAAGGTGGAGCGAGGGCTGACGAAGAAGAACGCATATTTGAAAAGGCTTAGCTGATGACTCTTGGCCGAAGTATTGTTAATGTTCTACTCGGTTGCGCGCCAAAAGGCCGCCATGTTGAATTTTATGTGATTGAAGCGAAATAAAGAAGTTATTATATAGAAGGATGTCTTCCTCATTTTACCAGCAGGCCTGGGGCCTGACATATATACATACATACATATATATATATATATATATATATATATATATATTCGCTGCTCAAAAAATTAGAGGAGCACATGGATTTAAAGTAATTACGCAAATATTTATTTTGATAACTAACGTAAAACAAAACATCCTCAAGTATAGTAGAAAATCCTATCTAAAGTGTAGTAGAAAAGAAAAGAAGAAAACTCCATATACAAATCAATGTACTTGCGGTCAAAAACCAGAAAAAGAAAATGTGCAGAAATCGTAATTTAGTAGAAGCTTGTGTTTTTCGTAGTCTCTGTGGGGAACTTCAACCTTTAGGCTGTTTTTTGAAAAAAGGGGCTGGAAAATGTCTCAACAACATGATCTACCGGAATTAATGGATTGGTGTATAATCGGGAGATTGGATTTCGGACATACATACAGAATGGCAGTGGCTGCTGTTGGAGTTGCAAAAAAGTGTCAGTGACTAGGTTAAAGACTGGGTGGTCTGATAGTATGGGCTGGTATTAGCACATATAGATGCACTGACCTGCATTTAATTGGTAATAATAATTTGATGGGTTAACGATAAGCAAACGAAGCCCTAAGAATTCATGTCGTACCTTACGTTAAAGCCTTTGGTGATTCCTTTCTTTTAATGCAGGCTAATGCCAAAATTTCCTTAGCTCGTCTTGTAAAGAACTTTATTGTTGCTGAAATAATGCAGTGTATGAAGAGTCCAGCACGTTCTCCAGACCTATATCTCATCCAGCATGCTTGGGATTCATTTGAATGACGCGTTCAGCAAGATCACTTATTTTGCTTACTGTCCGCGACGTGGAGAATGCATATCTTGAAGAATGAAACAGTATTCCCCAAAGTCTCATCGACAAACTCATAGCATTAATTTTAAATAGGTGTGAGGAAGTCTTAGCAATTCAGGGGGGATCACACACCATATTAAACTTCAAAAAATCTAGTCAATTCTAAGCAATCAGTATTTTGTCATTTACATCTAACCAAATTTTGGTATTAAGCATCATTTCATGTTCTGTACGCCATTTGAAATAAATACAGTTCCCATACAATTGTTTTCTTTGCTTCTTCTTCTGTATTGCGTTTTGTAAAAATGTACTGTCCATTTATGCACATCCTTGGCTATCATGCTAAGGTTTCTTAATTTTTTACTTGCTTCCCCAATGTTTTTGAGCAGTGTACATATAAAGATATATATATATATATATATATATACACATTTCACAAAGATTGTTAATTATGTGTTTCTCAAAATAGTAAGGTGTGAAAAAATGATGCAAATTAACGGAAACTTGCAGGAAATGTAAAACAGATTAGAATGTGCAAATCATTAGAAGAGGAAAGAGAACAAGCATAAAGAGGCCTATGGACATCTTCCATTTGTACTGGGAGATACATTTACGTATATCATCGTTTGACTAATAAATATGATTGATTAGAATTCTGTGTATTTCTGGAAAACTTCAGAATGCTACACTAGCGAATAACAGAGTTAAAATGCAGCAGCATGTTCGGCTCAATGATTCGAACTTTTGTCGATCAACATCTTCAATTGTTGGATAGGCATAATGCCACAGCAGTGATGGTATGTAGATTTGATTTGATTTACTTTCATTTTTATTATTGGCACAGTTTTAATTGCACAATAACTATTGGCGACGAACCGTGGTGATGGGACGAGGACAACAACTGAATTGGCCACCAAATATAACAATTTCAGATTACGCTAAAGTAAGTAAGTTGAGAAAGTCTACAAACTGAAAGTAGGCAGCACCATGAAACAACAAAGAAATCATCCGCATGAAGGTGTTGAACTGTGCAGCGTTCTTTCTTGCGCTGTCATAAAACACAGCAGTTTTATTCAACAGCGTATTGAAAAGTGCTCTACATTATGATATGAGGAGGTATTGGTTATCATGACGTATCACTCCTAGCTCGAATTGCAGGTATTCCGAACAGCGAGAGATACACCAGGAATGCTGTGGAGATCGAAATACTATGCCTGTTGCAATGCATTTTCTAAGAAGTATATCTACAAGACAATGCCCTTCCACAAATCGTCCTTTTTTTTTAAACGGACTTGTACGTTCCGAACATTTCCTTTAAAGCAGTGCTTCTTAAACTTTCAATATATGCGACCCAATCTTCAATCCTAACTTTTACCACGCTCCTCCCATACAATAATAATGTATTTTGATGCTAAATCTACAAAATGCCTTTCGGTGTCGAAGCACACAGGTACTTTGATAGAGAAAGGCTTTCAACTGCCGCAGATAAAATCTTCATATATTTCAAGCCAACTGCCAAAATCAAAAGGCAGTTGAATAAAAAATGACTCATTGAATTTTGGGCAGGGGTGGATGATGAATTTTCTGCATTGAAAACAGAAATATTTCGTACATTTATTCCCCATTTACAACTCTAGTACTTATTAAACGTGATCTTTTTTTAGTATAGATAAGGAAATTATCAAATGCATTGTGCAATTCTGAAACATTTATAAGTATATTACATATATCAGTGTAAATGTATATTTTATTTTCGTATTACGTCAGAACTTATTTTGTTTTGCTTCATTTCAGTCAATTAATAATTTTTAAAGTAATCTTTTACTTTCAATTTTTTCGATGTGCTCGCCCCCCAAGTAGGATTAACCCACCCCCCTAGGGGGTACACCTTATATTTTGAGAACAGTTGCTTTATAGAATACATGCTCTCTGAATAAGTCTCCCACTGAGCATATCTGGTATCATGGTTTAGCGGCTTCTTTATATCACTCATGAGGCTGATAGTGATTTAAAGTTTGTTATTATTTAACATTTTTGTCCTGATTCTATTATAATCATAGTTAATTTTACTACTGATAATGACGGCTAAAATATTTTTCATGTATTTCTAACTTGTGGACTTTTACAGAGAAAAATTTAACAAGAAGTAAACAATATTTAAAAATGAAAGACTTTTATTAAAATGTTTCATTTCTTATCACATAAAAGTGTAGTTAAACATATCAAATTCTAAATCATAAATATTACGTTAAAATTTTTAAAGCATACTTAGTTATGTACTTGAGCCCAGCTTATATTGATGACAAATATTTACCATTTCTTAAAATTATTATCTAAACTTAAACCTATCTCGTAAATTTAACATAGTATTTTCCTCTTAGTAATTTAGTTAAAGTATATTTGAGAAGAAAATTCATTAAAAGTTTACAGCCTCAATCAGAAATCGTTATTGATAAAAATCATCATAAGAAAAGTTCTTCATATATATACCGAATAGTTCAATTCAGTTTCAACTATGAGTTCCTACGAGATCGAAAATATCGACATTTCAATTTGTCTAACGACGTGGAAAAAGTTTGAGTTATCTCTCTAGAAAATAGAAATCAAATTGCTTACTTTTATATATATTTCTATAACATACCAGATCAAAAATTTATAAACTAAAAAAATAAGATATATAAAAGAGAAAAAAAAAAGGTGAATCTCCATTTTATTTTATCGTCAACCATTTTTCAATTCTAAAAATACATTTTCTTGAAGAATTGAGATTTCATCAAAGTTCTAACCTTAAATAAAGGAATCTTTCTCTTATATTTTAGACATTTATAAAGTTTTATGAACATTTAATTACATATGAAATTTTCTTCTTGAGAATATATTATAATTAGTTTATATAGAAACTGACAAATATGTACATATTTATTTGCCACTGAAAATCCTAGATAAAATTTTATTTCTTAATAAGTCTTCCTGTAGTAAACTGCTATCAAGGAAATGTTTTGTCTTAGAGTCTCTTAAAAATTTTAAACATGTACTGAGAATATAGATTTATTCTGATTTACAGCTTATTTAAAGTATGTAATAGTAAATATTGAGAACATTTAAAAGTATTATCATTAATAATGTTACTGTAGATTAACCTTAAAGAAATCAATTTGTTCACATGAGATTTTAGAGAATAAGAAATTAATTTAGAAAATACTCTTAAACTTTAAAATCAAATAAAATTCTTTTAAATTAAGTAAAGAGTTCTAATGAATTAATGTTTTATATAAAATCCTTTAAATTTTGAATAATTGATTGCTTTTTATAAAACTCAGTTTTATATGCATTATTGGTATCTTAAAAATAAAATCATCTGGAGATTATACTTTTCATTTTTTTAATAATATAATAATTTAAGAATTTTAAAGAATTGTAGTGATTATGGTAACCAGAAGTTTAAAATCAATGTAATAGGAAAAAATTAGAAGTTAAACTAATCGATCTCTCTCCAGCTGGAATGTTTATTGAACGGGGTACACTTTTTATTCGAAATCACAATATTAGCATATTATTGACATAATATTAGCAAATATAGTAATATTAGCATATTATATATATTTGATATTTTTATTATATTTCCAATTATAGAGATAGTCAAAGATCATTATTTTTAAGATCCTTATGTTTTTTTCTAATCTAACCATATCCTTTACCTGTTTACCTTCATAGAATGAAGTTCTGCAAACTTCTTATTGCTTATCACATATTGCGAAAAACCATCTTGTATCATTTGCCCAGGGAATTTTATCTTCTAAGTAAATTTTACTTTTAGAAATATTATTCACAATATTTCTACATAAATCTGCAAGAGGTTGTTGCTAATTTTGAGTACTTGACTTTGCATTCTTGCATGACACCGTTTTTGTTCACTGTATTGTATCTTAAATCTTTATTTTTATTGTATTCACTTTCTTTTATACCGTTTTGCTGTTTGTATGCTGTTTTTTTTCCCCCCCCCCCCTCATTTTTGTGGAGGATCGGATGAGTATAATGCTAGAAACTTTTTATACAAGAAATATGTCTGAGGTGTGGTCATGAATTTGGGTTCACATTTACTTTTCCGTTTTGGAGACATTGCCCCAAAATCCTTCTTTTGAATAATAATGTTAAAAACACTGGATTTTCCAACTCCAACAACTGCTGCAGTAATATCCTTCACAGCCATAGAAATATGCTGACAAAGTGTTACAATTTTAGTCCTTTTCCTGGAAGTGATATCAATTTTTTTAAATACATGCCAGAAGGAGACAATTCTCACAAGTGACTACTTCTAACAACAATTGAAGCAACAAGTGAAGGGAAAATTTTCTACTTGTCATGACCACGTGATCAAACCGGTTTAGAGTATTCAAGAGCAGTCACGCGTAGGAAATGCAGTTAAAACAGTTTGAGGCATAAAATTCCCGAGAAAGGAACAATTTCCTTAAAAAATATTTTTATCCCAATTAATTCGCACTGAACTGTATATGATTTAGAAACTCAGTGTAACACATCAATGTTTTTAATAAATTGAAAATATTTTTTTTAAAAAAATTATTTATAATAATTTCCGAGAGAATTCATGTGGAATAATCATATTCCTATATTCTTCGCTTTTCTTTAATTAAAAGAAAACCTTTGTAAATGGTGCAAATTTTTCAGATTAATCTAATGATTCAAGAAAGAAAATTAGATACTTACTGTAATTTTACACTCAATGGAATTACTATATTTACAGATATTTTAGAAAAAGTGTTTGAATAATGTAACAATTTTAAGAATTACTCATAGTATCTGTGTATATGTAAGTAATTACAAAGTCTTGACATCGCATAGAAAGAAAATGTGATAGTTAAAATAAATTAAAAGTAAAAAAAAAACTTTTTTAAACACAAGACTTTATTTAAATGCTCTAAAAAGAATTTAAAAAAAACTTTTCTTTTAAAACTTTTTTGCTATCAATTTATAAAGTCGTTACACAACTTATGATATAAAAGCTTGTCGCGAGATTTACCTGTGTAGATAAACAAGCAAATTAAATAACTTGATCTGATTGATTTCAATTTTTAAAATTTTCAAATTAAGTAAATACGAGTACTTAAATCTCGCAACAAGCTTTTACATCATAAATTGTGTAACGACTTTATAAGTTGATAGCAAAAAAATTTTAAAAGAAAAGTTTTATTTTATTCTTTATAGAGCATTTTAATAAAAACTTGTTTATAAAAAAGCTCTTTTTTACTTTTAATTTATTTAAAAAATTAGTTCTTTTAAATATATTCATAGAATCACTTTATTCATTAATATGGAGCAATGATATAGTCATTTGTAAACACACAATATAATCAGAATAAAATTTCTAACATTTTATGGCAAGCAAAAAAACAATGAATAAGGAAGTAATAAAAAAGTAAAGTACTTTGATAATGGCTAATATAACTTTTATCATAAAAATGTTCAAAACGTAACGAACATGGCAGCGGTGGGATTCGAACCCACGCCTCGAAAGACTGGTGCCTAAAACCAGCGCCTTAGACCACTCGGCCACGCTACCCCGATTTGATTGCTAATATGTGTAATTGAAAATAAAACTGATAAAATTCTTGATGTGAGCGGATAATGAATTATGCTTTTTTTCGTAAATCATAATTGAGTTGATGGGTGAGTAAAAAACTAAGTATTAGTTACATATAATACAAAGTCAATTTTAAGAATTTTTAATAAATATCTCTTAGCGCGTGTTTAAATTGATATTTAAAAAACGTAAATAAAAGTTTAAATAAAAATAAATCAATGTTCAATTGATAAATTATGACACAGGTTTATTTATTTATTTATTTTATTATTAAGCAATATGTATATTGAAATTTTATTTTCGTAACAAGATGCAAAAAAGAGCACGCCCGAACAGGGACTCGAACCCTGGACCGTTAGGTTAAAAGCCTAACGCTCTACCGACTGAGCTATCCGGGCTTGATAGCACTGCACCTTGTTATCAAGTCATTTTAGATAAAGATAAATTTATTTATTTTTGTTTATATATAATCAGTTTTATTTTATTGACATCTATATATATGGCACAGAAAAAAAAATTCAGTTGTTTTTTATGTGTAGTAGAATAATATTGAAATACTTTAAGAGATATGATATATCATTATTTTATTAAAATAATTCATTGGTCGGAGAAGTAGCGATATGTGTGAGTCATACTAGAAGCGGAAATGTTCGAAAATAATAGGATAATAGTTCGAAATAGATAAAATCCTAGCAGGACCCACTTATGTCGCCAAATTTAGAGAAATTGTAAGTCTACTCAGGCCGGATTTTTTTTCAGTTTTTCAAAATTTAGACAACAGTCGTTTTCGACGGTCATCTTGACGGATGTGTAGGAGGTTTTTCTAGAAAGCTGAAAGTGAAGGAATGAGTGGATTTTTCCTTTTCAATGAAGCAACTGCGGAAAGAATGCTTATTAGAGAGAAAGGGAGATGTGTTGGTAAATTCAATTTGTGGACAATGTTTTTTCTGTTTTCTTCTTGAAGCCATTTTGGAAACCACGTTTTCTTTTTTGAAGCTCGATAAATGGATATTTTTTTCTTTTGAATGAAAGAGGTAAGAAAGAAATGATTGCTTTATAGAAGAAGAAGATATTTCAGTACGGATGTCCAAAATATGAAAATAATTTGTGTTTGAGAGATATGAAGGTCTGTAGTTCATCTGATTAAAGCATTCATATCGGATTCCCCACTGTTCCATTGCCCACTGTGAAAATTTCAGTTTTTCTTGAAGAAGCCATTTTAGAAACCACGTTTTCTTCGTAAAATCATGACGAAAGGATTTTCTTGTGAATAAAAGGTAAGAAAGTAATGATTGTTTTTTGTATGAATGAAGGGTTGATAGAATCTTTGTATGAATAAAAATATTATAAATTAATGTTTTAGGTGGGAATGAATAGTGATATAAAAAATGACATTGTGATATTTGTATATGAAATTTAGAAAATTAATTCATTTTATGCTAAAGAAAACTTAAAGATGAATTAAAAATGAAAAAGAAGAAAAAAGGAAAATGAAATAATGAATAGAATAAAAGTGCTGCGCAGAAATTTTCTTTTTTCGGTATGTTATAGATATTGTTTATTTCTGTGTGAAACAGTATATACGTATGTGGAAGCAGTGTATGTGAATTTATATAGCAGTATAGCAATTACCATATCTTTTATTTCCAATTAGCTACCAATTTGTTATTAAAAACCTATTAGTTATATAATTAAAATGCCTCCTACGATTTTTTTTTTCGTAATACATTTAAATTTGACATTGATACAGTACGTTGCCAAATTCGAGTGACAAATTCAGAGAGGTGATAGTAGGCAGCATGGGGTCGCAAACCTCATTTAGTCGAAGTAATTCGCAAAAATAGTTATGAAAGGCGTGACGAAGAGTGGAGTGAAAATAAACAATAAGAGGAAAGAAAGTACATTTATTAAACGTAAAGCACATGTAAGGTATCCGATTACGTTCGGAACCGTGATTATGCAAAAGCGCATAAATGCATAATTTTCATATTTAGTGTTACTCATATTAGAATACATGTATAAAATTGTTTTAAGGACATTTTGACAAAAAAACATTATTTAAATAAATATTTCGGCAAAAAATTAACTTAGAATAATCTTCTTTTCAAAATGTTCTCTTTTGTGAAAAATGCTTCTATTATAATAATAGATTGCCTGCATATAGCTCAGACCTCTGTAAAGAGGCTCAACTATGATTTTTGAAAAATTCTCATTATTTTGAGAGTTACAACCAATTGAAATAATTATCGGCGTTTTTTTTAAATATATCTCCCCTCTGTTGTCGTAAAACATGGATAAACCCACTTCTAAGTTAAATATTTCAAAAATTCTATTTGAGCCTCTGTAGAGAAGTCTGAGCTATATAGAGGCAAAATATTATTATAATAGGAGCATTTTTCACAAAAGGAGAACATTTTGAAAAAACATTATTCTAAGTTAGTTTTTTGCCAAAATATTGTATTTAAATAACTTTTCTTTTTGTCAAAATGTCCTTAAGGTATCCGACTACGTTCGGAACCGTGATTTTAAAAAAGCGCATAGATGGATAATTTTCATGATATTTAGTGTCACTTAGATTAGACTACATGTATAAAATTATTTCAAGTGCATTTTGACAAAAAAAAAATTGTTTAAATAGAATATTTTGGCAGGAAATTAACTTAGAATAATCTTTTTTCAAAATGTTCTCTTTTTGTTAAAAATTCTCCTATTATAAGAATATTTTGCCTGTATATAGCTCAGACCTCTTTACAGAGGCTCAACTAAGATTTTTAAAAAGTTCACATTATTTTCGGAGTTACAACCCATTGAAATGATTATCAGCGTTTTTTTTTCTTAAAATTGCTCCCCTCTGTTGTCGTGAAATATGGATAAACCCACTTCTAAGTTATATATTTCAAAAATTCTAGTTGAGCCTCTGTACAGAGTTCTGAGCTATATACAGGCAAAATATTATTATAATAGATGCATTTTGCATGAAAGAACATTTGGAAAGAAATTATTCTAATTTACTTTTTTGCCAAAATATTGTCTTTAAATAATTTTTTTTGTCAAAATGCCCTTAAAACAATTGTATACATGTATTCTAATACAAGTGACACTAAATATCATGAACATTATCCATTTATGCGCTTTTGCAAAATCACGGTTCCGAACGTAGTCGGATACCTTAAAACCATTTTATACATGTATTTTAATCTAAGTGACACTAAATATCATGAAAATTATCCATTTATGCGCTTTTGCAAAATCACGGTTCCGAACGTAGTCGAATACCTTTACTAAAAGAATGTGTCACAAATCGACGTTAGAAAGACAACAGTGCCGCAAGATCCTCCAATGTAGCCTCCGGCGTCTCATACACAAGTGATTTCAAGTGACTCCTGAAGTAGAAATCCAAAAGATTAAATTCCGAGGAGTGAGGAAGCTAAGCCAGTGCCGATTTAAGCTTGTCTTAGGTCCTGGATGCAGACGCTCTTCAGGACTCCTTTGCACTGGAGGATCGAAATTCATAACCAGAAAATCTGGTTACTTTCATTTTATATGGGCCCTAGGGCACCCACCCGAAGCTCCCAATGCAGTGTTTTTCAAACTGTAGGGCGGGCCCCCTAAGGGGCATGATAACTCTACGAGGGGGACGCGAGCATATTGAAATGTCGAAAATAAAAAACATTCTGACAAAATAAAAATAAAATGCACATTTACACTGATATAATACACTTATAAATGTGTGTATCAGTGCTCTTTACCATATATTTCATAATTAATTATAACAATACTAAATTAAGAACGAATTTAAAAGTTACTAGTGACCCCATGGACTTGTCATACAAAAAATGAAATCCCAAAATTAATATTTACTTTGATAATTTGTAAGGTTTATAATTAATCCTTCAGAGAGAGAGAGAGAGCTGCAAGTTTAAAGTTTCCCAAATCGCTCCCCAATGCCCACGTTTTCCACGTAAGCTCGCATATGTGATATATTGGGGATGAAGAGTGGGGACGAACAGGAATAAATAAGAAATACTAAGAAATAAATCAATCCTTCGCAAATACTGTTAAGGTCTTTCTATTTCATGCCAAAGCCCTTGGAATAATTTTATGGATAGAAGTTCACACAAAAGATCGTAATTCCGAAAGACGTATATATACCTCCGGGGTAATTATAGTTTGTGTTGAGCGAGACGTTTATATACGTCAGTAGCGCTTAAGATGTTGAAGTCGTGTTGTTGCTTTAGAGTCAAAATATAGTGTTATTGAATTCAATACATTGTTATTGTACGGAAGAGGGACACGATGAAAATTATGATTGAATATTGGGTCGCAAATAGTGAAAGTTTGAGAAGCACTGGCCCAATGGATAAACAAGCACTGTTTCTCCTTACAATTATAGAGGAACACAGTTAATGGCAATCCGATCGACAGCACGTTGATTTCTCAGCGGAGTTACGCGACAATACAAAATACGAGTGTAACGATTGACATGTACTCGTCAAATGCTACTGAAATTTGCATATTTTTAATAGTGTCTCATCAGTGTTATATATGATAAGCACCTTGCGTTACGGACTCGGTCACTAATTGATATGAAGGGTATCCCACTTGCTCCCAATTGGGGGAATCCTGAATAGTAAGGGCTGTATGAGGGAAAATGTGGACCCCAAGGTCCTATTCCTTCTGCAACTCGAATCCGGGAGCGATGTTTCATCAAGACAATACGAATAAAAATAAGGCAAGCTCGGAACATATAAGGCATCCCGATGAACTACAATTCCAACAACCATTCTGCTTCGATTATCTGTGTAATCCAGTGTTTCTCAATTTGTGGGGCGCACCCCCAGGGGGGGGGCGCGATAACCCTTCAAGGGGGGCGCGAGCATATCGAAAATAAAAGGTTAAAAAAAATTAATTTACTGGAATGAAAAAAAAATACTTTCTGATAAAATAAAAAAATACAGATTTACATTGATATGATTTATATACACTGTTGTGCAAAACTTAAGCAACAATGTAAAAATTTAGCAGATAGCCATGAAATTGCAGAAAAGGAGGTCTGGAGATCAGTAGAGGGAACACGTAAGTCAGTAGAAACGTCATGCGTATGCAAATATCAGGAACAAAACTT
>BMAV01008727.1:0-26947 GCA_019973955.1 Trichonephila inaurata madagascariensis | reverse complement strand
TTTTATTCTTTTTAGATCATTTAAATAAAAGCTTGTTTTTTAAAAAGTATTTTTTTACTTTTAATTTATTTTTTACGTTTTTGTTATCGCTGGACTGAGGTTTCTCAGTTTGTTAATCTCATTCAACGCATGATTGTTTCAAGGTTGTTTGCCGGTTAGTTTTGAACAGTCCAAATAAGGGGTACTCAGCCTTTTTTCCCGCCAGGCCGCATACATATGATAGATATTTCACTCGTGCCGCAACAAGAGGATAATGGGAAGGGGGATAAACACTGTTAAAGCAAAACAACATTGGACAAAGCAAAATTAATTAAAATATTAAAACTCATATTTTTTCTGTTTTTACTATTATACTATTTTAAAAGCGAAAAACATATATATATTTTTTAAATCTGTAACTTTAAAGAAATTTTTTCAATTTTTGTGTAGAATTTGTATAATGCTATTCTACAAACGAAAAAAATATTTTCGTGCGATTATATTTAAAAAATGACGAAGTTTTTAAATGTTATATTAAAAATTTAAGTATTTTTTGAAAAACCGTAAAAAAAGTTTTAAACATTTTATTTTTTTAAATAAAAGAGAAAAACCTGAACTTTCTTAGTGCACAATATTGATTCAATAACACGAAAAAAAATTCATACAGAATGATTTAGAAATCATTTTTATGAAAACGCATCGATTCTGACTCATTTTAGAAAAAATTGTAAAAAATAGAAAACATCACTATTTTTTAAAAAAGAAGTATACCGTATCGTGGCGAAATAAATGATCTTTCCGGTTATGCAATTATTTTTTGTCTCATTTAGATAGAAAGAATAAGATGGTTTTTGAAAAAAAGTCGAAAATTCGGAACTTCTCTAAGCTGAATCCGACAAGCTGCTCGGCAGAATAAAAAGCTAACATGGGTAAAATGTTTTCAATTGATATATTTTTAGCTGATTGCGATATCGAAATATAAATGGTCAAAATATGCATTGTCATCCAAACTAAACGTGTATACAAAATTTCAGCTCAATCGGTTGAAGACATCAGCTTCAAAATTGAGTTGCTAGATTCCATCCGAAAAATTAAACCTGTCTGACAAACAAAAGAAGCGAAAAAATTTTGAAACAGCAAATTTTAAGTTATACACTCGGTAAAACCCGAACAACGCTGGGCTAAGTGGAGGAGGTTGAAGTCATTTTGAAAAAAGAGTATTAGAAGTGCTGATTTTGTGAAGGAAAGGGAAAATTTATAAAAGTTGAGAAAGTCTGTGCAATTCCGGGCCATGCAGCTAGTCTTTTTAACTAATTGCGATATCGAAATATAAATAGTCAAAACATGCATTGTCATCCAAAATTTCAGCTCAATCGGTTGAAAACATCAGCTTTAAAATTGAAATGCAAGATTCCACCAGAACATTTTATATTGGAAGTTAAATAAAAGCTTGTAAAATATAACGTACTTTGTACCTATACAGAGTGAAAGTATTGTAAAAAATGTCGTTGTACAAATCAAACGAGTTTCAAAAATATTTTTCATGAAAAAATAACAATAGTAGGCGTGGGGTATCGAACTCCATACCTCTCGCATGCTAAGCGAGCGCTCTACCATCTGGGCTACGCTCACGATTCACACCTTTCTTATTGTAAACATGCTCGCCTTAACACCTGAACAAGATCGTTACAGTAACTAAGTCGATATCGGAATATAAATCGTCAAAACATGCAGTGTCATCCAAATTAAACGTGTATACAAAATTTCAGCTAAATCGGTTGAAAACATTAGCTTCAAAGTTGAGTTGCAAGATTCCACCCGAACATCTTACATTGCAAGTTAAATAAAAGTTTGTAATATACACAAAATCAGATGCATGCCAAAACTATTACATTTTTAGCGTGTGGATTCAGTAAATAGTTTTTTATTATCAATGAATTTAGATTTTGTAACAAAATCGTGTTACCTTCTTAATAAGCTTGCCCAGTGGATTTCAAATAGCCGTTTTACACTAATAAGTGTAAATTATGTAATTATACACATTTAAGTGCAAAATATCCCTTTAGGACAGAAATATTTTTATCTTTAAATATTAAATTCATTTGGTTAGTAACACTATATAGATCTCAATGAAACTGGAAATAATACTGAAAGTTTCCGTGCCCCTTTCCCGGAACGCAGGCGGTTAACACACAATTTGGCTTTTCCTCTGAAACCAGCGACTGTGAAATTTTACGAGTTATGCATTTTTTGGCTCTAATTGATAGAATAAACGAACGCTATTTAACTAAAGTTGTTACAAATAGGGACATTTTTTACGTTTAGTTAATTTTTTCATTAATTCACTATTTATTAACTGTGAAAATCTTTAAAGCTTGTTTTTGTTTTTCACAAGCATTAAATTAACACTGCATTTTTCGCAACACGTTTTCAATTTCGAGGCCATAAAATGTCACCAACATATCAAAAATAGCTAAATATGCAATGCCTTTTATCCTGGGCATGGCGTTATATAGTAGGCGGATTATAATACTGTGGTCTTTTTGCGAGAGGGATTACAACATTGTCATCTTCATTAGCAGTTAAACTTTTGCTAGTAGGTGGAGAAGCTGATAACGCGTGCGCGTTTCAGCTACCTCTAACTTAAATTTTAAAAGATCCATTTTGATTTTTGGAGGAATTTTATTTGATATTGTATTTGTTTGCACTGAAACCCAGAATTTGCTTCGGATAAAACAATGAAATGAATGGGTACAAGAGTCGTCGCCAAAAAAGGATGATCCAAAATTGTCTTTCCATTACAAGTATTTCCAACTTTTTTCCATCGCTCTCATCTGAACTTCATTCTCCTTCAGTATAAGTTGTCAACATAGTCATGATCTGAGTGATCACTAAATTTTTCATCAATTCCAAATTTCTTATTGTGGGAGAATTATTTTCCTTTTAGACACCTGGACCAGTTTTTTTTGCTAGAAGTTATCACAGTATTGTATGAAAAATCATAAAATGTATCAGGGAATTTTATTATTTAAAAAAATGAAGTAATTAAGCCACACCAACTTCCACCGAAAAACCCATATTTTTATTTGGTGTGTGGGGGGGATATATGAATGCAGATAATTGTGTAGAGGAGTGCCTAATTGGCCTAACCCCTGAGAAAATGTATGGAAGAGAAGTTTAACTAGAGAGGAAAAAATCGAGAGAAAGAAAAAAGGGACTCATTCAAGACAACTTAATATGGTATAAATTATGTAAGACAATATAATTCTTTTTTACGTTTTCATACAAATTATAGAAGCAGAAAAGAAAACTCACATGGAAAACACTTACTTTTACAGCTGCAGTGACTCATGTTACACCCAAATTGCACGATCGTGCGGCTAATGAAATCCTGAGTTCTACAAACAACATTAATAAAAAAAAATTAATTCTTTTACTATTTTAAGTTATTCAATCATTAAAATAAAACTTTGTATTCAAGCAATTAGAAATATATTGATAATTACCTTCATACGAAAGATTAAAATAATACGTGTTTCCGTTGTATTTATAAACAAAGCTAGACTTATCAACTTGAAGTAAAACATAGACCGCAACCACCGCCCATTGATAGAAGATACTTTACACTTCCTGCAGACCCGATCACAATCGTTTTATTAGGGCATTTTTAACATACGACTATTCCAGAGGCAAAAACGTAAACGAGTACCTAACCCGCACGATCGTGCTGGCTGGATCTTAAAGAGATATTTAAATTATTTTTAATGTAATTACATTGTTTAATACCTGAATGATGTTAAGAGTCTAGAATTTATTGCATTACAGAATAACACCTTCTATATAATCCAACATGTAATCCTACATATTATTCAATAACATTCATCGACATTCATGCGATGAAGTCGATTATTTTTTTCCTTACGCTGTACTAGGTAAAAATACTAAATTGTATATTTTTCAATCACTTTTAAGGATCCAGGTATATAGCTCTAAAACATTAGATTAAAATAGAAAGAAATGAAACTAATTTCTAACTTTCACAAGATTAAATTAAGATTTTACAAACATATAATATTATTTGACAAACAGAAACTTTCACACAATGCTCGCATATTAAATTCCCAATTATTTTACTTTATTTGCAATTGAAGTGGGTTAAGTCAAAGTTAATGATGTAAATGGGTAAGCACTATATCAAAGGAAGTGCTATTCGGTGAATCTTTATAGATGTTCGAAGTATAGCTTACTGTACGGGGAATGTTTCAACTCTTATCATCAAAGCAAATGCCTAAATGTTAATAGCGTGTAGTTTGACAAGTAAAATATGTTAATGTTACTAATGTGTTTCGCTACAAAATTAATTTGAGATTATGTCGTATCAAATAAGAGCAAGTTCTATGAGAGGTGATTTTTCAATTTATTTATATATATATAATAGTTCATAATGTAATAATTCCTTATTTTGTCTTAGTTGGGACCTGATTAAATTTTAGTTTGATGTTTTTCTAATGACATTTGTAAGATAACTACCAACATATTCACAAATGATACCTCCAGAAGAATGCGGCTGAGTATATTGTAAATTTACTCACAATCATACCTTAAGCAACAACAAACTTGATTTAAAATTCATCTTGTTTATTTTTTGTCTTAAAATTGATAAAAAACTATAACATGATTTTCATTCATATTTTAATGTTTTAAGATTCCAATTGCAATAATAAATCATATCATCTTTAACAGCTCCCAAAACAAATCATTATTTTAAATTAATTTGAATAATGAACATTTCTTATTTTTGTAAAAAGAATGCTATTGAAAAAATATTTTAACAAGAAGTGGAATGTAAAATATTTATTTAGGATAAGTTTTAATTAAACTTTTAATCTCATTATGACACTTTGTAGATTCTACAGCAATGTTACATGAATACGTGAAACGGAAAAAATGTTTTGATTTATTTATACTAACATTTCTTCATTTTAACGTAACGTTAACTCTGTTTAACTGTTTGAAAAATGATGAGACGAATCTCTGGTTATTACCCGTATAAAATCCATAAAACTCATAAGCTGTTGGATTACGATGTTGGATCAAGAAGAATTTGGACTGCAGTTTCTTTTACGAATGGAACTCAAAGCTGCTTAGACGTCAAAAATTTTAAAGAAACTTAAATAGTCAAATGAATAGTCCCAACTGCCTCATGTGGACACTAAAAAATTGATGTTCTGTGTCATTGAATTCTGCAAAAGTTATGATATAGTACAGTTTAACAACGATTCTCGTCATTGACCTTAATTTTTTTAACTGATGTCTCCTACATTACCTAAGACCTATTATGTTCCCTAACGATGATATTAGGATATATTGGCAACCTTTTTGATACCAAATCTGCAGCAATACATCTTCTTACAGGCTAACAAACAGAACCTCTATGGATTGTTTTCCTAAATTTACAGCGACCCCATCGATTGTAGTTTCATCCATTTTTATATAATTTAATAAATTAACCGTTTTCTCTGAACGTTATGTAGGTCCAATTTTGACAAAAAACTAGTTAATTATAGCATTGAATGCAATCTGCTATGAGCTTTTTATCCCTGAATAGTCCCCAAAAATCCTTCAAAATGTACATCATTTTGCCAATGTAAATGTATGTAGTTAATACAATTACAAATATAATTACTTTGAAAGTGGTAAATATGTCCATATAATATAAAATGAACGAACACCGCTTTAAAAAAAAAAAAACGGCTCAAATCTTTAACGCATGATTTTAAGTATCTGTGGTTCAAATTTCATGTCATTTTGATTTATGGAGCAACCATCATAGACATCTAAGTATGGGAGGCTTAAATTAAATCAACGCTGTATAATTTGGGAATTTTGACAGACCAAAATTGTCTTCCAACCTCCCACAACTGAAATGTTCTTGTTTTCGAATGAAAGATGTAAAAGCTTTACAATAATAAGAAAGAAATTTAAATCGTACTAGCAAATCTCGTTTCAAAATATATAAAGTAAAAAAGTCCAACAGAAGGATATTTACTTCAAATGCATTTCTTCTTTTTTTGTCTTTTTAATTCTTTTCAAAAAATATTTGTATCCAATCGATAGCAGCATTTGAAAACACAAGGAGACACTATTTCCGTGTTTGTCTTTCTAAGATAAGCAACTTGAGTCTATAAATTTATAAAACTAAGAAAGTTCAAAAAATATATCAAATCAATATCAAATAAACATTCAAAAATGTATTAGTAAAAGAAAATAATTTATTATTTAATATCCATGTGAAAGATGAATGCAATTTCATTACTGAAGCACCATTTTTTTGTTTTGTTTTTGTCAGGGAATTGATAACAAAATCACAATCTGAAGAAACAAGGAAAGTAATAAGCAATCTGAGGGAAAAAAATAGTAAACAATATTTTATATAAAAAAAAGATAAATAATAAGCAATATCCTAAGCAAACAGATCTTAGAATCATGGGAATTTAAAAGAAAAGAAACCTAGTCAAACGTTATCGTGAAATGTAACATAATAAATAACAATCCTAGTAAAGAAAGGAAATAGAATATATTTCTATCACTTCTCAAATGTTATCTTATAATAGCGATTTAATCCCCTGATGAAAAAATAGTTCGAATAATTTTATTTTTAAAAATAAAATAAAACTGTTAATATTGCTGTGTTTGCGTGGGAGATAAGCAGCTGAAAACTTCAATTATTACAGTAATAGCTGATTTATTAAAGGACGAGGATGAACAAATAACTACAGAAGACAGATCAGCATATATACTCAAATAAATATCATAATGTATTATTTACAGCAGTGGAAAAAAAACTCGTTAAGAACAAACTTTAGAATGCTACTGAAATGGCTCTCTAGAAAATTTAAACTAGCACGAGTTCAGGAAGATGAAGTCTTTATTTTATCACAGTCAACACACATTACAAAACCCTTTTCTGAAGTGACTCGACCTTTGTTTCAAAGGTCCTTTGTATAGGCCTCATGGAAGTTTCTAGAAGCGACGATCCTAAGGGGTTCTCGCTGATTCCTTGGCAATATCATATTTTTTGCCAAATTTGTCCCCAAATGTGATCTGACAACCCTAGTAAGATCTTCAGGTGTTGCGATGATCTTATTTTTCAAGTTTATGCGGTTAAGACAACTTTGCCTGTAAAATTCCTATGTTGCTGCGGTGAAGACAGCATATGTAGCGTGTTTCAATATTTTTGATAATGTTACTGGAAGAGATAAAATTTATGAACAAAAGCCACACAAAAGTATTGGAATTCCTGCATTAACATAAAATTTTCAATTTATTTGGCATTATAAAGTTTGTAAGTTAGGAACAAAAATCGAATTTATGGGAAATTCAATGCATTTTGTTACAAATGTAGTACGTTTGATTGGATAATAAATTATTTATTTGGAGTATAATATCTTTATTAAAATGTGCTCAAACTTTATATATATTTTTTTCTAAATGCGCAATATTTTCACTCGGAAAAAACTGAATTGAATACCAAGACATTTTACACTTTATTACAACTTAATCATTTAGATCAATCGATTAGGAATAATGTCGAGATTATGATGAACTCAAATAACAAATTCCACATGAGTGTGTGATTATAAATAATGAATTAAAATCTGGAAAAAACTTTCAAAGCTTGCTATATGCGCTTTGAAAATGGGTTTTGTCTCATTTATTCTTAAAGAATATGAATTTGGTGATTATGGATTACATAATCGTAAACATTTGGAATGTAGTGTATTTGGGTCACAAAGCTTTTTAGAAATTTATACTCCATGTTATTGTTAAAATACCTTTGAATGTAAAGTATTTTCAATTCTTAAATAGTTTAAGTGTGCCACTGTTTAAATTCTGAGTTATATTTAAAAAGTTCTACAAGGAAATTGGAAATATTAAATTATCATTAAAAAATAACGAGTAAAGATGCAAACTTTAAATTAGTGCACATAAGAAAAAATTATTAAGACACAATGTCTAAATGAGCAAAAAATTAGTTATTTAAAATATCCCAAACTGCAAATTAGTACTGCACTAGCTGTATGACCGTATCGTTGTAAGGGGAAATTTCCATGGGCAAAAAGTTAAGTACTAACTTTTTGCCCATGGAAATTTCCCCTTTCCTTCTCCATGTCTGCACTTTCTGGTGTGCGTGTGGGATTTTTATATTTGTGTTACAAAAATTCCTTTTCTTGAAATTTCTTCCACCTTTCTGGACCATCGAAAGGAGCTGTATCCCCATGGAAATTTCCTCTTTCGCTCTCGACATCAACCCTTTGTGATGGGCTCACGCGTCTCTTCTGTAACATAACCTCTGGGTTCTTTGACGGCCAAGATTAATGGCAAATCTTTTCCAACCCAAATCCAAGAAGTGAAATGCAATTGTGAAATGCAAATAAGATAGCTTTTAAAAGAACAGAAGTTTAAGTAAGCAGAATGGCAATTTAGGGTAAAGTTATGTTTGGAAGAGATACGAGTGTGAATTGACGGCCTATCTCATTAAGTTACCAAGATTTCTAGCTATTACTACAAGGTGCATACCATTGCACGCTCGCTCAGGAGCTTCGTACCGTGATATAACCTTAGCTTGAATTAAGGTAGGACTGATTATTTGATATTAGGACTTATAATATTATCAGAATTGAAAGTAGGTGGATAATATAATTATTTAGATAAGTGATCTAAGTTACGCGATCAGGTTTAACATTTGCTGTGTGTTTGGTTTATTCTCACTTAATATAAGTTTATCTAATTTATTAGAAATTTAAGTTATATTCTTAATAAAGCCATATTAAGAATTTTAAAATGTCGACTCATTTCGAGAATCCCACACCTCTAATTCACGCTGACAATCAAAGACATGGTCACCATAGACGACCATATCACACCTTGTGGGTAGGTGTGCGTGCGTGATATGAGTGATTTCTATATTTATGACATTAAAATCCCCTTTTCCAAAATCTCTTCCACTTCATTTCCTTATCAGACAGGCTTATCTTTTCCCTCTTCTTAGTACATATTATCTCTCGTATATATGTGAGTATACAACAAAAGAGTATTTTTCTTCTTTTCTTCATTAGAGTAATGTACTTAAACATTTCCGACACAACAATGAGCGAGAATAATGGCACTAAATAATATAAATAGATAACAGACTAAAAATGGAATAATGAATATTACTTTTTTAGCTCTTTTTAAAGTTATCTATTACGAACAGAGCGTCTTTTTGAGTTTTGAGTGCATTTAATACTTCTTACAATTGCTAATTTTACCCATGTAATGAGCGTTTCGACCATGGTGGTCTATAGTAATCTGGAGAGAAGTCTTCACTTGTTTTTCAACGTAATTGCAGATTATATTCAAATCAATCTTGTTTCTTTCTTGGAAATAATCAGCTGTATTTTGGTAGTTGATGTGATGAAAAACTTGCTTGGAATTTGTTTTGAAAGTATAGCACAGGTCCAAGAAAGTTAAGTTATTGTAGAGCGAGATGAGGACAAATTTGAAAGAATGGGAGCCCCTGTAGTACACTCTCTTATGATATACAATACGTGCGAGGGGGGGGGGTCTCGGTCTTCAAGCTCAACTTGCTGTTGAACCAGTCAGAAAAATATCGGTCACGAAAAATAAGTCACAAAATAAAGATAATCGCCCCCTTCCGAAAGTGCATTCCAAAATGATTCTGATGATTTGTGAGGCACTGAATCTGGTTGCAGAACTTGAACACTCCCCCGGAAGAGAACATCTGCAAGAAAATCAATCAAAGCATGCGGAGTCTCTTCCAATAGTTAATTCTCTCATAATTTTTAAGATGTGTGAGGCATTAAGACTTAGCTTAAAACTGGATGCAGAGATGTAATCTTGTGCATTTTTGGAGCTTTAAAAGGAAACATAATCAAAAAGGCTACGTATTTCTGACAAATTTACAAATCATTTACATCAATACTTCTAACAATAACTGTACTTCTAATTTTTATTAACATTGTTAATTTTTGAACATCAAGATTTGACTCCATTACAAAGTTTGAGAACATACGAATAATTTATCTTTTCAATGTAGTGCAAAGACATTTTCATCAGCATTGAATACAAACTCAGCCATATAAAAGTTGAGAAGTTTTTCTTATCAATTATAAGAGACCACTTTCAAGAACTTTTTGGAAAATTTCACTTTGTTATTTGAAGACAGTTTAGTAATAATGAGACTAATGAGAAAATTTCCCTTTCCAGCTTTTCTGTGTGTGCACGTATGGTGTGAGTAATTTCTATAATTATGTCATCAAAATTCCCTTCTTTGAAATGTTTTCCCCCATTTAGCCCTGCGTTGCACGGACATTTTCGAGTGTATACCATTTTCCTTTTTCCCCGTATGAATAAGATCTTGCCCCAAATTTCTATTTTCGATTAATGATTTACAAAACACAATATTCCTTTAGTTAATCAAAATATTATTTTCAAGCAATAAAAAACTTTTCTGTGTGTGTGATTGGCATTATGTAGTCAGAAAAGAGTCTTGTAAGAATTTCGACGTCAAATATCCATCTTGAATATTTCTGGATTGTTCTAGGTACATCTAATTCTCGGCAAATTTGCTGCCTTGACAATGTCTGATAATCAAATTTATAACCAAGGTTCACCTCTATTCGCGATCATTTCACACAACAGTATTCTTTATAATCAAACGATCTCTTTCCGAAAACGACACCCGAAATTTGAATTTACCAGAATAATAAACTATTTGTAAATTGGAATAATAAACTCTCAGATTAAAGATAATACATTATTTAAGAACCTTTTTGTACATTTTACATTTATAATACGAAAATATGTGTTTCAAATTATAACCTATTATATATCATTAACGAAATTCTTAAAATCACATTACAAATGAATCTGCTCGAACCTAACATTTATAAGGCATATTCAATAATCCAGCGATTGCTGTAACTCGTCCTTAAGGTATTGAATAAATTTCATTAACTTCCCAGCAGAAATATGAAGAGAATGTATGAATAGAAGAGAAAGCTCGTGAACGAAAAGGTAGAAAGAGGAAGAATAAGAACTACAGTAACCACTGGCGTATGTGTAATAGGCACACTGCTCATGGGTGATTGGAGAAAAAATATGGCACAGAACTTTCTCCAAGAAATCAAATACACCTGGTTAGCTATCTTTCATCACGTATACATACATACACTGTAGAAAGTCATTAAAACTGCTTGAAGAAATGAAAAAGCATTAATAATAGTGACACACATTTTTGTTAATAAAATTGATAGTCTTAACAATGACGTCTAATGCTTAAAAGAAGGGATACATTAAAATATAATTATATATATATATATATATTATATGAAGTTGTATAAATATATACTGTTTACATATGTATAAATTATTGATATCTAGCATTAAGGATTCGATTGTATTGAAAAATATATTTTTAGCTGTAACTCTCCCCTCTTGATATAAAAAGGACAGAACTTATATACATAATTTATAATTTGTAATAATTTCTAATATAGAAATAGAGAGATTTTTTTGCACTCACTTAACCT
This sequence comes from Trichonephila inaurata madagascariensis, assembly GCA_019973955.1. Taxonomy (NCBI): domain Eukaryota; kingdom Metazoa; phylum Arthropoda; class Arachnida; order Araneae; family Nephilidae; genus Trichonephila; species Trichonephila inaurata. The sequence continues at coordinate 15,374 of BMAV01008727.1, read as the reverse complement.
AATATTCAAGTTCATTTCGGCAAAAGCAGCTTTCAATGGATCTCTACGCCGTAAAATCCCCATGCGTGCTGAATTTCAAGTCTAAATCTAATAGAGCAAAAACAGAATGTTTATCATCAATACCCCGTTGAGAGCATTTTTAGCGGGATTCAATTCAACAAAAGAAACATGCAAACCAAACTTTATTATTATAGTCATAGTAATTCGAAAACGGGAATATTGTATATCAATACACCCCAGTAGCTCTCCTGCTTCACCCTGGGGTTGTTTTCTGTAAAATCTATTCTTAGTGGAACTCTATTCAATTAAAGAAACGTGCTTAACAAATTTCAGGTAAATTGGTTAAACAATTCAAAAACAGGAATTTTTCTAAAACTCTCATTGACCACTCACAATCCTCCTCTCTTTGGTATCGGTTTTCGAAAAACCTCTTTGTTAGAAGAACTCTATTCCATGAAAGGAACGTAACCTCTAATTTTCAAACAGGAGGGTCTAATAGCTTAAAAACAGAAATTTTTATCTATTAAGTCTCTTAATACCGCTCAAAGCCCCTTGGGGTCAATTTTCCCGAAACCTATTCTGTAGCGGATCTCTAATCCATGAAAGGAATTTGCTTATCAAACTTCAAGATTGTACGTCTAATAGTTTAAAAATGGAAGTAATTATCTATAATGCCTCTTAAGCCCCGTCAAAGCCACTTGGGAATCGATTTTTGTAAAAACCATCTTGCAGTGGACCTCTGATCCTTTAAAAGAATCTGCGTACCAAATATCTAAATTAAATAAGGATATAATTATTTATAACGCCCCTTAAGCCCCCCGAAGCCACTTGGGAGTCGATTTTCGTAAACTACATTTACGGGGAACCTCTACTCCATAAAAAGAAACATGCATACCAAATTTCCAGACAGTACATCTATTAGTTTAAATAAGGATATAATTATCTATAGCACAAATTAAGCCCCGTAACGCACTTCTGGTTTCAAGTTTCGTAAAGCCCACATTTTGCAGCAAACCTCTACTCTATGAAACGAACTTGCATACCAAATTTCAAGACAGTACGTCTATCAGTTTAAATAAGGATATAATTTTCCATAACGCCACTTAGGCAACCGTAATGCCCCTTGGGGTTCTATTTTCTTAAAACCTTTTCTTAGCGAATCTCTACTGCATGAAAACCTACCAAATTTCACGTCTGTAGGTTTAATAGTTCAAGAGATATCGTGATGAATCCGTGACTGAGTGAGAGTTCCTTTTCTCTTATATATATATATATAATTGTTATCTAAAACCTAGCATTAAGAATTCGATTGTACTGAAAAAAATACTTATACCAGTAAATCTCCTTCCTATATGTATAAGGAGATAACTAATATTTTCTAATCATCTCTAAAATTGAAGTAGAAAAACTGCTTGCGCTCTCGTAACTCAATAACCCAGTGAATTTCCGCAAAACCAATTTTCTCAGTGGATGTCTACTCCGTAAAATAAACATGCTTAAATTTCAAGTCTAAATCTAGTAAAAAAATGAATTTTTTCTATCATTACTTCACGTAACCAAGTTGACAGTCGATTTACAAAAGAACCGTTCTTAGCGGGTTTTCATTCAACAAAAGAAATGTGCAAACGATATTTCATTATAATAGTTCTAGTAGTTTGAAAAGGGGAATTTTTCGTCAATTCACCCCAGAAACGCCCTCTCCTAACAAGAGTCAACTTCCTTAAAATCCTTTTTTATTGGATATACATTCAACAGAAAAAAAAACAGGCTTAAATAATTTCAAGTATGTGAGCCAACAATTCAGAAACCGGAATTTTTCTCTAGAACTCCCCTCGACCCCTCACAACAATCCGTTGGACTCTATTTTCGCAAACTCATTGTTAGAAGAACTCAATCCCATGAAAAAAACATGCTTACCAATTTTCAAGCAGGTAGGAGTAATATTTTTGAAATGGAAATATTTATCTATTACACCCCTTAATCCTCCAAATGCGATTTTATTGAAATCTATTTTGTAGCGATTATCTACTCTATGAAAGGAATCTGTTTGCCGAAATTCAAGACCTTACGTCTAATGGATTAAAAGTGGAAATAATTACTTATACCACCCCTTAAGCCCCCGCAAAGCCCTTTAGGGAGCTATTTTCACAGAACCCATCGTATAGCGAATGTCTACTTCATGAATGGAATCTGCTTACTCATTTTTAAGATTGTACGTCTAATAGCTGAAGAAAGGAGATAATTACCTCTAAAGCCCCTTAATTCTCCGTATCGCCACGGTTCAATTTTTACAGAACCCATTTTGTAGCGGAACTCTACTCCAGGAAATGAATCTGCTTACCAAATTTAGAGACTATTCATCTAACATCTTAAGAAAGGAGATAGATACCTATAACGCCACTTGGGAGTCAATTTTCTCAAAAAACCATTTTGTTGCGGATCTCTACGTCTTGAAAAGTATCTCCGTACTAAATTTCAAGACTGTAAGTCTTAAAGTTTAAAAATGTAAATAATTTTGTATAACGCCCCTTGGGCCCCCGCAGTACCACTTGGGATTCAATTTTCACAAAAACCCTTTTGTAGCTTATCTCTACTTTATGGAAGGTATCTGTGTACTAAATTTCAAGACTCTAAGTCAAAGATTTTAATAATAGAACTAATTATCTATAACTCCCCTTAAACCTAAATAACGCCCCTTGGGGTTCATTGGACCGAATTGTGAACCTTAACCATTCGCGAATCTACTGGAACAGACACAAAAAATTTCATCAAAATCGGTCCAGCCGTTTAGGAGGAGTTTAGTCACATACACACGCACAGATTTATTTAAATAAAGATTATTCATTTGCGTACTTGAATCTTTGTGTTTCTTTTTATATTTTAAACTTGACTTGATATGTAGATAATTTGTTACAATATATAACACAATTCTTGGTATGATAATTTTATAATTTTGAATCAAAATAATGAATCATTTAATAGTTTTGTCAATTATGCATGAGTTCCTTTGATTTTCTTACATCATCCTCTAAAGTAATTAGAACAGTGTTTCTTAAACTGTGGGGCGCATCCCCTAGGGGGGCGCGATACCCAATGAGAGGGGCACGAGCATATCGAAAATAAAAAGGTTAAAAAAATTAATTTACTGGAATTAAGCATAACAAAATACTTTCTGACAAAAAAAAGTACAGATTTACACTGATATGATTTATATATAACATCTGGCAAAATTACGTCATCAAAAATAAAAGATTCTACTTCAAACGCTCATTTTCTATCTTTGATCCTATAACCAAATTAAAAAAAAATTGTTTGCTTTGCTGTAGTCCCACGCGATGAAAGACTTTTTTATTACGTTTCTTTTAATCTAAAATATTACTTCAGCTGACATTCGAACTTAATGGTATGGTTATCTCCGTCCCTTTTTTTAGGGAAGTTGTAAATATTATATTTCTGTTTCGTCTTTTTCCTTGTGAAAGAGTTTTATGATATATGGATAAGCTATTGGCCACTTTGAAGAATTATTTGGCCAAGATTAATTTTTATGAGTATTCTGAAACATATAATGCATAATGAAAAACGTTGAATACAATTATCTTTTAGAACTAATATCCATATTTATATATTGAATACACTGAATTGAATGTTAGCGAAAGGTGTCTGTGATTTGTGTCCTTTATTAAAATAACGCACATTTGAAACAATTTAGTTCAGTTTTACTGGATTTCTTCTCAAACTTTCGAAGACAAATTGAAAAGTCCTTAAAGTAGGTAAGTATATTTTTTTTAGTTAAATTATTCACTGAAATTGTGATTTTTATTGTATATAGTAAAAATAATTATAAAAAAAAGGATTGGGGTGAGTCACTCCGCGGGAACATTAACGTTAGTATCGAGTGCACACTTGATCCCGGGCTAAAATATTTTGAATTTTTCTCGCTTTAAATATTAAAAATAACACAATTATACTTTATTGGAATTTTACATTCTTTTTCATTATTTAACATTAATTCTAAATGCTAATTCTGTGAGGCTTAAAATTACAGTTCGTTCAAAATCATTTATAATATGAGCATTCATTACAAAAAATCATTTTACATTTTTGTATACATTGTCATGCACTTGGTTTTACCCTCCTTACAGTTAAGCTATTATATCCAGAATGATGTATTATTTTTTTTAAAAAAAATAAACTCTTGTTAAGAGTGGATACTTCAGCCAGTATAAGAACAATTTTAATAATTATTAGTGACTTCCATGGGCTTGTCTTGCAGAGCAAAGGTTTTCAAAGGAAGGCTTAGTATTAGAAATTAACACTCTTTCTTTTTCTATATTTAGCTGAGATTTATATTTTGTCTTCAAAACAGCCACAGCAGAAAATCTGGTTTCACAAAGGTAGAATGTTGAAAATGGTAATAGTATACGAAATGCTTTTGTTTTCAGTGCAGAAAATTCATCATCCATCTCTGCCCAAAATTCAAAGGGCTATTTATTTTAAAATTGTCTTTTAATCTTTTTTTTAAATCTATGAAGATTTCTTCTTCGGCAGTTGAGAGCCCTTCTGAAGTATTGTGAAATGAATCTCTAACCCACTCGTAACTTGCTATCAAGTTGTTCTCAGCAAGGAAATACTTTTTAAAATTCCATGCCAACATGACTAAATGATTTTATATGATGTTAACCCTCCAAGCGGTCTGCACGTAAAATTCCGCCATTCCAGAGATGCTTTTTCTGCGTTCAAGCAAGATTCCCAAAAGCGGCCGAGCCGCATTCTTAAAAATACGGCTCAACCGCTTTTGAGAACCCCACCTGAAAGCAAAAAAATATGTGCGGTGCATTTTTGATGCATCTCCAGAATGGCAAAACTTTAAGTGCAGACCGCTTAAAGGGTTAAAACAACTTTCGCATGTTGTTCTTCAGATTTGTAAGTTTTAACGCATAGTAAGTACACATGTAAGTTTTACCCAGGGTTTTTCAGTAATAGTAATAGTAAATCCAAAATTTAAGTATTCTTTAGAATATATCCTTGATTTAATTTTCGGAACCATGCTCTTCTGTGTACTTGTTGATACTTTATTATCATTGAATGTTCTCTACGACTTAAAAATATATCTATGATTTTGTTTTAATCTACTGCCGTAAATACTTAATACCGTGATTTACAACTAACGCGTAAAATATAAAATGTACATTCAAGACAGATTCGATAGCTATAGAAGTATGGACACGACCAAAACTGAATGGAATTGTACCAGGTACAGCTCTTTTACATGTTTTGAACAGACGTCCGACAGGTTGGCCAGATTCACGCAAACGTTCACCAGAATTATTGCCAGATGTGATGAATATGATAGAGAGCAACATAGACTAGACTATTTTTCTAATGATATTTGTACCTATAAAAATGGATAATGAAGGGAATAAATTTTTAGTGAAATATCATTTTGCAATCTGTTCTAATTTAAAAATTAGAGAAAGAAAAATAGCATAATATAAGTATCCCCCCTATTACTTTAAAGTAATTTACTTAAAATATATATTACTTTAAAGTAACATATACAAAATTTAACACTTATCTTGTGAAGATGTAAGGTTTATAATTAAGATCGTATTGTAGCTTTAGAGTCAAAGTGCATTAATATTGCATTCAATACATTATTATTGTATAGGGGGGGGGGCGATAAAAATTATGATTGAAAATTGGGTCGCCAGTACTGAAAGTTTGAGAAGCACTGAATTAGAGTGCTATAGGCGATTGAAATTGTAACTTTGAGCCTCAGTCAAATAGCAAGTGTACTATCAGACCATTATCTTAAGGGAACATGATACAATTTGCGCAAAATGTTTTTAATTCTATGATTTTCAGATTTTTTTTATTTGCCCTCTATGCAAATGTATTACCAAAAACAGATTTGTGCTCCAACCACAAATAGCTATCAACTTAAGTTTTGAAGGAAAAATTTTAAAATTTATGAAGTGATTTTAAAATGCTACTCTTTCTACAAAAAATAACGTTCACACATGAAATTAAATTTATTTGTACATGAAATTATGTTTAACAAAAGTTGGAACGCATTTTGTGATAACATGTGTGATTGATATTCTTAAAATACTTCCTTATAAAAATGCTCATTAAAAATTCCTGGAAAAGTATATAAATTGATTAAAAAATACATATCAACTTTGGTTACAAGTACTGATAGCAATAAGTAGACAAAATATCAAAGCATTTGGGACAATGGAAAAAAAGCCTTAATATTTTTAATTAACATAAACTAGTTATTTCTTTCTATCTGAGATAATTCAGCCTAAATTTTTACTGTCACTGATATGTGAGTAAAGACGGACGTAAAAGCTATCATGACTCGACGTTCTTTTAAATATGGAATTTTCAAATTTTGTGATATTATAGAAATGTATATAAAATATAATTTAGAAGAAAACTTCATTTTATACGGTAAACGATTTTCGTCAATTAAATCGTACTGCGTCCCTTTAGATGACACCACGACAAAGTGAGGATTTTAATTCACGACAAATTTAACTTGTTTAAGACGTATTATTCCCTCTACGTGGCTGGTCTTCAGTGACATCTGGGCTCGAATTCAAAATTTGCCGGGCACGAGTTTTTACCATGAACACAGGATCATCAATAATGTATTACAAAGTTTCATTTTTCTTTTTTCACAATGAAATAAAAACATTATTCCGTTCATTTTGCTAGACATTCCCAATGTATTTCAAAAGACACTTATATGACCGAAATAATTTAATTTAAAGTAAAATGCCCCCAAAAAGTACAAGCCGGAGAAAATTCTTGCAATTCTTCCACAATCTCCAATAAATAGACTGGATGGCTGCTTTTGATGACATTTTTCTCAAAATAAATTCTCAAAACAAACAGAATGCCGAAAGAAAAAAAAAACTGGAATAACTATGCGTAGAAATTTCTTTAACTTTCTTAAGAATTAAAAAAATAATAATAGACTTATGTATTAAATCTCATATATAAAACCACAGAAGAAAATGAAATAAATGATGAATAAATGTATAAAAATAAATCTTTCAAATAGTTGTGTTTGTAAGCCATGGAAAAATTCTTGCAAAAATTAAAGTATTCAATTTATTAAAATCGTAATATTTACATATTTCAAAAGTAAAAGTTAAGTATTTCTTTATATTATTAAATAATTTATAATATTATAAAATAATTATTTTCCGAAAAAATAAAAACCATTTAGTGCTGTTTTATTAAATACATGTAAGAGTATCACGAAAATGCAGAACTGAATGAATTGAAAATATTTGTCAATGTGTTATTTTAAATAAGCAAAAGCTACCTGAACTAATCACAATTCATTTTGGATATTTAAGTAATGTTTTTCAGAAAAAGATATTTTAATTAGTTTCTAAATGAATGAAAGGATAAATAAATCTAATGCCTTAATACTTGAAGTACTAAATTTAAAAATGTCATATGATTTAAAATGCAAGTAAATGAATGTATTATGTTTTAAAAATTTGTAAAAAGTCATCTTAATACTTAAGTTTTTTTTAAAACAACAACTTTCACGATTATTATTTTGGGAATAGTTTATTTTTCACGAATACTTTATAGACGTATGATTTTTTGCTGAAAAGACACGAGGTATTATAGCACTAATATGTCCAAGTCCAAAATATATGTGTATGTGTGTGTGATTATACTAATGAATATTTTCTTAAAAGTTTGTTACCTTCATAGTAATTTGAATTATTTAAATGTACATACATGTTTTTTCTGTAAATCATAATTAAAAGTAGTTTTTATATATTGAAAAGTATTTTTGTACATTAACAATTTCTTGTAACGCAAAAAAAAAAAAAAAAAAAAACCCACGTTGAGTAAAAATTGTTTTACAAATATAAGAAAACTGAAGAATTCTTACTTTCATATTTTAATCAAACTTATCTTGAAATGAAAATACATAAATAAAATTAACTTCAAATAAAATTGCTAAGTATAGTAATCAGATAATAAAACTGAAATAAGCATACTTTAAAAACAAATTTATTTTAGCTCCTGACAACCTAAATCAGTATAATACCAATTATGATAAAAATGCTTACTAATTAAAAAGAACGACATTAACCCCTTTTAATATTGATGTAAAGTAATCCATGAAATCAAAAACAAACTTTGAAATGTTGATGCCAAGAAATCTTACTAAATAATTCAAATTAATTTACGAAGGATATTAATATTTAAAATGAAATTATGATTCATTAAGAAAGTATTGGAAATTCCATTGATAATTATATCATGCTTATCACACAAAATGCCAGAAAATGATTCTCAGAAGCTTTAGATTCATGCTGTCAGATTAAAACAAACGAATTGCAAAATTTCTGGTTCATATACTTGAATGACCTGCTTCGTAATTTATTCAATGAGTTGATACTTCAAGTGTCTGAAATCTGAATCAATCAATCTGGATTCACGGAGTCTCCCATTCGACCTTTTAATTACCTGTCGAGGCTATAAAATAATGAGAATATCGATATACACAGAATATTCGTACAGTACACAATTTGCATTTAATTTAGGGTAATTATTTGAACAGTAGATGGTGCATATGACGCATCTATAAGTAGAAAGTTGCCAAAGACATCAATTTATTAGAATAGTGATTTATATTTACTATGATGTGATTTTAATGCGCTGAAGTTTATTGTACAAATCATTAAAGATTTGATAAGACATGCGAACATGTTTATATGTCTTATCAAAGCTTTTAGAGTATCAAAGAATTTTCAAACTTAATAAAATGGCTAAAAAATATTTCCTCCATTGTACAATATTTTCGAACACATTATTTGCATTTTAATCATGTTCGTATTTTAGTATTATACGCTAATTAAAAATTATAATATTCTTAATTTATGTCTTATTAAGGGTATTGGAGTATGGGGCATTATAATTTTCATTTTCTATATACGTTTATTCAAAATAATATTTAAATATACGTTGATTTCATCTCAGGTGTGCATAATTTTTACATAACTTTATTAAAAAAGTATAATTTCCCCACAATTTATTAATCGTTTGTTTTCTGTCTGGTATTATTTCTAACAGTCAAAAGGATGACTGCATAAATTCGAATAATTTAAATAGTTAGAAACTTGGTACAATGTTTCAGTGAAAAGGACAAAAGATTTATTTAAGGATTTGATGATAAGTTTTAGAAAATGATAATGTGTGTATATATATATATATACATATATATTTGTGTGTGTGTGGTATAATAAAATAAATAGAATCACAGTGAATATCGTACAAAATAAAGAATGGAAAAAAAAAAAAAGGATTTCATAGCGAAGAATAACAAACCAAAATATAAGTAAAGATATAAAAAGTCAGTTGATCAAAATGGAAACCTATTACGTGTTTAGAGCTGTCATTGATTTAGGACAGAACATATATATAGAAGTAATTATTTATTTTGTAAATATATTTTAATGGTTTTAAAAGAATGGAGAGAGAGTAGAGAGTCTAAGTTAAATTACCGAATTTTTTTTAAAAAAAAAATTGATTTCTCTAACGATACATGAAATGTAGCTTTTAAATAAATCTTAGATGGTTTATGTATATTAAATTCGTAAGACATGCACAAATCATTAAACTTAAGGAATAATTATTATTCCCAAATAACATATACTTCTTTCAAATATACAGAAGGTTGTTCACACTTTATGGAAACGATTTTGATAGTTAATTTTTATCAATAAATACCGTACTTTTTGAGGAAATTTGCTTCTATCTTATAGCCATGATTCTTGACAATAGATCTTATCCGAAGTTTTCATGAAAGTAAACTTTTTCTTAGCAGTGTCATGAAAATTTTACTCCATTCCTTTTAAACTGTTTTCCAATGTCCGTTCAATGTTCTTGGGTGCCGTTTTCCTAAAGCTCGCTTTGATAAACCGAAATCACAAAAGTCCACTGCAGAGGCGTAGGGTGATTTTACACGTATTTCGTCAAATAGACACTTTATTCCTGTTTCTAATTCTTTCTTTGCTTATTAAGTGAAAGTTCAGTTAGACGAATGACTAGAGGCTTTGTCCATTTGAAGCTCATTAATCAATATCCTTTCAATATAAAATTGAAATTTCTTCTTCAAAAATTGGCTTACACACTTCTTTCTAAAATAAGACAACTAATCATTAGAATTTGTAGATTGTAATAAATATATATTAAAAGAAAAATTGTTTTTGAAAAATAATTTATATCCATTAGAGGCTATTATGAAATTATTACTTACTTGTAAAAGACAATACATTTCAAATTTTTTTGTCTTAGAAAAGGAAAATGAGGCTGTTAAAAAGATTGTCTTAAAGATGTTGACATCGTGATGCATATAAGTCCCCTAAATTCAGAATAACTCTATGGAATTATAAACAAACTTAACTAATACAATTTATTAGATATTAACAAAACTTATTTAAGCCTAAACTTTAAGGAATCATCAATTCTAGATGGGGAAAAAAACAGATAAAAAAAGTGAAGTCACGAATACATGTTTGTTATTACTATTAATTACTAATTTTAATTAGTACTTTTATAGTTAGCGATTGCAGAATTGTTTCTATTTGAAGTACAAAGCTTGACAGACGATGATGTTAAATATATGGATTACCACAGCACATTCTCCCTCACATACACACACATAAAATGACACACAATTCAGAATATTGCACAATATCAAGTAGTTGTTAGAAATTAAAAATCTTATTTTGCTGATTTTTTGGTATTATCTCTGACTTTTTTTCCCTTTTAAGATCAAATCCTTTGTAATTTTCATAAATTTCTTTAAGAGTTAAAGATTTTTTTTTAAAAAAAGGAATCTTACGAAAAACAGTAATTTGCTGTTATTATAGTGTTCAGGGATATTCTACTGTATTTTGCTATTTCCAATATATGCTGTTACCATCAGTCACAAAGGGAAAAATCGACTTGTCCTTAGCAATATAAACAATACTTCACAGTAAATGGTTAATCTCCTCTTTTTTCATAACAGAACATACATACCGGCTAAATATTCTCTCACTGTAATATCAATACGGAAAAACATTTTCTTTCTATCAAAGTATGATCAATAAATATCGAAACATGTTATTCAATTAATGTTTCAGAAGAAAAATGATGTGACAATTTTTAGAAATAAAATTTATTTAATATTATTCCCTCAAATTCCTGTATGTGATCCATCTTATTTAATAAAAAATATTTTGGTTAATTTTAAAAACTCCACTAAAATATTAATAATTTTCTTGGAAAAACTTATATCAAACCAAAACTTTATTTCATTTAAATCATAGGTTCCCAAAGTGGGCAATAATGCCCCCTTGTGGGCGTTTGAGACTTTCAAGGGACAGTAAAAGACCCAGACAAAATTAGGGGGCGTTGAGAGGCCACGGATTGGCTTCCGCAGATTAACCAAATATAGTTTTAAAAGAATAAAAAAAAAACACGCTGATTATATACTAACAAAAGTAAACTTTTATGCTGGTTACCTTATGTTGATTGTATGTATTTAAATCATTTCTATCACGAGTACGAAAATTCACATTTTTCGGTAGTTCGAGAAGTTGATGAAAAACTTAAAGATTACGATACATTTAGACCAACATTAAATTGAATAATATAGTAAGTTTTAATTTCTGTAGTGTATGTGTTGTGTCTTTGTCTGTGAGAAGTAGGAATAAAGTTTAGTCCTCTGCATTTCATTATGTATATTATCCAAGAAATATATAATTAAATATGTTCACCAGGAATTAACGTGTGATACTTTAAATGATAAAACTGACATTTTTATTTTGAAAGCAATAGTTTATTGTGAATTACTTCATATAACCAAAACCTTCTTTCAAAAGCGTCTTTATAACAGGTAAGCTAAGACTTTTATTCTAATATTTTAAATGAAGAAGAAATTCAATAGCGCTTCAATTCCAACAATATCCTATCTAAAACTAAAATACATATTACACATTTAAATACATTTGTTGCAATAGCTTACAGATTCGCAATTGAGGGTTTTAGAAAGGAAAATTAAATTAAAAAAATATGTTCTATTAGTAATAGAATATTATTTTAAAATTAATTCTTGCTTTCACCATGTATTATGTACTCTCTTATTTCTCTTGAATGGGAGGGGGCGGTATCGAAATATTCACTAAAAAAGAGGGTGCCAGGTCAAAAAAGGTTGGGATCCTATGATTTAAATTGAAGTAGAGCTCTTAGTATACATTTTTTAATTAGAAACATATTTATTTTATTTAAGAGATAATTTTATCTGACTTAAAAAAAGAAGTGCCCATCCAGGGAATTTATTAATATTGTAAATTTTGCGATCGAATACGCATATAGTTTTACGTCACCAGTAGCAAATTGTACGGTGGTTCTGAATGACATGGGAGGCGGAAATTAATGCATTCGAATTCCAACCTCCATTATGATTTATACGTCTGCCGTATGGCTACTGTCCCCAAATTCCATTAATTATTATTGTGTCACATTGCATTCCTCTCGATGATAATGTACACAGAGTTACTGATTCTACATACACATGTTTCAATAAAATAATGTCGTTCGTATATATATTTGTTGGATTAGAAATGAATTTCTTGTTTCTCAGTTACATTATATAGCTTTTAGTTTTACTAAAACTTTCTTCGACTTAACATATTTTCTCTACACATATGTCCTTGCAAGCACTTTGACATCATACTCATTTCCTATCTGAATGAATTATTATCCCTTAGCAAATGTTATTAATTTAAAATTTAGTACCATATTTCTGTAAATAATAAGAGCTCATTTAAATAAAATTTGGTTTTTATATTAAAACTTTATTACTTAAGAAGAAATCCATGATAATTTTTGAGTCATATATCATACATTGAGGATTTGTTTAATTTAAAACATGTAATTCTCAGCTGTATAGTTTTGTAAGACATCATTAAGAGATAGTTAAGATTTGTTAAATATAATAAGATTTCCAATTTATATAATGAAGTGAATTTTGTTATTTTTATTTTCATTGCATGTAATACGCTGGCATTCAAATTTAAAAACATTTTCGTTTGGAGTTGACTACTTTCAGAAATAATGGATTAAAATTTTAAGGATGTTAATTATAAACAAATGTTAATATATTGTAATAACGATATAATACACATGCTTAATAATATCAGTGCAGAAAACTGTAAAATAGTGTGTACAAGATTGATTCAAAATAGGTTAATATCGTATATGTTTGTTACAGGTAAATACCTTTCAAGGTAGGAGTTCAAGCTAGAAACTAAACAATTTATAAGTTTCTGTAACAGTCTCTTCCACACATCCAGCGTGGCCGCGGTAGCCGAGTGGTACGGGTATCGGATCGTGGCATGCCTTGTCACGAGTTCGAGCCCAGTACCACTAAAGACCCGCCATGTAGGGAAGCGATGCACGTTAAATCTGTCGAGAGCTAAAACGTCCTCCCGTTGGTGTGGTGTGGTAGTTAGGAGAGGGGATGCCAGCTCAGGTGTCATCCACGTCACTTGACCATGGTTCAAAATTACGTGGTCCGTCGCCAAAAGCCCTCGTGTAGCTGAACAGTGCGACGTTAATATTCAATGAATCCACACATCCAGCATTGTTGCTTTCTGGTTCTGGAGAACTCTGTGAAGCAGAATTTAAGTTACAATTGCCCTTCAGGACTATTTCAACCATTAACTTTAGGATTAAATTTTATAAAAGTAAGGAGATATAGGAGATAATTTTAAAAATAAGTATTTGAAGATTGCTATCACTTTCCACAAATTTGTTGGTCACGTAAATCATATGTAAACAAGTATTTTTATCCAAAAAAAGGGTGGGGAGGTAATTTCATCCATGAAGAAAAAAGATACGGATAGAAGATTTTATTTCTGTATATCACAACTTTTACAAAGCTTTTTCTAACACATGGAGATATGTATTTCCATCGAACATGATGATTACCTAGTTCAATAAAATTTCTACTGCTGTATATATAGGATCTGTTTATCAGAAGGAGATTCCTGTGAAGTAGATCTCTCTCCCCCTCAGGACGAAAATGCGAGTATAAGTAACTAGGCTGGACTAATGTGGTTATATAACTTGTGGTTAATATAACTGTCTCCCACTTATCCATATAAACTTCTTGAAGTTCTTTGTACCAAATTATTTATCCGACTACGTTCGGGACAGTGATTTTAAAAAAGCGTATAAATGAATAATTTTCATGATATTTAGTGTCACTTAGATTAGAATACATGTATACAATTGTTTTAAGAATATTATTACAATAAAAAATTTTCAAGTACAATATTTTGACAAAAAATGAACATAAAATGACCCATTTTCAAAATATTCCCTTTTTGTGAAACATGCTTCTATTATAATAATATTTTGTCTGTATATAGCTCAGACGTCTGTACAGAGGCTCAACTATTATTTTTGAAAAATTCACATTATTTTCAGAGTTACAACTCATTGAAATAATTATCGGCATTTTTTTCTTGAGATTACTCCCCTGTGTTGTCGTAAAACATGGATAAACCTACTTCTAAGTTATATATTTCAAACATTCTAGTTGAGCCTCTGTAAAGAGGTCTGAGCCATATACAGGCAAAATATCATTATAATAGAATTATTTTTTTCACAAAAGAAGAGCAGTTTGAAATTGGGTCATTCTATGTTCATTTTTTGGCAAAATATTGTACTTAAATAATTTTTTATTGAATACTATTATTAAAACAATTTTATATACATTCTCTAATCTAAGTGACACTAAATATCATAAATATTATCCATTTATACGCTTTTGAAAAATCACGGTTCTGAACGTAGTCGGATACTTGAAATGCTCCTTTTTATGCTGAAAAATATGCTGGAAACAAGAGACAATTCTTCTTTGAATAGAACTATTTCACATAGTCTTATGTAGATAGAAATTTTTAAAAATTGGGTTCTTAAGGCTTGTTGTGACGTCTCTCGCGTCTTTCTGCTAACATAACTCCTATGTTCTTTGACGGCCACGATTAATGGCAAAACTTTTCCAACCCAATACCAAGAAGATAAACAAAGATATTATGCAAATGAGATATACTATAAAAGGATAGAAGCTTTGATGATAAGATATAGCGCGGCAAGCTTAAAGATAGCTTAGTGTGTAATCTTGTAGATCAAGAGTTAGCAGTCCGATAGATTTGGAAAGAATAGAAGTCTTATATAAAGAAGTTGGAATCTTCTTATACAAAGTGAATTTATAGCTATCTCTCTTTAGGTAAAGGAAGGAGATCTGCAAAAGGTAATATTTGATATAGGTAGTT